>PYHW01010027.1:1225766-1270624 GCA_013186435.1 Turdus rufiventris | reverse complement strand
TAACCACACAGAGAAGCTTGGAGAAATTACCCAGCCCCTGAATAGAATTATCTGAGCTTCAAATCACTGAGCTGGGGACCACAGCAACCAGCAAGGATGTGGAACAGGGCTTGGGCAGCACACACCGACTCTGCCTCTCCCACACAGTGTATCAGTAACTCGGGACACTCACATCTCTTGGTTTGCTTTAATCCATGAAGGATTAAAGGACATGAAGGAGCTCAGCAGGACTCTCAGGGAGCCTCATTCACTCCCAACAGGCCACATCTCACCTGAAAGCTTTTAGCAGGCTGTGGGCACTGAACATACTGATTTTATCGCTCACTAGAGTCAATCCAATGGTTTGAGTTCCACTGTCCCAGAACAACAGAAAAACAGAATCATTGTGGTTGGAAAAGACCTCTGAGGCCATCAAGTCCAACTGTTGTCCCAAAAGTGCTCAGGTGCATCCCTGAACTGTTTCCCCAAGACCTCTCCCTTTCTCCATCATTGTGCACGACAGGAGTGCTGCCCCACAGCAGCACTGCCCACTGGGCTGAGCCACTCCTGGAGGCTCTTCATGATGTCCAACCCAGACAAAACCATCGTGGACCTCAGGAGAGGCAGAGCCAGGCTGGGCTCACAGTGCCAGGAAGGGCTCTCCAAGGCACATCCATCATTTTTCCCCACACACCCTGCTCCGTTCTTCCCTGATCATTCCCTGGCCTCTCCCTGTCAGAGCCACATTTTATTTCCAATATACCCCAACCTGCCTTGCCTGAATCCAGGAGGTTCCAAACTTCTTTTCTTTGCGAGGCTGGACACGTTGTGCATGCTAATTCCGGCGCAATTGAGGGGGAGGGCACATTCAGGAAGGCACGTAGCCATTAAGGCAGGGAGACTAAAGCATCCAGCCTGGCTCAGCACGGCTGGAGACTGTCTAGAGCATCGCCAGCTGCTCTCAGATACCTACAGTGGAGCTCTTTTATGCAAACACCTCCAGTAACAGCTTTTGTGGATCTGACAGACAGAGTGGTTAAAAATTAGGCATTCGGTGGGTATCCAGTGGAGAGACATTGTACAGCACATCTGAAGAGGGGAGTCACGCTTGGGAAGGAAATTCTGAATTGTCTGAAGGGGAAAGGCTGCTCAGGCAGGTGGGATGGATCCCGGTGGCAAATCAAGCTGTGAGTATCACCCATGGCAGCCCTCCCCATCTTCCCAGGGATCCGGCTCCACGAATGTGGATTCACAGACAGAAGGCAGTCACATCCCCCCAAAAAGCAGGAAAAGCAGATATTCACTGAACATGGTATTTTCCCCATCAACTTGCAAAATTTCCTACAGAACCTCTCCTGCATTTATATATAAATATATATTTTTTTTTATTATTATTATTTTTTTTTTTTAATCACAGACTCGCTCAGGGCTCTCTCAAGGTGGTGGAGCTGTTTAATTTATTTTATTTTCTCCAGGATTGCTTGCTCTCAGTGTGAGGAGTGTCAGTTATTTTGGGAAACCTGAAATCAAGTGGGTGAGCGGTGGAATTATTCATGAGGACACCACGAGGAGGGAGGTTACCTCCTTCACCCCACGACAGGCACAGAGCTCAGCCATTGTTTCAGGCTCAGAATGAAAGGCAAAAGTTTGTGCCCCCTTGAACCTGGACAAAGCATTAGGAGCTGAAATTACAGAGAAAGGCACAGCTGGTCCATCACTGGAGGAGGGAGGGGAGCTCTGGCAATGCTTGAGGCTCCTTCCAGCCCTGTGCAGCTCAGGCTTAGGTAAAAACCAGGCACACACCACAATATCCTTCAGGTTTGAGCATCCATGAGAGCATAAAGCTTGGTTTGCTCGGTCTGCAGGGCTGTGTCCTGCTTTAAATGCCTGCCCTTCCTTCCCAGAGCAGCCACCCTCCCATTTCACCCCTGGGCACTGATTTTTCCTCATGCTTACAGTAATACTTGCCTTCTAAATCTTCTCTTACATATGATGCTATTTTCCCACTTTTTCTACTTTTCTGTTTTTCTGCTTCCTCCAGGTCTGCAGCTGCCTGTGCAAAAGGCCCACCACACTTGTGCCCTCATCAATAAACCAGGTTGGACATACACAGGACAGGGGCCAAAGCTTCAATGAACAACTTCTCTTTCCAAGGCCTTTAGGAACAGTCCTTCTGCAGCACTGACTCACCTCAACTCTTCCAAATTTCAATCCAGAGCCATTTCTGCCCTGCAGACGGTTTGGCTCAGCCCAGCAGGAAGGACCATGAAGGCAGAACCCCCTGCGCAGTGGAGCTGGGGGCTGCATGGGGGTCACTGGAGCAAAGGAAACCTTCTCTGAGCAGGAATGGTGGGGGAATGTGGTTTTGTGTGTTGTTCGTTCTGTTTTTGGAACCAAAATCCTGGAGCTGCCCCTTATTCCAGTAATGATTTCTGATATTCACTGCATTTTCTTTTGAACCATCTTGTTGCTGTAGGGAACACCAGATGCTCTGGCTGTGCTGCTGTTGCCTAGGGACAGCCTTCAGATATCTTGTTTGATTTTTCTGCCTCATTTATCATCAAATCAAAATCTCCTATCCAAACTTCCACAGACTCCTGTGGGCTTTGGTACCAACAATTAACAGCATCTGCTGAAGGGTAAGCACACTGTTCCTGTCCAGGGTGGGAATGGAATAGATGGGATGGAGAACTGACAGATTAGGGACTGACATTTACAAAATACACATCGAAATAACAGACATCTGTATTTCATATTTTATATGTATAAATCCATCAAACATATATATGCACATAAAAACTCCTTAAAACCCCTAAAACCTCCCCAGGTGATGCTCTGAGATGCCTTGGGAATGCAGTTTATTTTAATTGGAGGTTGGTCAGACACAAATGCATGGGTAGAGGCAAACTTTGACAGAAGAGGTAAAGGGTCTGCTGGGGGAAAAGAATGATTTTAAGCAACAAACTAAATTTGGAAGCGAGGTGGTAGAAACTGGCACATAAAAATGAGTTCTCTTTCTTACTCCCTTTTACACTCCTCTGTTATAAATAAGGTTATTTTAAGAAAAAGACAAGTTCAAGTTGTCATGTTTGAAATGTTCGATGGCAAAGCCATCCCCTTTGTCCCTGTTTGGATTAAAATGTGTCTTTCCACATCCCACATGGAATAGAAACAGTAAACCCAGAACATTTAAACAAATATTTGCAAAGGGGGTTTATTTGTTTTAAATACTTGCCCTACTGCAGACCCACAGACCACACAGAGTGTCATAAAACACCATTTCTTTTCTCCCTCTCCAAAAAACCGAGCAGAAATGTGTGCTACCAAAGGAGATTTGGGTGAGTCCAGGAGAACAGGAAATATTTCCACTCCCAGATGCAAAACCAGACCATGATAACTGTATCCACTTCCACACGTTGAACCAGAGCTGCACGAAGAGCCTGTCACAAGGATTACCTTAAACCCGAGTTTCAAATAAAGCTGAGCTTGTTTTGGACCCTTGATAAAAAACCACTAGGTCTGGCTGTCTCCAGAGCATCCCAGTCATGGTAAAAGCTGTTTTTTGTCAACCAGGGCACAAAGCTTTGAAAGCAAAAGACATCAATGCAGTCCTTAAGAGGCACGATTTAGTCTTGGAATAAACAAAGCTAAAGACTGACTTCTGTCTCTCACCAAGACTTTGCTTTGGCATTACATCCACAGGCAGAATCTTCCATGTCCTGGAAACAAATATATTCAAAGAGTCTGAATTTGTGTTATTCCTAAATTTGATACCTGTTGGTGTGTCTGTGTAGTGTAAATATTGTTGGAACAAAGAGGGTTTCAGCTTTGTGCTCAGAGTTTCTGGTAACTCAAGTGCGGGTGAGACCAGAAATGATGAAATAAAAGTTTCCAGTTTCTCAATGCTGATGTGGATATACAACAAAAGACAGTCAGCCCATTCTTGAGGGGCTAAGTGGTTGGAAACACACAGAAAAAGCCTTAAGAAAGGAAAAGGAAAAGGAAAAGGAAAAGGAAAAGGAAAAGGAAAAGGAAAAGGAAAAGGAAAAGGAAAAGGATAAAAAAATGTTGTTTCTACAGTGTGCACTAATTTTCCCTCTCCCTGGCTATGTTTGGACATCCTGCCCCAGGCACCCGGGGTTTGCACAGGGGTTTTCCCCTTGATCTCCTGGCAAATAAAGTTTAATACCACAGAAGATATCTGCCGGCTGTTTGCTCTGGGAATACCCAATAGCGGTAGAATCACTGCGAGCCAAGAAAGACACCTTAAATATCACATTATGACACCAGCAGTGCAAAGGGCACACCCCACATGTTCATCAAGGAGCTCAGGGCAGGGGCCAAACTTCAGTGAACAACTTCTCTTCCCAAGGCCTTTGGGAACACTTCAGCAGCACTGACTCACCTCAATTCCAAATTAAATTCAAGAGCCATTAGCTCCCATTTCTGCAAAACTCTGAATCAGCTGCCGGCAGTGTAAAAGGTGGAGCTGCTCTGCTGTTCCTGAGCTGAAAGTTCGGGAATTGAGCCCAGAAAGTCTCGCTTTATTCACACAAGAACAGGCCAGACCTGGTCTGTGCTCATATTCTTGAGTAACTCAATTATCACCCGCTCCCTTTTCATTGCTGGACTACCCGGGATGAAGGCAAAGAGAAGAGGAAAGTCATCAGCATTTGTTTGTGGAGAAGACAGCTGAAAGCTGGCAAGGCAGAATGAGGAAGAAGCAGCGCCGAGACACAAAGCATTCCAAGACAAATGCCCATTTCCCAGCGCAATGTGCTGCTGCTTTCTTAGCAACACGCGTCACTTGAATTAATTTTCCGAAAGAAAACAGACTGTCTCAACAGCAGCCTGATGGTCTCAGCAATTCGCTTTACAATTACTCACTAAACTACCTTGATTTAATTATTCAAGAAGAATCTCACTGCCACTGATAACTACTTAATTAAAAACACAACTTTAGAGCAATAAGAGAGTCACATTATATTGCATTTGAAATAGATTTCTTGCTGTAAACATGCGCAGTTCATTTTAACCGGCTTAATGTGCCAATATATTTGGAGTCCCAAGGATTTTAAGAATGGCTCGAGCACCAGTCATCATCCAGGGGCTGCAAACAACACTCATGAGCTTGTTCTTGCTTGGAGCAATTCCACTCAGATCAAATTAAGAAAAGCAGCGCTGCAACAGAGATGGCGTAGAGCATAAAACTTGATGCTTGGAAAAGTCAGAAGCTGAGAAATGAGGACAAATTCTTATCCCGCTCCACTGTTCCTGTTGGAAATTATACAACTTCTAAAATTTATTTTTTTAAGACTAATTTTAGTCTGGGGTTTGTTTGTTTTCGGCCAGGTGGAACGAAGTGGGAGTTTCTTTTCAAAAGAGCGTTCCCTGGAGGAAGCCTGATGAGTTCACAATTGTTACAATTTATAATTATCTAGGGACAGGGCTAGCACAGAAGATTTTGTTAAGGAACATCGGCGCCCCAACATCCCCTGGTGGGTCAGAGACACCTGGGCTGGGAAAGATCGGTGAGAGAACCAAGAATGAGATCGTAATGCATGGAAGGCGAGGGATCAACAACCAACAGACAACCAAACACTGAGAATTGTCGAACTTGGGACCAATGAATATTAAAGCAAACAATTTCGTTGGGTTTTGTCTGTATGAGTATCTGGGAAATCAAGAACAGATCCAAGTGTGATGGAATGGTTTTCTCTGCACAGCCCGGGCTATGAGTGAATAAAATTATTTCTGTTGCACGTCCTGGCCATGATAAAGTAATGCCTTCATTTTCTAACACTGAGAAATGTTGCTGGAGAGTTTTTGTTTTATCATGACGATTCAGAGCCATTCCCAAGCACCCCCACTGTGCTCTCCTGCTCTCTCAGAGCTCCACAGGTGAAGGTGAAATCCTTGGCTGGGGCCACCCTCTGCATTCCCACCAGCAGGGAAGGACCTGCCCTGGTTCTAGTTGGGGCAAATGCTGCTGATTTGACCTTGAAAAGTCACTCTGTGACCTCACCCTGAGAGTCCCCAGGACCTTCCCAAGAGCCTGGGTGTGTGGAGGGGACATCCAGCCCTCCCATGTCAGCTGGTGGCAGCAGCTCACATCCCCCATACTGCAGATCTCTGACTGAGGGCAACTGCCTGAGAGCAATTCCCATTTTGTATGAATTTAGCATTTTAATGGGTATCAAGTATGGGCATCATTAGGTACTTGCAAGAGTCAGGAGCAGTCTTTGAAAATTTGGTGGGTTTTGACCTGTGACAGAAGGGGCTGTGAATTAATTGGCTCCATTTCCATTGGGATAGAGATGGAAAAAGCTTTGGGAGAAGCTTGCCTGGCTGCCTGTGGCCAGAGGGAGCAGGGGCAAGCAGGGGTGGCTGCAGACACCAGCCTGACTCATGAGGAACTTCCAGCTGGCTTTAGGCTGTGCCAGGTGATGTAGGAAAGCCTCCCAACCCACCAGCATTCCATCTCCTGTTTAGTTATTTAAAACCTCTCTCCTTCCCCCTAACTAAGAGGCAGCGACTCCTTTGGTTTTAATGCATTTTCAGTGCAGCTGAAACTATAGATGTATTTATATATGAAAAAAATTAAATGACTGCCTTCTTGAATATTATCTTCCCGTTTATTGTGTGCCCTCTCTCCCCTTCTCTTCCCAGAGAGACCAACCATCACATGAAAACGCTTTTCATCATCTGCAAAATTTGATGCCCAAAATAGCCCCATGGTTGCCCTAGCAACAAGCATTTATTCCCCCTCCCCCCAGCATCCCCCCCTTTGCATATTGCTGCATATTTCTATCATCTCTTTCCAGGCACAGTTCATAAACACGGCTGCATAATAAAGAATGTTATCACCAATGACTTACAGCCCAGCTGCTGCAAATAAGATATGAAGTGGCAAGGAAATACAATTTCATGCAGCTAGGACAACAGATTGATTGGGTGCCCTTCAAATTTGATGCCACTTCTTTAAGTCTGTCCAAATTCAAAAAAAAAAAGGGAAAAAAAAAGTTAGTTTCCCCACCTCCCCATCTTTCCATGGTAGCAACAGACAATAAAAGTGGGAGATAATTCACTAGGACACTCATTATGTCTGCAGCAACCTTGCCCTGAGAGATTGACAATTTAAAGAGATGTGCTTCTTTTCCCTGCCACCTCCTCTACTTTTTCCCCAGCTGCCCTTCTTCATCAAAAGTCTCATTCCTCCAGTTTGGTTGCCTGTTTAATTCAATTATCTTCCCTTTCAAATTATTATTTCTGTTCAGATTACGAGCCAGAAGGTTGTTACTGATAGAGACAAGCAGCCCCCTTAATTTCATTACCATCATCTCCAAAATTTTGTCCTTGTTTTTATTTAGTTTTGGTAGCGCAACACGAAAAGCCTCTGTCCCACAGCAATCCCATCAAAGAGCACCCTATCAAGGACAAAAAGAGGTGGGCTTGTAAATTCTTCCTCACTGCTGTCAGTTCTGATGGGTTCACTTTCAAGGCTGTGGAGATCTGCTTTGGAGGCTGCTGTGGATGTGCAGGGAGCACTTTGTGATCTCCTGGTGCAAAATTGTGGCACAGCTGGGCAAGGTCCTGGTGCTGATGGACCTGGGTCTTTTCCTTCCTTCCTTCCTTCCTTCCTTCCTTCCTTCCTTCCTTCCTTCCTTCCTTCCTTCCTTGAAAGTGTTCATGGAGCACTGCTGCCAAGGATGGGATCATTCTTTAACAGGGACCTTGGTACTGATCCCAGACCCTGCAATTGTGGAGGGAAGATCAAATGGGTGCACAGAGACGTCTCAGCTTGGAAATACACAGTGAAAGAAAATCTGGTTTGTTCCCACCTAGCAAAGAGAAGAGAGAGTCCCATCATACGTGTTGTGCAGCCTCTGGCTCCAAATTATCTCTAGGATTAGTTAACGCTAATCAATCTCCATCAATCAAATAAACCACAGAGGAGGAAACTGCTCCTTGCAGAAGCCTTCTCTGAGTGCTCAACAGCAGCACCAACTGCTCCCAACCCTCCCAGAGAGCTCTGGAGTAGCTCAGGTGCATGTGGGGGCAGCACAAGGGCTGGAGGGAGCATTTCTCACAGCCAGGCTGATCTGCAAACAGCTCTCCCTGCCCACGAGCACAGGGATGTGGAGATGCTCCTTCATCTTTTCATGGATTTTTTTCTTTTTTCCACAGAAAGGGTGGTAACATTTGAATGGATTGTTCAGGGAAGTGGTGGAGTCACCTTCCTTGGAAGTGTTCAAACCCCACTTGGATGTGCACTTGAGGCCATGGCTTAGTGCTGCATGTGCTGGTGTTATGGGGCTGGCAGCTGGACCCGATGATTTTAAAGTCTTGTCCAGCTTGAACGATTCTGTGACTCTGCCTGTACCCAGTGCAGGATCCCATTGCCTCTCAGTCCCCTCACTCCCATCAGGACACTGCAATAATGAGTCTAGAACAAGGTTTCAAGCACAAACAGCTCTGATTTGTGCACTGAACCGGATCTGAGTCCTGGCAGCTTGCACTCACTGGCCCTTAGGATGTTGTGATGCTTAAATGCGTAGGACATTTGCCAGCTCTTCAGATGGAAAACATGAAAGCAGCTCAGAACAGGATTATTACTATTATTAAAATGAGAGATGAGGTTTTAAACCCAAAACTGCAGATCAGGAAAGTTAAAACCATTTTCCATCTTGAAATACATTCAGGGATGGAAGAGTGAAGTCAGCATTAAACAGCATTCATGGGTCACACAGAGGAGTGTGCTCAGAAATGGCTCTGGAAGAGGGCACAGCAAAGTTGGTGGGGTTTTGTATCTTTTAAAGCAGAGATGAAGAAAAGCAGAAAGTGTGTAATATGAGAAGGAAAGATTTTTACAGACTAATTTCAACCACTTCCTTTGAGGTGTGAGCAGTTCTTTAATCTAAGAAGGGTCATTTCTGTGTCACTTTTCTGCCCTAAGTGGAGGCCAAGTTCAAGAGAACCGTGTTTCTTCTAATTTCCTTTGGATACAAGTACTCAGATCCAGACACCCATTTATCTTCCCTGACTCAAGTAAATAAATTGAAAAAACCCCAACTTAGTGTGTCCTATAAATACCCCATAACACAGCGAGATCCAACATCACTTTATTTTTACACCTAAAACCTTAAACCCTTCTGACACCATAAAACACCGGCGTCCCCCATCCCATGATTGTTTCCCATAATCTAGGGGAACATAAAAGAGAGAAAAATCACTGAAAAATGACATCTTATTTATCTGCTGCCTTGGTGCTGCTGCTCAGTGCGTTTTGGGCAGATCAGACACACCGAGGTGTGAGGAGGTGATGAATGTTCACTTGCCTTTCTTTGTCCTGCCAACAAGCCCTGAAAGCAGGGGAGAAAGGCAAAAACAAAAATCAAATAACAAAACCAAAAAAAAAAATTAAAATTGAGAGAAGGAGTGATAATTCTGATAATTCTTCTCTCCCTGGAGGGCACAGCCACTGCTGGGATGTTACAGAAACCCCTGACACCGAGGGGTTTGGATATCCTGATTTTGTCTGTGACCCCACATGGCTCTGGGCAGATTTACCCTGGCAGGAGCCGAATTTCAGCCCAACCTGACAGGCTGAATTTAATCATTGGTGCTCCAGTGATGGGCAGGTCTCTGATTGCTGACCTGTCCCACCTCGGACTGCATCACATCCTCCTTTAGGCAGCCCTGGGGCCACCCTAGGGGGGTTGAACAGGTCAAGGAAGAAAAGCCTTGTTTTCTGGTTTGTTGGGTTTTTAAATTTATTTTTCCCCTGCCCCATCACAGTGCTCTGTTCCAAAGGAGTGGCTGCAGCAAATGCATTGAACATTCCCCCAGAACAGGCACGGCTCTGACATTCTGCACATCCCAGTCTTGCCACAAGCCTTCCTCCTTTCTTTTGGGACTCCTTTTGGTGCTTGGATCTCTCAGGAGCTCTTGAGACTTGTGCTTCACCTCATGGGCACATCCCTGTGAGGATGTGCAGCCTAAAAACACACCTGGAGAACCTCAACACTGAAAATAAGGAACTCAGGAGTGCTGGTGATGTTCACAGCCACCCTTCTGCCCTCCAGGAGATGGACACTGGCATCTCCTCATGGATTTGTTTCAGTCAGGAGTGACAGCACATCCCTGAGCACAGCTGGGCCAGCCAGCCTCCAGCACACCCTTTTAGTGTTTGAACCACTGAGGTGGGAGTGATGTCCTCAGCACAGCATCTGCTGGTCCCTCAAATCCCTCCATCCCCTCCACACATCCCAGGATCCAGCTTTTGGGTTGTCAGTTATGCTGTGGTTCCACAGTGCAATTATCCATAAATATTTATGCACACACAAGCCCTTTGTTCTGCTTTTGTGTGACATAGAGGGGAATTTTGGCTCTGTTCTCTCTCCCTCACCTGGATTTGCTCTGCCCTTTCTGTTGGATACAAGGATTTGATTGAATTAACTTAATTGGCACATGTATTGTTCAGACAGCTGTGATAGGAGCACTTTGTGCATTAGTCAGGAGGTTAAGTGGCTCATGGCAGCTCCCAACACCTTTCCTTGCTTCCAGCCCCCCTGTCCTGACTCTGAGTCACTTTGTGTTTGGAAGCAGTTTTGGGGGGTTTGGAAGCCGTTTCAGGGGTAGAGCTGCTGTGTTGTACATCATGTTTGGGTGCCAAGAGGCCACAAAGTCAGAGCTGCCAAAACCTCGGGTTCCTCACCTTGCTCCCAGCCACTGGCTACATTGGAAATGGTGCCCACACGGCATTTTTGCTGAAAAAAAGAAAACTCCATGTCTGGGAAAGGCAAGTTACCATTTCTGCCTGGTCTTTACCTCACCTGCTGTGACTGGGCTTGCCCTGTCTTGCAGACCCCAAATCCTTGCAGGAAGGCTGTGAGTGCCCAGGTCCTGCCCTGCTGGGGCTCTGCAGGGCTGGAACCTTCACCCCTCACCTCACCCTGCAGCCCAGGCTCCTCCCCTGTGGCTTGGGGTGAGAGAGACCCAGATCCCTCCATGGGAAACAGAGCAAGAGCCATCTCCAGATGGACATCCAGCTCTCCAGACAGGATGAGCTGTTCCTGGGCAGAGCTTTCTCTCCCATCTGACTCCAGCAGCTGAGCTGATGAGGTTCTCAACCTCAATGCCTCAGCTAAGAGCCCAAAATGGACCAGTTTTCAGCAGCCTTCTCCCCTGAGCTGTTGCCTGTTATTTATTGCACTTTGCACAAAGTACATAATTTTACAGCTTGGAAGCTCATTGTTTA
Source organism: Turdus rufiventris (assembly GCA_013186435.1). NCBI lineage: Eukaryota > Metazoa > Chordata > Aves > Passeriformes > Turdidae > Turdus > Turdus rufiventris. Next base: position 1,259,385 of record PYHW01010027.1, on the reverse strand, counting down.
CAGGAGATCTTTTGAGAAAGTATTCACACTCTGGCATCCTTTGAACTCCTGCAGCAAGAAGAAAAACCAAGGAGAGGCAGGTCAGAGGGAAGCAGGAGAACCTGATTTCTGGAGATGCTGTGGGATGAGTCAGGACACAAAATGGGAGACACATTCCACTCTTGTTCTTGTAGTGAGGACACAAAATGGGAGACACATTCCACTCTTGTTCTCATAGTCAGGACACAAAATGGGAGAGACATTCCACTCTTGTTCTTGTAGTGAGGACACAAAATGGGAGACACATTCCACTCCTGTTCTCGTAGTGAGGACACAAAATGGGAGAGACATTCCACTCTTGTTCTTGTAGTGAGGACACAAAATGGGAGACACTTTCCACTCTCGTTCTCGTGGGCTGCACCACTCAGGGTGAGCCAGCCCTGCAGCACCACACTGCTGTGATTGCAGCAATGGCAGACAGGCTGTCACCTTGTGTCACCCAGAGGTGATGGACACTGTCAGCACACTGTGAGGCAAACAACCCTTTGGGATGTCCCTGTGCCAGGGTTAAAGGGTTAAAGTGTCTCCTCTGCTCACAGCCCCCGGGGCTCCAACACTCCCCACAGCTGGCACCTGATGGAAAACCAGGATTCTCCAGCTGTACCCCACACAAACCTGACAAATTCAATGACTGAAGCCCCACAGATGTGCAGTGACCTTGTGGGTGCAGAGACAGACAGCAGCAATAATCCTGATGTCAGCTGAGAAGTGGCTCTGCCCCAGCTGTCACTGTCACTGGGTGCTGCCAACACTCAGATGGGACCAAAATTCCCTCTCCTGCATGGAGGAGGTCACCTCTGGATGACTGGCAAGGCAAGGTGTGGGAGAAGCTCCAATTTACCACTTCACCCTCTGGCCAGGCACTGCCCATCACCAGAGGGGCAGGACAGCCCTGCCCCAGTACCACGGGCACTTGAAAACCACATTTAAAGCTTACAGGCAGAGAGAGAACGGCAAATTTTCATAACCATTCTGATTCCTGCTAACTGAAGCCAGTGTAAATCTCTGTTTTTTATGAATCTCACTTACATTTCGTGCCTGACTTGTGCATAAAACTTCCCCAGATTTACACAAGCCAACTCCATAAGTCATCCCCTTCCCAATCGGGCCCTATATCTTGATGACCTTTTAGAAACCAATGACTGCTTTCCTGTTGTTATCCATAATTGGAAAAGCACTAGAGATAAGAAAATTTATGGCAATGAGTGATCTACCTGCAAGAGACAATAAAGAACATGGTGCGGTGAAAGAACAGGAAGGAAAAATCCCACACACGGCGTGTGGGGAGCGCTCAGATGCACACACAGCTCTGGCTGAACTTTCCTGTTTGCACTGAGTCTCTCTCTCCTTGGGCCCTCAATTCCCCTGACCTTGCAGCCTCCACCCTGCAGGACAGATGCACCCCTGCATTTCAGTTTTATTGGAATTTACTTGTGGATGTTTTGGTTTGAGGTGAATGAAGCATCACACAGGAGTGGGTTCACTCCCCAGGTGGATAATCCTATCCAAAAAATCCCATCCCTCCAGAAAGCAGCCCAGTGTTCACACTGTTATGGGTGTAACGCACGGGGGGTGGGCAGGGCAGCCCTACACATCACTGTGGGGTTGATCACAGAGACATGAATCCCCTCACCACCACCCACAGCAATCCCTGCCTGCAGGAATCATTCCACCCCAGCACCACCGAACTGCTCCTGGGCATCAAAACCCCATTCCCAGAGTGCAGTTTGGTCTGTTTTGAAACAAAGGCAGAAGTTCCCTTGCTGCCACATCCCTTCTCTGGCGCTGCACAAACAGACTGGGGTGTGGCACTGCAGGGTGCAGGAAATGGGATTTGTCTGTGAGGCACAGGTCCCAGTCTTGGTTCTTCCCAAGAAATCCAGGGCATGCAAGACTCAAGAAGGGAAATGCTTCCAGTCACATCCACTTTCCAGCCAGAGTAACCCAGGTGACCTTGTCTCTAGCAGCCAGAGGTGCTGAAATGTAAAGGAGCATTGTCCAGTCCAAGGGTGAGAGAGCAGCCAGCAGCAGCACTGAAAGGGCTGAGTGTGGAGGGGAAGTCCAAGATTTGCAAAGCAGAGGGATGAAAATCTGCAAACAGGCAAATAATTTGTCCTGCCTATCCTAAAAGCTGCCTTCAGCTCACCTGCAAGAGCAGGAGACTCCTATGAGAGGCAGCCAGGATTCAGGGGCACTGCAGGGAAAAAAAGCCCCCTTATTCCTGGATCAGCTGTAGCACACATCCAGGCAGCCTTCAGGAAATCATCCAGCCCTTTCTGCTCTCCACATCTACTGGAAAGGGGTGACAAAGGGGCAATGCTCAGTCCCTGTCACGACAGCATTTCCAGGTAGCTGGATGAGAGCTGCTACAGCAGTTAAAAAGTGGCTTTCCAAAGCCCTGCTGTCACTTGAGACACACAGATACAATGACCTGCACACACTCTGATTGCTGTACAAGTGTTTGTGCTGCCCCAGCTTAAAATGGATTCTGGCCACAGCTCAGCTTTCTTATTTGCAGTCAGGAGGATTACACAGAACTATCTGTAATAATTAACTCCCGAGAGAGAAGTTAAAGTGAAAACAGTAAGAGCAAGTGGCTCAGAACCAGAAAAAAACCCCAACAAAACAACAGATGACAAATTCCTGGCAGGGATTGGGATGAGGAGAGGCAAACAGAAAGGAGGAGTGGTTGCCATTGAGGAAACCCTGGCAGGTCTCCCCTACCAGCCCTTGCAAATAAAGATCTCTGCAGCTCCACTGAAGGTCTATGCAGCCCAAGGCTCCTCCAGTTTGCAGCTTTTGAACTGGGTCCCAGTGAGCTCTGCCCCGTTTTTGTTTTTTATTTTTTTTTTTTTTGGGGGGGGGTATGAGGTGGTGGCAGCTCAGGACTGAACATCCCTCCCTTGCTGGGGTCTCCTCCAGCTGCTCTCCTCCAGCTCTGCTGAATTCAGTCTGCGCCGAGGACATCTGTATTTTTGGATTATTCATTATGAATTGATTAGTTCATCCCACAGTCACCCTGATCATATTCTTCCTATGTACTAACATCTCAATGAATGAGCAGTCAAGTAGAAAATGAATGCATTAGTGCCTGATTGTATTACTAAGCTCTTGTATATGCTAACGAATGCAGCAGGGCTTAATTCAGCCCAATAACAAACAGGTAGTTGCAGAGTTAAGCAGCACAAGTGTCCAAATAAGAGTAAAACATTTTAAAAAACCCTCTTAATATCTTTTGTGTTTAACATTCAAATGAGCTTTGGACACGAGCACTTGTTTGTGGAGAATTCTTTTGTCTGAGTATAGAGACATTTTCCTGCTAGGATTTTCACAATCACGACACTGAATCAGCCACTTTCGTCCCTGGCAGGGTAGAATTGATTACAAACCACCTAGTTAATTAAAAAAAACAGCTTGCATTCAGACCTGCTCTTTAGCAGAAACTAAGCTCAGAAAATTATTTTCTGTAAGTCCACTGAAATTGCTATTTGCAGTAAAACATGCCAGATGAAGTTCTTTGCTGCGAACAGAGAAATGAAACTTTTTTTTTCCCTTTCTTTTATTTTTATTTTATATCATACTCTGTATGAGATAATTTCCTATTTCTACCCACAGCAGCTACAATTGTACATACAGAAAAGAAAAGCTCACGGAAAGCACAAAAGGAACGGGAACATTTTCTGAGCAGGTTGGCCAGGCAGGAACTTTGTCCTTGTCCATTGACTTACTGCATGATGCAGAGAATAGCAGCTCTCTGGATCACAATCTGTTCATCAAAACTTTATGAGTAATAGATGAAAAAGTCTGGAAAATTTCCACACAGGCTCAGGTTTGGCTCCCTTGTTCAGAGCAACCAGCACAGCTGCAGACACGCAGAGCCCTGCAGTCCAAGCACACCCTTTGCTGAGGCTTTTGGGGGGCACAGAGCACACAATTTGCTCCCCAAATTTACAATATTTACTCAGAGAGCTTTCCATAAGGCTCAGATGGTGTGAACAACCAGCATCCTAACAGGACCACATTGTCCCTTCTCCAGCTGGTTACCATTAAAATGTAACAGCGACAGCAGTAAAGAAAAAAATTGTCTTCCTTCTTAGCCAGAAAAAAATCACCTAAACCACAAAAGACTCTGTAGCAGCTGTCAGAACAAGGCCTGGACAGCATCTCCCTCCACAAAAGGGTGGGCACTGACCCCTCCAGAGCCCACGGAGGTGACAATTCAGAGGAGCAGCAGCTGTGCCCAACATGACCTGAATGCAGCAGGGTGACTCAGCCGTGAGGCTGCATTTCTTAGGCAGCCTTGCTGGCTTAGGGGCTCACACAAAAATCCCTAAGAAATCCCTCCTGGATTGTACTCCTCTTGACTTGTTCCTAAAAGGGACAGCACGGTTGCAGAGAGGCCCTGGGCAGGGCTGGCTGCCCCCTCAGGAGGATTTTGGGTCAGGCACAAACCGAATTGTCAGTGATGCTGGGACAGCAGCACTGACCCTGGGGCATCCTCATCCCCTGCTCCCTGCAGCAGAAGCAGGCATGCCAAGAGCCACACAGGCATGGCATCCCCCTGCCCCAAATCCCTTCTGAGGGAAATCTGGCTGCTGCTTTGACTCAATGACAGAGCTCAGCTCTTCCTGAGGTCAGCCAAGGGAATTTTCACTTCCCCTCTCTGATGAGCCTTGGCTGTGTGGAGGTGGCCAGACCCTGTGGCCAAAGACCTGTCCTCCCACGGGCAGTAGGAGATTGTGGAACTGAGCACTCAACAAACCACTGAGCAGAGTCTGAATTAGAGCCTGAAAGAAGTGCCTGTAACAACCTGAGTGCAGTAGACTGACTCATCCCCGTGTTTCCCCCAAGCACAGACTGTGGCTGTTTGGCAATAGACCAAAGAAAATGACAGTATAAACTGCCAGATCCCAGCAAATCTCTTCTTTTGCTGCCTCTCTTTTTCACTTCTAAGAGGCAGAGTTGGTTTTGTTGCTATCCCATGGAGAAGCCTTGTTCTCAGGTCTAAATTTGGCTCTCCCATCTTCTCAGTAGGCACAGTGACAGGGATTGGTCTCATGGATTAAAAAGACTCTCCAAGAATCAGTCAATCCCAGAGATGCATCTGGGGTCTCTTCAATCAGCAGAAAGACAAGTGAGCTTTGAATGCTGGCCCTGGGGAGCACCCAGCCTGAAGGGAAGGTTCATCCACCCTACAGGTGAGAGACCCTAACACAGGCACGGGGGAGCAAAAGCTGCCAGAAATGCTGCATCCATCAGCCTTCCTCTGTGTGGGGAAGAGATGTGCAGGCTTAAAAAATCCATGGTGATGGTGTGATTTAAGTGCAGATGAAAGCTGCTGGGCCCTGGCTCCCAGGAGAGCTCTGTGGGAGCAGCAGGGTGGCCATGGTTCAGACTTCCCTGAGGATTCCCAGAAATAAAATGGAAAGGATTACAGTAATTTCACGACTATAAGGCGCACCCTTTTGGCTAAAATTTTCCCCCGAACCCGGAAGTGCGCCTTATAGTCCAGTGTGCCTTATGTAATATACAAAGTTGTGAAATTTTCCAACACTGAAGTGGGAGCTGTGAGCGGGGGCGGCACTGCGGGAGCGCCAAGACGCGTGGGGGGGGCAGGGAGCCGGTGGCCCCAGCCCAGCTGGAGCAGGGAGGGGAGATAGGGAGCTGGCAGCCACAGCCCGGCATGAGCGGCTGAAGCAGGGAGGGAGGCGGGCGGCCCCGGCCACTGCGCAGGGAGGGAGGGAGGGAGGGAACCAGTGGCCACCTTGAGCCAACTAAGAAGTGAGAGCTACAGCCCTGCTATCGCAGCCCTGAGCTGCCCTGGACCGCGGGCAGCCCCTGTTACTACTTTGTTACTTTGTTGTGTGTGGCACAGCTCCTCACTGAAAAAAAAAAAAATAAAAAGTGCACCTTATAGTCCGGTGTGCCTTATATAATGTACAAAGTTGCAAAATTTGCTGACTCTTGGAGGTGCGCCTTATATTCCAGTGCGCCTTATGGTCGTGAAATTACTGTAACCCCAAAAAGGGCTCCAGAGGTGCTGCCTTCTCAGGGGCTGGGGCAGAACTGGAGCAGGGGGATAGCTCAGGGCAGCTGGAGGCTCAGGCACAGCCCTGGCTCCCTGCAGCATCTGCTGGTCCTGCTGTGAGGCCAGCAGGGATCACAGCTTTGTAATTTGGGCATGTTTCCACTAAGAACCACAGCGAGACCATTCCCTCCTCTCACACAGCCCACCAAAGAGCCATTTGTGATAATGACCAAACTTGGTTTCATCTTGGAAATCTTTAATAAAAATCTCCTGTATATTATTGAGGTTTTAATGGAGCTAGGAGAAAACCAGAAAAAATACCCCAGACTATATGAAAATGCTGGTTTTGTTTTCTGTATTTTGAATAAACCACTATTTAATTTTTTTGTAAATATTTTCCATACTTCTCTGCACACTCAGAGAAATTTGTATTTATTATTTCAGATTTTTCACCCCATCTTTTCTCTTTTCATTTACTTTTCCCCCCCTTCTTTTTTTACAGCCACAGAAGGAATAGAATACAAGAAATAGGAAAAAGAAGTGGTGATGGCCCCATTGCCATTCTTCCAGGAGTAATTGCTCCTCACAAATCAGGCCTTTTGCTCTCTCCCAAGGGCAGGGAGTGGAGGAAACAGCCCTGGGCAGGAGCAGGATGGAGCTCACCAGCTGTGAGATAAGGAAATGACAACTTTTGATGGGATGTGGCTGGGAGAACCATCTGGTCCTTCCAAAGCTGAACTGGAAGAGGGTCACCAAAGCCATTTATGTGCCTTCCCTGGAGAGATGCCATTCTCTCTCCCTGGTTGAGGGGGATCTCCAGACCCTGTGAAGGAAAGGAGGGTGGGACCCTCCAAGTGCCCCCTGACATAAGCACACAAGGGCAGTGTGGTTTGCAAACAGAACCTACCTGGTAACTCTATAGTCCCAAGACCTGTGCTGTACAAACAGGATATTTCTCCATAGAAATTATCTCCTTGACATTAGCTGGGTGTTCCTGAGCCAGAGGAACAAACTCCCTGGAGAACAGTGATAAAACCTCTCCAACTGCCAGGTTATCAAATGTTTATGGTAATCAAAGGGACATGGTGATTATATTTGACCCCAGTGGGTGAGGACGAGTATCAGGCAACCTGGGCACAAGTACTCATGATTATGAGCTCCTGGACTAATAAAGGCAATTAGATATAAACAGAGGCATCAGTAGCAAATGAAAGTAGGACCCCTGTTCCCAAACACAACTCTGCCACTGGAGTGTTTTGATCTTGCCAAGCAAAACTGCTTCAGATAAACAAATTTGATGAGCACTTGCTTTCCTCAACATGTGAAACTGAGGAGCTCTCCAGTTCTACCTCATGCCTCCCAGAGAAGGGAGAGTTTTGAGGTTTTACTCTTGGAAATGTAACTGCCTTGGAGGAGACCCTCATAGAGATTAGAAGTTTGGTATTACACAAAATAGCAGTTTATAATGTAAGGACAGTCTTGTCCTGCTTCACCTGGAAATGAAGCACACAAGCAAACTGTCCTGTAAAATCTGCAGGAATTGTCCAAGCAGGTCAGGAAAGGAGTACAGGGCTGGGCAAAGTCAGACAAGCAGGTCTGCAGACAGATGTTTTGTATGAACAGACAAAAAAAGGGAAAAAAGGAGAAAAAACCCAAACAAGACAGCATGGCCTAAGAAACAAAACAATCCCCAACACTGTTTTAACCTGGAAATGTCCACACACACACAGTCCTGCAGGTGTTATTTGGAACAACAGATTCCACTACAGAGATCTCTATCCCACTTCCTAATATTTCCAACTCTACATACTCAGCTGTATCCAGAAGTGGATCTAAAAAATATCCCTGCCTTACCTCTGCATTGCTCAAGGTAGGAAGGCCATGCATGTTACTCAAGGGGTTACCTATATACTGTTCAAAAGCAGGAAAACAGATCTAAATTATTAAATTTTTTGTTATCAGTCATGTTTAATCTCCAGAGCTCCTTTCCATGACCTCAGTAGGAGCTCATGTCTTTGGAGGAGCTTTCACAAAGCTGAAAAGAAGCACAAGGTGGGAAACACCTGCTCTGGATTTTGTACCAATGCTCCTGGAGCAAAACCCTTTGCTGGGGCAAGAGCTGGAAAGCAGCAGAGAGACAGAGAGGAAAATCTATTTTGCCCAACAAGATCAACTCACTTCATCCAAAAGAAAGAATTGGGAGCTACTGTTACGGGCAGCAAGCAGGGTTCAGTCCAAAATAAGCACAGGTGGGTGTCCAGCACATGGACTGACCTCAAACACCTTCCAGGGGTGCTCCTGATGGTGCCAGCACCCCACAGGTCATGTAACCCCACAGAGACCCAGCAGTGTGATGAGCAGCCCTTCTCATCAGCTCTCACCTCCCCGGGGCAGCACGAAGGGCTGGCCATGGCAACAGCAGAGGAGCCCAGAAAGGGATGGACACAGCGTATTTGTGGCAGGGAGGGGCTGTGCTGCTGTTGTCTGTGCCCAAATCAAACTCTTTTTGCCACGGTGCTCCCAGCACTCACAGCCAAACCCCTCGCGTGGCCAGGGAGTGAGCGTGGAAGAGCTTGTCCAAAATATGAGCAGGCCCCTGATCCCAGCTTTCACAGGAGCCACTTCCCAGCTCCCCAGCAGCTTTCTGAGCAGGCTGAAATCCTTCAAAGTGCTTTCTGCTTCTCCCCAGACAAAGGCATAACCAACAGAGGCTGGGAGCCAGGAAGAAGAGGCCAACAGCGTGGGCTGGGGAAAAGAGGACACAGGTTGTTGGTGTTCTTCTGTCGTGCTGTTTTTATTTTTTTCTTCTCTTTAAGGAGCTGTAGTGTCATCTTGTTTTATTTCCTGGCACTGCAGGCTGCTGGCAGGATCACTTGGTTGCCAGGGAAACCTCTGGAAAGTGCACAGGGCTGCTGCCCGCATCTGGGCACCAAAACCCGGCTGCCAGCGAGGATCCCACTGCCCCCAGCCCTGCCAGGCCAGGCTGGAAGGAGCAGAAACAGCAGCCAGCCAAGCACCTGCTCCCACAGTGCCCACATGAGGGGCTGAGCTGATGTCCAGAGCCAGGCAGTGAGCCCTGCATAAGGGTCAGGATGTACAGCCAGCCACCAGCAAGGACAGGGTTAGCCCAGTGCCTAAGGCAGGCTCTATTTTTATTATTTTTTATTTTTAAATCACTGCCATTAGGAGGATTGTTATGGTTGGCAATTTGCAATAATCAATTTGAAACCACAGTTTGATTAGTTAATGCACTTTCTCCTGCTCTCTGCTCTTAATTTGATTGGGAGGAGAGAGGGGGGATTTTGTTTCCTGGCTCGTGTGTGTGGTGGCACATCCCTGCTCCTCTCTGCTCCCGTGGGGCTGTGGCGTGTCCCAGGCAGGGGCAGGACAGGCTGGGTGTCCCCTCCCTTCTCCAGGCAGCCAGGACCATCCTTCCCCTCAGCCCCTCAGGCTCAGCCACTTCTTTCTGCCTCCCAGCCCCACACAAAGGGCTGCGGGCAGGTGGGTGGGCAAGGCAGCTCTGGAGCCAAAGGGAAGCTGAGCATCAGCTCCAGAAATATCTGTAACACATTATCATATCCAAAATAAACTGCAGGCAGGCGCTGAAATATCTGTAGTACATGATAATATCCAAAATAAACTGCAGGCAGGCACTGCTCTTCACACTTGCCTCTAATGCATGACCATCCTGAAGGTTCTCACTCCAGTGCCCACACATCATTCCCACCAACAGCACAGAGAGTAACAAAGCTGGAGAAGCATTACAGGAAAGAAGAGAAGGAAATGCCTCTTCCTCTCCCTTCCATGATCTGTCCAGACTCCAGATAGAACCTTTGTTTTTCCATGGAACCTGTCCAGCTTGTTCAAGCAGTGCAGGAATCACCAATCAGCTCTTTTGGCAGCTGACACAGGTCTGTCCATGCTGATGCACATCTCCTCTCCAGGGTGTCCCATGGCTCTGCTGGTGTTCCACACCCAGGCTGGCTCCGTGGCTCAGGCCCAGGATGATGCTGGTGCTGAATATCCAGCAGCCAGCACCCAGCCTCAGGAAATCCCAACCTGGAGCTGCAAAGCACCCAACAGCTGGGACTCCAAGGATCACAGGGACCTGGGTAGCTGTGTCAGCCACTTTGGAAAGCCCTTTCTTCCTTAAAAATGACGATGTTGTGACACAAGACATCTTTACCCACCCCTCCAAACCAAAGGAATCACTTCTGAAAAAAAGAGTGATTCCTGTTTTAGAAGAAAAATTAAGTACAGCCCAAACTCCTCTGGACTTGCACGTCTCAAACTGTAGAGGGGGAGAGCCCAGAAAGTGCAGGGGAAACTCCAGTGCTGTGAAGGTGTCAGGGATGCTGAGTCTGTGTTCAGCAGTTATAAACCCCAGACCAGACTTGGGGAACAGAGTGGTTAGCAGAGAACCAGGGGGAATATTTCCATCAATTACCTTTTACTACATCCCCAGCAAGGTGACTCAGGTATCGACAGAGCCCAGAGAATCCCAAATTGCTCCTCTCCACAGCAAACACTGTAACTTCCAACAAGTCAGCTGGGGCCACCCAGCTCAGAGCTATTTTCTGCCTCCGTCACTCATGCTGTCTCTCAGAGCTCTTCACTGCTGCTCCTGCCTTTCCCTTCCTGCTCACACTATTCCCAATCTAGGCAGCTTCCTCCACCCACCTCTCCCCGTCCCCAAATCTCTGTTTGATGATCTGTTCCCATCTCCTCGGTTATTCTCAGCACCATGTACCAAAGATACACCAAGCAGAGAGGCTGTGACGCTCCACACTGCTGCCCTGAGTGAGCAAGTTTATCTCTGTGCCATTAAAGGGAAAGGAAAAACCCAACAAATCCATTTTTTAAAAGCCTTTATACATCCCACCTGCTTGCAGAGCATCCTTGGGAGAAATCTGGATTGTTGTGACTGACGTTACCTGGTGCTGCAATTAGAAGCTGTATTTACAGCCCTGCTACCATTTTAATGCTGTTTTGCATCTGTTGTACTCTCACTTAGAGAGTAAATGTAGTGGGGAACATCTGTTTCCTTCTGCTGGCTCAGGGACGTCCCCGGCCAGCGATTTCCCCTCTGCTGCCGTGGGCTGTCATTATTCCAATTACCACGGCAGGGACGTCTCCCTGCAGCCACAGGTGCCGGTCCTCGGCCAGATTTCCCAGCAGAGTGGAGGTTTGAGGTGACCCCACTGGCAGTTCAGCTCAAGGCACCCCAGGACCCCTCTCAGCCCAGGGTCTGTCTCCCTTTCCCTCCAAACCATTGGGATTTGGTTACTTCACAAAAAGGGGTGAAAATAAAGCAGAGACATTTAACTCCTTCACCTCTATCCCCCCTGAGCCCCAGGCTGGAGGATCCTGACTCAGGGATTGATAAGGTTGCAGTTAGTTTTGAGATTTGCTGCTGTAACTGAATGCATTTGGGACAGTGGGGGCTGATAAAACTGTTGTGAGCCCTCTCACACTTATCCATCAGTGGTCCTGGGAACCCAGAGCAGTCCCAGTCAACTGGAAGCTGGCAAATGTCGTTCCAATGCTCAAAAAGGGCAAGAATGAAAACCATGGTAATTATGGCCTGTCAGTCTCACATCAGCACTTGGTGAAATTATGGAGAAGATCATTCCAGGAGTTATTGAAAAACACTTGAGAGACAATTCAGTCAGTGGACAAAACCAAGGTTGATGAAGAGGCAGTCAGGCCTGACACTCCCTGAATATCCTTTTATTACAAAATTACCCTCCCAGTGGGCAGAGGGAGGCAGTGGGTGTGAGCTTTGGGGATTTTAGCAAAGCTCCTGATGCTGTCTCTCACAGCAATCTTCTGGACAAAGTGTCCAGCAGGCAGCTGGACATGTACAAAGCAGCTGGTGAAGGGTCAGGCTCCAACAGCAAATGGGTAACACCCACCTGGGGGCCAGTCAAGGCTGTTCTCAATTTTCGAGCTCGTGCTCTTGTGTTTTATCAGTTACCTGGACAGAGGAGTTGAACACAAACTAAATAGATTTGCCAAGTGTTATATTAGGAGGTCCAGCAGATTCCCTTGAAGGTAGAAGAGAGATGTTATGGCCTTATGGAGAGATCTTGCTGCAGCAGAGCTCTGGGCAATCAAGAATGAAATTTAACAATTTCCACATTCTGCACCTGGGACTGTGCAAACCTGGATGTGTAGGATGAGCAACAAGAGGCTGGAAAAGCTGGCTTAAAGCTGCATCAGAGGAAGATCATATTGGCTGTGATGAAAGAACTCCTTGAGAGGGTGATCAAGCACTGGGATTGCTCCCCAGGGACATGGCCATGGTCCCCAGCCTGCCAGAGTTCAAACAGAGCCTGTGCAACTCCCTTGGGTACATGGTTCCACACCAAGGTTACCCTGTTTGGAGCCAGGGGTTGGACTCTGATCCTCACAGGGCCCTTTCAGACTCAGGATATTCCAGAATTCTCTGCTCCCACGCAGCTCAGAAGTGCATTGGCAATTCTTGGATGGCTCCTGACACCCTGGATGAGCAGTGCCATCAGCTGTCACTGCCTTGTACAGAAGGAGGGGCTTTGAGACAGCAAATCACAGCTGAATTGGTTATTCCTGGGCACATTCATCCCTGTTTTCAAATCACTTAATCCATTCTGGCCCTGCACCCAAGCCAATGCCACCAACACCTTGAGCACACCCAGCTTGTGCCACACGAGACTCCACCAGCAGCACAGCCCTTCCATCCCCCAGAGCCTGCAAACACCCGAGGAGCAGAGCACTCCAGAAAAGCCATGCCCAGCCATGTCTGTGTTGTGCATCTCAACCCATAATCTCATTTTACTCGTTCCCAGTCCGTTCTCCCCACCTGCCCCAAGTGTTCCACATGAGGAATGTGTAAGGCAGGGAAATCTCAGTCACAGAGCTGCCAGAGCTTTCACAAAGGAGCCAGCCCATTGTCTGACCTGCCTTCCAAGAGAAAAACTGCAGCCCAGAGATGGGAAGTGGCTGATTCCTGTCTTGACCAAGCTCACCCAGCAGGTTTCCAGCAGCCCCAGAGGTGAAAACCAAGGTGTCCCATCCCTGGCCAATGCCCAGAGCCCAGCTCCTCACTGCTCCAGGCAGCTGAGCTGGAGGCTAATGCTGTGCCCTTCATCTTCCCATCTTCTCTGCACTTCCCTAGCCTAGTCCAAGAACTTATCTGGATTAGAAAAATTATGTAAGTGCAGCTAAAAAGTATTTTAGATCCCTGCCCTGATACAGGTGTGGACAGTCCTCCTCCTTCAGGCTTCATCTATTCCAGGCAGCACTGAATCAAGCCAAAGCAGCACAAGAGCCCCTGCTGGCTCAGGGTGGGGCTGTGTGGTCACACTGGGACTGGTTTTCCCAAAGCTGGGCTCAGACAGGCTGGTGATGCACAGAGGGACAGCTGGGTGCCAGCTGTGGCTGGCAGGGCAGAGCAGGGGACAGCCTGGGCTTGCACACCCAGCAGGGAGCAGGGATCACAGCAGAAAGGTCATCCTGGATCTTAAAGCTCAGCCTTAGGTCAGGTTTGGAAAACCAGGTGCTTTTCCAGCTCCTGCCCCTCCCTCCCTTCTGACAGCCCGGCAACAACACAGGGTGAGGAAATCTGCCTGCACAGGACTCTGTGGCCAGATCAAGCATTGAAGCAGATGTGAAGAGACCTTCCTACAGCTCTAGGATTTACTTTCCACCAGCAGTCTGTAGCCAGACCCTTTCCTGATTTAGACTCGTTGCCCTGATCTGTCTTGCCCAGTCAAATCGAGCTACTCCAGGCTGGTGCTGCTTCCCCATCCCTGCACATCAGCTCTGAGCACGACAGCTTCCCCAGGGCAGGGCTCTCCAGACAATTCCACACCACAAACCACTGTCAGTAAACAGCAGCAGCTTGAAAATGCACCAGGAGAACCACTCTGCTCCTCAGTAGCTTTAAGGAGAGCCAGGGTTGTGCAGGTTTTTTTGTACATTAAAGCCAACAGAAGGTTCTTAGCTTATTTAGGTCAATTAACTACAGCTTTCAAATTAAGTTCCCATCTCATTTTACAGACAAGCTGTAAGCAAAGCGTAAAAAAAAAGGGTCAGCTGAGGGGAGCAGAGCCCAGGGTTTCCAGACAAGTAATTTAAACCCAAAAGGGCAGAAACAAAATTGAGATCAAAGGAGAGCACAGAGACCACCTAAACACCGTGTGCTGCCTCGCCCACTCGTTTTCCCTTTGCTCTGAGCACCAAACTCGAGGCAGAAGGAGGAGGAGGAAGAGGTAGCAGGGGCTGTGCAGGGAAGCCATTTGAGGCACACAGCAGTACATCTCACGGGTCCCCGGAGCAGCACGGACGGGCCATGTTCTGGACTGCCATCTACTGGCATTTTTAATCTCTGTGCTGTAAATTAAAGCCAACCCCGCTGCTGCAACAGCGCTCAGGTTGCAGTCGAGCACTTGAAAAATGCCAGAATCCAGATAACCCCAGCCCAGTCCCCTTGTACAGGTGCATCACAACACACAGTGGAATAAAAAGATCATGGAGCACTTTTTTTCCTGTGGGAAAAAGGCCCTTTCGTACACCAGATGGATTGTGCTCTCTTAATGAGCAGCTATTCAATATTTTTCTTTATCCTCATCCTTCAATATGTAGTCCTGTGTCCTGGGCATGGCATGCTATTGAAGTCCTGGGCTAAATAATGAGCTATTAATTTTCTCCTGGGCTTTCACAGCATTTATTATCACAGTATCCGAGTGGTTTGCAAACATTAATTTGCCTGAGAGCAGCCCTGCGAGAGAGTGGAATTATTCCTGTGCAGATGGAGAACTGAGGCACAGCCAGTTTAAAACCAGAAGGGTACCCTGCGTTGGGTGCTCCAGCTGAGATGCAGAAATGACTCATTTTTCAAAGCTGCACAAATCCAAGTTTTTTAGGGCACCACATCCACACCCTCCACCTTTGGCTGTGAGCCCCCAGCTTTCCCCTCCCCACCTGCAGCTGGGAGCCCAGCAGCTCTGGGGTTCATCTGAGATGAAGCTTCTCCACATTTTGTGTGACTCTGCTGCAGTCTTCCAGGCTGCCCCACGGGCTCCAGAGTGACCCAGGAGCAGCACATCCCTCTGGGATGGTGATCTCTGACCACAGCCTAAATAATCCCTCTGGGATGGTGATCTCTGACCACAGCCTAAATAACCCCTTCAGCCTGGGACAGCCAAATTTACACTGTGGATGGTCCCAGAGACCATCCCTTCCCCATAACACAACCCACCACAAAACATTTCCTCACTGAAAACTTGGGTGAGAAGATCAGAAATCACAGCAAAAATGTGCCCAAGGAGGAGAGAGCAGGAGCACCCCAGACACACTGGGAACCTGCCACCAAAGAGTAACAGTCCCTGTTGGTTCAGCAGAACCCATAAATACAGCACTAGGGGACACAGCAAAAAGCTCATCCATGTTCCCTGTCCAGAGGGGAAATTGTGTTATCCCACCACTAAATTCAGTGAGCAGCGTGACCCAGCTCCTGTGAGCTGTCACACCAACCCCACACCAAGGGAATGGTGCCAGGGCATGTGGTCAGACTGTCACAGCACTCTCCAGGCTTCAGAAGATGCAAAAGGGATGCAAAACAGTCAGCACATCAGAGGAGAGGGCAGGGGAAAGGAAAAGTCCTTTCTTGACACCCATTGCTCCCCATGCAGCCCTGACATCAGTCACTCATGAGAGGAAGAGCTCAGGCTGTGACTGCCCTGAGTGTGGAGCTCAGACCCAGCTGCTTCACATCCCCACGTTTTTGGCAGAGGCAGAGCTCAGTGCCCCTGCTCCAGGGCTGCTGAATCTCCTTATGGTAAAGCCAGCCATTCACTCTGTCCTGACAGAGCATTTCCTAGCCCTTGGTCAGTATTTTCATTTCACCCAGAAGAATCACAAAACCTTTTCGGAGATCAGAAGTCATTATTTTATATTGTATTTCAAGAAAGAGGAACTACTCACAACATGGCTGTTATATTTTCTTTTTACTTTTCATCCTTTCCATTCCCTTAGCCCTCCTAAGATCTTATTTGCATTTTTGATCAGACCCATCCACCAAGAGAAAGCCCTCAGGGAGCTGGTTGTAACAGTGCCCAGGTCCTTTTCCTGGGCTGAATCAATTAATTTACACCCCTGGGAATAAAATGGATTTTTCCTGGCAATGTGTACAATTACTCCCTGTTTTCATTGGTAAGAGAAGGGGAGACTGAGGCTTTGAAATGCAAAGTCGTTTGTGCAAATCACCATCTCCACAGCATTCCCCCTCTGCCGTGATCCCAGGTGAGGCAGTGTCTTACCTGAGAGGGAAGGAGCTCTGCCCCTCTGCCCTGCCCTGCCCACAGGGAGCCAGCCGGGCTCAGCCTTGCCCTGGGGCTCTGGGATCAGCCATGGCTCTGCCAGAGATCGATGGGATCCTCCAGTAGGGAACCAAACCCCCTGTGCCTCCCCAAACACAGCAGCACCCCAGCAAAATAGGCACCTGGCTCATGCTGCCCTTGCAGGGCTCTCCCAATTTACCCCCCTTAGCTCCACTGCCCAGGACATTTATTATTTTAAACTTAATTATTATTTTAAACTTCTACCTCCGAGCTCAAGGCTCTTAACCACATCCCCAACACGAAGCACAGCAGGAGGAAAACCTGGCACAGGGGCTGACTGGGGGTTTTGAGCCCAATTTACTGTTTTAAGATTCTTCAGCTCAATTTCCTCCTGTATTATTAAATTTTGGTTTGTTTTCTTTCTGGTTTTTTATATTTTTTTTCCTCCTGAGTGCATAAACATGGACAAATCCACTCTGAGCTGGCAGCTCAGAATAGGTTTTCTGTCATCTCACAGTGGAAATATTGTTGCTTGATAGGAGAAGAAAGGAAGAATAGCCTGGTGTGGTCTAATACCTCCTGAAAGTGGCAGCCAGCGCTTTATGGACCCCAACATTTATCTCTGGGGGTGCCAGAGATAAAATGCTCTGCCAGGTCTTGCCTTGCATGAAAGCCGAGACACCTCCTTTCCCCACAGCCCTTGCAAGGGCAAACAGTGCTTTTGGAAGTGTCCAGATTAGTTCAGGGTATTGCACCACAGCCTTGAGAATCTGCAAATGCAAATGCTGCTGATTAACCACACAGAGAGCTCCTTCCCCCTCATCCTGACTTTTGGTTCCTCTCATTCCCTCCTCCCTGTTCTGTCTCTTATTTCCATCTCTTGCTTTTCCCCATTTTCCTGACTCTTCTCCAATTACTGTGGATGGGGTTTGAGAGTTCTCCTGTTCCCTTCCAGCTGAACAGCTCCTCTCCCAGTCCTGTCCTTTCCCAGACACCAACACCTTCCTCCCACACCAACACCTTCCTCCCTTGCTTTCCTGGCCACTGGAAACTTTTCCCAGCAGATCCAGCAAGCTGCAGGGAAGAGCTGCCAAAGGCAAGAACTATTCACCTAAAACTCACAGGCTGGACCCAGCAGAGTCCCACCATGGCTAAATTTATTTCTGCTACTCACCAGTGCCCAATGGAGCTCCAGGAATCCTGCAAAAGCATTGCCCAGGGAGCTCAGGTAACCCTGGCTGAGAAACTTTGGGGTTTTCTGGTGCAAATACCTCAGATCTCCCTTCCCCTCCTGTTCAAAGCTGGAAGGAGCTTTCCGGGATGTTTCAGGATTTCTGTGTAGAATTTTTCTGATTTAAGGGATGGTCCCAAAGGGCAGGGAGAGCTGCAGCCCTGTGTGTGTGCCCCAATTTTCCTCTCAAAGCCCAGGAATGATCCCAGCCACCTCCTTAAGAGCCTCTGATCTCTCTGGGTACAGAAAATCCTTCTCCACACCAAGCTCCAGCCTCAAGTGGAACTACTGAAAAATCAAGTTCTCCTCCTCAGACCAACTCCCTGCACAACCCCTAGGTTGAACTCTGTGGAAAATAGTTAATTAATCTCTCTTGCTGCAGCCTAATTCTCTCTTCAACATGTGGCTGTCACTTCCCTGTCATCACAGCTGATTTACAATGGGGTTTAATTAAATCCTCCGTACATTATTCAGCATTCTCTGAAGACAACACCAAAGCAGCCAAGGGTATTTAAAATGTCACCTGCTGAGACGTATCATCTCCTCCTAAATAAATATGACAGTGATCAAACTTTGGCTAATTACAGTGACTTCGTTATTTGTTTGTATGTTTTAATATTTAATTGCTTTCGTGTTCATCCAATTACAAAGCAACAGCAAATAGAAATTAACTTTTTATCAGCGTGTTCCCAGCCCAGCTAATCAGCACTTCAAAGGCCAGACACAATAGGAGGCCATCCAACCTGAGAGCACTTTACAATATATTCTCTGCTGAATGGACCGTTCTATTAAATTAAGGGAGAATTGTGTTTGTCAGGGCACTCCCAGCTCCCGCCCGGATTCCCTTTATGTGGCCATTTAGGGCTGCAGCATCCCTGCAGCAGGGCTGTAAATTGTTGGTATTGCTGTGGGGCTGCTCTCTGCTCTGCCCCAGGTGACAGAGGTGGCTCCATGGCAGTGGGAAATCCTGGGAAATCATTTCCCTTTGGAAGCACTGCACATCTCTTGCCCCTTTGCCCTTCACACTGAGTGAGGTCTGAAGTTACAGAGGAGTTGAACCTCACTTTCCCCCCAAATCTGAATTTTCCAGTGCAGCCACAGCAGATCCCGGAGCATTCCCAAGCCAGGGGCTGCAGTAATTTAAATTTCATCCCCATTCCCTTGTGCCTGCTGAAATTAAGCTCAGCTTGGCCATGGGAAGGGGTCCATGAACTCCCATCCTGGCTGAGGCTGGGAAACCTTGACCCATTTTAGTGAAAACAGAAGGGAAAGCCTGGGGATTCACAGCTGCTAGAAACGAAATTATTTCTGCCTGGGCAACAATCTTGCTGGCGACCAGCAAACTATTTATATTGTCAGAAACCCGATGAAGAAAACAAAAGGTTAAGTGTAGCTGCTTTCCCCCTACAAATCTCCCAGCAGAAGTGGGAGCTGAGTGCAGACAGTGATTTAGGGTCACAGAAAACAGATAAATAGCACATGTGCCAAACAGCAGAGGAGAAACAGCACCAGAGCAGCACATGCATAAATGAGCCACATTACAGAGCTGCTCTGCATTGCATTCCTCTGCTTTCCCCATTATTCCTGCCCCAAAAAAGCCAGGATTTTCAGTAACCACAGTGAAATTTCAGACAAAAGACTGAGAATTGTTCCACCAATTAACATGGTTTTAGGAAGCAATCTATATAATGTTAATAAAGTACAATCTCCTTGTTTTAAATATTCAAATATTCAAGAAAAAAAACCCTTAACCCTGTACATCCATAAACCTGGGCCAGCCAGAGGTGTCTCCCTTGGAACCCCTCACAAATTTTGATGTTACAGCCCAAACATGCCTTGTTGGCTTTTGGAGTTTATCAGAAGCTTTTCTTCCTTTGTGCACACAAAGAAAATCAAGAAAAACACTTGCCCAGCTGAAAATGGGACAAACTGGGAGGTTTTTTGCCTCACATGCTGCTCTTTCTGGGAGGGTTGTACCCAACCCTCCAAGCAGTAAATGAGAACCTCCAAGAGCCCAGAGCAGCCACAGCTCCTTCACACAGATTTTGGGAGATGCCACAGCCCCTCTTACACCTTAATTCTTCCAGTTTATCCAAATTTATTGCAGCAGTACCTCGCATATAAAAGAATTCTATGGAATTATATTTCTCCAAACTTCACTGCAGCAGCAAGACTCATCTTTGTCCCTAGAGCACCAGGAGATCTGGCACCAACTTTCTGCAAAAGATGGAGTGACAAACTCACATTGAATTCCTCATGCTGTTTAAAAAAAAAAAAATTAGGGGAAAAGAAAAGAGTATTTTTACTAGATGGATTTATTTTTTCTTTAAAGCATACAAAAACAACCTCTGTTTTTTCCCCAGAGAAACAACTCTATGTTTAATTTTAGGCTTCTCTCATAAAATATTAAATGGACAAAGAAATCTATTTGAAATACTTTGATTTTCTTGAAATTAAATATTTAATTTGACTCAAAATATTGTCTCAATTTTTTTTTTAACCTTTGAGAGTGGTTTCATTTGAGAAATCAAGACTTGCAGAGGTTTTCATGCAAACATCTGCTTTTTGCTGTCTCCAGTAAGGAGATTCACTTAATTTTCACATTCACCTAATTTTTCTCCACCACAGTTACATGGCTCATTAAAAAGGTACAGAAATATTGGTCTCACACCAAGGATGAAGCTGAAATGATTTTGATGAGGTCCTTTGAAACAGCTAAGCAATGGTGAGGGAGAGATTGGAAGCTGGGCGGAAGAAAACGGAGAAGAAATGCAGAAATATGCATGTGAAGAAAAACAGGTATTTCCCACTTTGATGAAAAATCTGAGCATTTTGAAGTCCATGCACAAAGACTGCCAGTGACATGAGACAGGGAAGCAAATAAAACCCACCAAAGTCCCAGGCAGGAAGAGCAGTTTGGCAGCACAGAAAAGTAACTTTCTGTACAGGAGCAAGAGAATGGGAGGAGCTGGTCCTAAAGGATTAAAAACATTGAATTCTAGACAAACTCCTGTGATGGAAATTAGAAGAAAATATCCCAATTTTCCTGGTCAGTCCCAACAACAGCCAAAGCTCTGATCCTGCAGATGGGGAAGCTCTACTGGTACCAGTGTGGGGGTTTACACTGAGAAAAAAATCTATCAGCTCATTCCAGCAAAGTCCTGGTTTGAATCACTTCAAAATCCTTTGCCCTGAGGGAAAAAAAAGTTGGAGAAAGTCCTGAAATCATGTTTATATCGCTTCCAACATGCAATTTATTTTCCTCCCTCGGTTTGGAGGGAATTTGCATCTTACAGCTTAAGCTGACTGCATCTGTCCAAGCCCAGCCAAAGCACAAACCCCAGGCTCAGCTCCCAAACCCAGCCTGGACCGAATCAAAGGGTTCAGATGGCACAGCCTGCTCATTCTGGAACTTGCTGATACTTGGAGTTATGATTTACCAGCCTTGTCTGGGCCAACAGTGATACTGATATTATTATTATTACTGTATCTACATGTTTAATGTTTTCCAGGATGGCAAATACATCTCCTGCTCAGTTTTACTGCTTAGTTTCTGCATTTTTCAGCTCTGTGATAAATGGGGTGGCTGAGTACAGGGCACATCTCCAGACTTCTGAAGCTGCCATGCCCTCAGAGCTCAAGGAATAACTCCATGCTGGGGACACACAGAGGATCCAGTCTCCCCACAGCTCCCCATTTCTCTGCTCCCAAGTTCCCATCACACAGCTGTTCAATTTGAATTTGGGCATTTCATAGAAAAAAATCCCACAGCCAGAAAATTACAGGAGAATTTGAAGTTCCCTTCCCTAAAGCCAGGCTGGACAGGGCTTGGAGCAACCTGGTTTAGTGGAAAGAGCCCTGCCCATAGCAGGATGGAACTAAATCACCTTCAGGGCTCCTCCCAGCCCAAACCATTCTGTGATTCCATGGAGAATCAAGTTTCTCACCATGGCTGCTGGGGATGTTTTCAAAAGGCAACACTCAAAGCTGAAAACTGAGGAGGGAAAAAGAAAAACAGAACTATGATGGTGGGAGGGGAAAATAACCCAAAAGGACACTCCACAAATGAAATGGCAGGAGCTGTTTTGGTCAGCACCACTGAAGTGCTTAGTATGGGTGTTCCTGAGGGGATTATCCAGGACATTTGGGGTGGGCACTGGGGTTTGGTAACTCTTGGCCATGCAGTGGGAAAGAACAACCCAAGGCAGGATGGCACTGGATGAAAATGGGACTGTGGAGAAAAACCCCAGCTGTGTCCATCTCACACAGAGGGGGAGAAATGTATAAACTCATTTTTATTTGCTCCTCCTGTGTGTCCATCCCCCTTTTCAGCCTGTCCAGGTTTATTAGCCAGGCCAGCCAGGTGTGAAAAGCAGATTTGTCCAGCTGTAAGAGCCCGGTGAAATTCCTCAGGATCTTCCTGCTGCACATAGCTCCAGCTGTCCCAGCCCCTCCTTCACCTGCCACCCCCTCCAGAAAACAGAACCTCTGCTCCCCTGCACCTCCTGGCAGGCTCAGAGCTGCCCCAGGCTCCATGGGGAGACCCAGCAGGTGCTTTAGGATGAGCCAGGCTTCTGCATAAAGACAAGGATGTGGTGGAGCACGGGAAAAAAATATTGAGACACAAGTTGTGGGCGAGCCAGTGTCACATCCTGGGAGATGTGAAGGACCGCTGGAGATATTCCAGAACCATCTGGACACAGTCCTGTGCTTGGGATGACCCTGCTTGAGCAGAGAGATGGGACCAGACCTGGAGTCTCTTCCAACCTGACCCATCCTGGGATTCTGATCTCAGCAGAACTGCACTCAGGGAAAAGCTCCAGAGGGGATCTGAGAGCATTGGGCTGCTCCAAGGAGCACCCAGCCCCTCCAGCATCAGGCTCTGATGGTGCCTGTGACATTCCAAAGCTTTTGCAGGAGGAAATGTTCCCAGAAAACCCCAGACAGGAACTGATTGACTTCCAACACACACAAAATTATATTTAAAAAAAGGGGGAAAAAAATCAAAGCCAGCAGCTTGAACACAAGCCTTGCATTTGCAATTCTGATTCTCTAATACGAAACAGCTCCCAACTGGGGGAGGGGCAGTCAGGAAATATTACAGCAATGTTATTTTGTTACACTAATTACCAATAATGGCACATACTAGACTACCAACCACAGTCAATTCATTTTGAAAGCTATATAATAATGTTTAGGATAAGGAATTAATTTTTATAGCCACTGAAGCAGATTTACTTGTACTGTAATGCTGATTTATTACAAATTACATTTCTTAACTCCAGAAGTTTCCTTGGAGAGCCTCAGCAGGACCTGGGAGGGGACATCCCCAGCTTTGAGGGGGAAATTTTGGCAGCATTGAGGTTCAGGTCAGAGTGCCCAGACCATTGTTAACCCTTCAGCACACAAACCTGTTTGGCTGTACCCACCTTCATGGGCAAATTCAGCCCCACAGTGTGCACACAACGACCCACTGGATGACTTTTCTCAAGTCAGCTGATTGTGAAAGGGTGGGATTTAAGTTTTTTTGTTTGTTTTATTGCATCATTTACAAAGGTAAAATTTCAGTTCTAAAAGGGTTTGCTGCTTTCTTTTTTCTTTTTTTTCCAGCATAGAGAATTCCATAAAAGATTCATAAAGTGAAAACTTTGAAGTATATTCAAGAAGATACACTCATTAATTTACGAAAGCACCCCTGATGTCAATTACTGGCTGTGAAGAGGTTCAGATTGTCTCTTCCACTTCCATGCAGGAGCTGCTGGCTCAGATTTGTACAGAGCTGAGGGCAAGGCTGGGCCTGGGCACAAGACCAAAGAGGGAGAGTCCTCAGCAGGACTTCAGACAGGGTCTGAATGATCATTTGTCACAGGAACAATTTGTGAAATGATTGAGATAACCTCAGTTTCTTCACTGCTGCTCATAAGCATCCAGTACCGGAGCCATGACTGTCTGGACATCTCCAGAGCCTTCTCCTGCAGGTACATTGGCTGGGCTGATCTTGAAAGAGTTTCCCTCCAGCTCTGGAGATGTGGCTGGATGAGGACAGGACCATAGGGATGGCTGGGCTGAGCTGTGCATCCTGCAGAGAGAGGGGATGCATCCATTCTGCCTCCAGGGAAGGAACAGCCACTGGGTGCTTGGGATGCTCAAAGCAAGCACAGAGAAGCTACAGCAGATGCTGGGGACAGGGGTTTGTGTTTTGGGGTCCATCTCTTTTGGGTGTGCAGGGAATTTTGTGGTGTCTCACAGGGGACACATATGACCAGAGAAGGAGTTCACATCTRCATGAGCCCCACCAGCCCTGGGACCTCCACCACTAAGAAAATCCCATGGAAAATGTTCCTGCTATCCACCCAGCCCTGAAAAAAATGCAGGCAAGCTCCCACAGATGGGCACCGACCAGGGAGCCTTTCAGGCACTGGTCAGGGACTCAACTGAGGGCAGCTCCTCCTCATCTGCATCTTGGAAAAGGCGCCAGCCTGCCAATCCAGTTCTCGACACTGCCACTCCTTTAAAAGGAGCCACTTATTCAGCCTGAGCCTTCCAACAGCTCCAGCGATAGCCAAGGCAGCCTGGGGGGCTTGCAGCGGTTCCTAAACATCTTCTCTGCACCATCTGATGTGTGCAGACACAAACAAAAACGCGCTCGAATTCCTTAGGAGCAAGAACAACGAAGCTGGAGCTGCTCCAATTCCCGTCCTGGCGGGCAGAGGCAAAATCGCAAAAAAAGAATCTGTCTGATGCCTTTTGGTATTGCGGGGATGCTTTGGTTTTGTTTGGTTTTAATGACACTTTTAGAGATCCCACCGCTTTAAGTTTCGTCCTGGGAGGGAGATGCAGAGGGAGGAGAGTCATTAGCTCATCCCTAGCGCCTGCCGAGGATGAGGAGAAGGGAGGAGGGCTTTCCTATGCTAATCCTGCGCAGGCTGATCTCCCACCGATGCTTTCCCGTGCTCCAGGATAAATGAGACTTGCCTAATTCTTTCCCCGCTGCAAATAAACAGCCGGGGAGCCTGCAGCATGCGGCTCGCCCTGCCCGATCCATCAGCCGTGGGTAGCGGTGATTACAGCTCATTAGCGGCAATTACCGCCGCAGAGCTCCTAGGTGCTTTCCCCCAAGAACTTCGAGCAGCTCCGAAGCTCTTTGAAGGCTTCTCAGCGATGGAAGGGCGGTAGGAAATCTCTCCGGTAGGAAATCCCTCCCGCACCTGTCCCGCAGTCAGAGCCTCCTTCCCAAAGCCGCAGCCATCAGACACCAAAAATAACCGGGGAATATCGCCCAGCCCGAGGGATCGGCGGTGCACCTCTGGCACAGCTGGCTCTTCTTTCTCTTTGCTGCTCCTCGGAAAGCTCCCCCGCCCCTCCTCCAAACCCGCAATGTAATTCCCACAAAAAGCCCCGCACGACAGAAAAGCACATGTACAGGGGGTGCTTTTCCCGCATACAAAGTACCACGGCAGCGGAACTGAGGGATGGACCCTTTGAGAAATTCATATGCCAGCCTTCCCACTATAGCAATTTCGTTCTGTCTGTGTAATTGTCTGATATTACATTGTTCCCTGCCAGAAGATTAATTAGCTAGTCTTACCCTCCACCATACCATCCCTCTGCAGCCCTCAAGGAGGCTGGAGCGGTGCCAAGTCGCTCGGATTTGCTATTCTGGCTGGCAGCTGCTACTGTCGCTGCAAAGGGAAAAAAAAAAAGGAAAAAAAAAAGCCTCCTTTTGTCCCCAAGCAGCAATTGCTGTGCCAAATGACCCTCACATCCCTGGCCCTCCCGAAGTCACCACCAAGGAGGCAGCCAAGTTTTAACACCATGGGCTGGGCAGGGCGGAAAAGTAAGTGGCAGGAAATTGAAATTAAAGAATTAAAAAAAAAAAAAATTAAAAAATCAAGCAAATCCCATCGCCATAGCCAACACCGAGCTGTCCCCACACCCCAAGGCCCCGCTGGTGTCAATACTCACACTGAGCACGGCTGAGCTGTGCCACGGGACACACCACGGAAGGGCAGGGGTGAGGTGACATGGCAGCATCCACACCAGCATCAGCATCCCGACATCACACCCCTGATCCCAGCCAGCCTCACAGCCCGGCCCAGCCTGCCCCTGCCCCAGAGGAGAGGGCAGCAGGAGCATCACAGCCCTGCTGGCAGCAGGAGCATCACAGCCCTGCTGGCAGCAGGAACATCACAGCCCTGCTGGCAGCAGGAGCCACCACCCCGGCCGGGCTCTGCCGCAGCCGCTCTTGGCAAGGAGCCCGGCCCGGCACCGCGCTGGAGCTGCTGCTTTTGTTCCATCTTCTGTCCTCACACACACACGCGCTCTGGATCTCTCCATCTTACCCTAAACGTGGTGCCCAGGCAGGTATGAGTGCAATGCACCTGTGGGCACCATCTCAACGAGCTGTGGGGGCACAGGGGTTTTCTTTCTTTGGAGAGCTCAAAGACTGGGAGGTAAAAACCTGAAAAATACAGTCACCCATTTAAACTGATGCACACCACAAAGCCAACTGACAAGCACATCAGCTTTCCTCCCAGATAGTCTTCAAAAAGCTGCTAAAGTCAGCCCAGCAGTTCATGTTTGCTGGTTTGGCCCATCAGCAGCACAGGGCTCTCCAGCCATGGCCCACCAGGGCTGCAGCGCAGTGTAGCAAAGGGGTTTTCAGCAGAGGAGGCACCACAAGTCATCCAGGTCAGGCAACCATTACTGAGGAAGACCTGTACCCCAACCATAAACCTTGGCAGGCATCTGTTGGAGTTGTGGCAATCCCAAAAGAAGACGTTCCAAGGAGTTATGGGATCGCCCATGTTAATGCCTCATACATATTCCCAACCCTCATTTTGCAGTCATCATCGCCACTCCCAGCCTCCAGAATGTTCTCCCTTCCTCGTTTCCCCATTGGACCCTGCCTTCCCTAACCCACCTCTGCACCACTTTCCCCCATACCCATTGGACCCTAACCTCGACTCCACCCCCTTCCCTGCTCCTCTTTTATACCCTGGACCTCCCTACATCTTTGTCCTCAACCAACGACTCCTACAAAGACCTAGTCAGTGTTTGATTTTTGGGCCTCGTCCCACATTTGTTTTCACTATTATTAAAGTACTTTATGTTACTGATTGTGGTCATTGCACTGCTCTCCTTTTATTTTCCGCCACCATCACCCTAATATCAGAAGAACCCTAAAAATATCGTCAGGGACAACTCTTACCCCTGACAAGACACAGCTAGGAACAGGGAGGGATGTACTGGACCCTGCACAACCCAATGGGATTTGGTCATCAAAACCACCAAGACACACCACACCTGGCAGCTTTCCCTCCTGTCCCTCATTCAGCTCAAAAAGAGGCCAATTTGTGATTAATATTTTTATAAATTTGGGCAGCTCTTGCAGGAGATTGCCTTCCTCCCAGCACACACAGCCCGGGGACTGGCAGGGGATGGGGAGCTGCATTTGCTGGGCACCAGGAGCCCCTTGAAGCTGCCCATTCCTGGGCTGTGGGAAACGAGCCCAGATTGTCACGGGGGCTCATTAAGCTCCTCCACTAAGGCAGCAGCTCTAGACTGTCTCAGCACCCGCCTGAGCTGGCAGCCCCCCTCCCCGGGTGCTACGGAAACGGGAATTAAGCGGTGATGAATGCAGTATTAATTAATTAAGAGAAGATGCACATGAAGGGGGTGGGAGGCAGGGGGTCTTTGCGCTGTGGAAATTACTCAAGGAGGGGCCGCCGTAAATTTGGGTTTTTATTGTTTTTAACTCAGGAGAAAGCACCGGGGGAACCTGCGTGCCCAGGCAGCAGGAGTGACCCGCTGGCACCAAACCCACCCGTCCTCCATCGCCAGGGAAAAGAGGATATCCCAAAAAAATGGCAAGGGAGGGAAGAGGAACCGCGGCTCCACGCTGCCATCTTCTCCCACTGCGGAGGCCGAATGCAAAATCAATTTTGCACACTCTGAAATGGCTGTTCAGGAAGGGTTCTTGCTCTGGAGAGGTTAATGGGGAAGCTCAACCCAGCTGATGCTGGGGGGATGGATGCTACTTTTCAGTTTGCATATTGAGATTGTTTACACACATGATGAGCTAATATATTAAGCTTCTTAAGGAAAGAAAGAAAAAGAAAGATAGCAAAGCACATGGTTTAGTTTTGATTTGCATTCCTCAC
This sequence comes from Turdus rufiventris, assembly GCA_013186435.1. Taxonomy (NCBI): domain Eukaryota; kingdom Metazoa; phylum Chordata; class Aves; order Passeriformes; family Turdidae; genus Turdus; species Turdus rufiventris. The sequence goes on along the minus strand of PYHW01010027.1, from coordinate 1,231,602 downwards.
CCACTCTCTCCTTCACAATTCACCACCCAGAGAAAAGCAAGGACTTGGCCATCACTGTCAACAGCTGGCTTTTGGAGAAGGCAAACAAATGGTTAAAATTCCATCAATGACTGCAGTGTCCAGCATGATTTGGCAGATCCACCTCACATCACAGCACATCGGGTAAATTGGTCCCCATCACATGAACCGGGGCAGCTCAGCCTGCTCAGAGGTGAGTTTTGGGTGGGTGCTCAGCCTGGGGTGGCCAGACCGGACTCTGTGAGAAGGACAGGACCCCTGTGGGAATCCTGCTCTGCCCAGCCTTGGCCAGTGGCAGTGGGGAGCCAGGGACAGGTGAGTGCAGGCTGCAGAGCCCACATGCAATGGGAAGTGTTCAGCACTGCAGCTTTTCCTCTGCAGGACTGCTCCTGGGGGCTGGGTGTGGTTTCCAGTCTCTTTTCTGTCTCAAGGCTGGAGACAAACACCCTGGAGACAACCAAGGCTTTGTTTCATGGCCAGCAGGGGCAGAGAAACTCAGCGGCAGAGCCGGCTGGCACTTCCTGTGCTAACAGGACAGAGACCATCATTCCCTGATCCAGAGACCTCCTGGGCACCCCCAGGACACCCCTGCCAGGTGTCTCAAATCCAAACCTGACTGTTTTCTCACTCCTCACATCACACACACTCCTGGCAACACAAAGCAAAGGTGTGGCTGTGCTCCACAGATCCATCCCTGTCTCCAGGTGTTTAACTGCTTTCACTCAGCACTTCTCCATGCAAACTTCTTCCAGAACGATCTCAGCAGGATGATGGGCTGGGAAGTATTTTAGGGCACCACCTTTAAACACCAGGGTACATGCTCAGACCCTTGTGCTGTTCCCCCAACCCAGAGCCTGTGCTGCAGACTCTGTTCTTGCATCCCTGCTTCTTGGACCAGCTTTTTGGGATCCTGCAAATACAATTCCCTTGCTCATTTCCAAACACTCTGGCAAAGCTCTTCCAACTCACCATGATGTGGTTTTACCACCACGCTTCTCCTTTTCCCCTTTTTTCCCTGACACAGGGGTAATCCCTCCTTCCGTAGCCAGGCACCACAGCAGCAACTCAGCTGCTCCTCTCTGCCTCACGTTCCTCCCCAGCTCTCACCACCCAGGCTGTGTTATTTATACAACATCCCTTAACATTGACTTCTGCAACACAACTTTTCCTTTAATTACTTGCATTAAAATAAAAATGCCAACCTCTGCGAGCAACTGCTCTCATTACAGTATCAGTCCTCCAGCTAATTAATATCTGTTAGCTTTGGCTTATGCACCAGGATGCCTAAATCCAAAATACACAGGGCTGCCAAGTTACTTTGCGAGCAGGAGCACTTGCCTTAAAGAATCACGTTACCAACTTGCTTCTATGCAATCTCACCATAACCTTTACTTTCAAGGTCTTAGAAGAGAGAAGGAAAGCTCATCCAGCTCAAAAGAGATTGCAGTGAAACCAAAGGGGAGACCCAGAGGGAAGCAAAGAGAAAGAGAAGAGAAACACATCCACAAGAAAGAGAAACGCCATCTTTGTACCCACTCTGTTGTACTGACACATAGGAAAGATTGAGTCTGAGAAAAAAATCCTCCCAGCAGCTCCCAAGCCTGTCCCAGAGCACACAGACACTTCTGCAGCCCTGGAGAAGGAGATGGAGCCGAGTCCATCCCAGCAGCCATCAGCTCCCTGGTGCGGTGTGACTGAGCGGGTATCAGGGATGCTGACCTGCCTCAGGAGTGTTGTGCAGCGTGGTGACAAACAGAGGAGCCACCCCAGGGGGTGGATGAGAGGTGGCAGGGTGGGAAGGTGGGTGCAGCCCCCTGCAAACCCCTCGATAGCTCCCGAGTGCCAGCACATCCAGCACGGCCCGAGGCGGCGGGTTTGGAGCTGATTAAAAAGGGAAAAGCCTTATGTAAACGTAATGCATAATTAACCTGAGCAACACACTCACAGGAGACATTATTGAGGTCAGGGAAGCATTAGAGCCACAAAAACAACTCTGCCAGCAGATGAGGGATGAGAACATCCACTGCTAAATTATTTGAATACTCCTCCAATGCAAAGGATAAAACCTGCTGGATCCTAACCGGGACAAGCTTCTCCTCCAGGCAGATTATAGCAGGTTTCTTAGCTCCTGGCTCCAAAACACTGCATGGGAAAGGCCAGAAAGGAGAGCCTGAAGTGGACAAGCCCCTTTTGAGATTTTCTGTCCATGTCAGGCCTCTAGTAGAGACTACAGGTGGGATTCCTGCCCTGCTGTGTATGTGTCCATGAGTGGGACACAGAGGTGTGCACCAGCCACCCTTGGCTGCCCTTGCACTCAGCTGGGACCAGCACCCACACAGGAAGGATTCTTCTCATCCCAGGTGTCCTCCCTGGGAGGTGGATGGTCCCTGGCAGTGCCTGTCCCAAGAGATGCAGCCCCACAGGTGCCCTGGACACCACGTGCAGGTGGGAGCACCTTGGGGCGTTCACCAAGCTGTGCTTGTCACTCAGCCCTCAATCCAGCGGGCTCCAGGAAGGCTTGGAGCATTTTTAAACCTTTGCCAATCTGGACAAGGATAGATGAAAGTTCTCTCTCTGTTTTCAGTTCCTACACTTTCCTTTGCCCCTTCCCTGCCTTCACACCTCTGTCAGTTCCACAGTGCAGAAGCACCTTTCAGAGCCTCCCAATGGTGTTTGGGGCTCCAAGGTCCCAGGGATCTTCCTGCTGCCAATTAAATCAGCAGGAGAGCCTCCCATTTGCCAGGATCCATAACCAAACACCCACAGGCATCACCCTCCCTCCACTCCTGGCTTGCTTACAGCCACAGCAGCTGTTCCACAATTCCCACTTTTTGAAAACCCACATTAAACCAAAGTCTCTTTTGCCAAAATCCAGTAAAACAGACTTCATGAAACATCCCATGGAGACCAAGGGTTGCCTTTCCCAGAAGGTCAAAATGTAAATCCTTGAGCCTCCCTCTGGAGAGGCAGCTCTGCTCCCAGATATCCCACAGCACCCCAGAGGGGTTTGTGGCAATGGATTCACCTGGGATCAGCTCTCTCACCCCACCTGCCTTTGGGCAATCTCTGATGCTTCCAGCACACACAGACTGGGGACAGTGCCAGCAGCTCTGTGGGGCAGTGCCAGGCTGTCTTCCTTTTCCAAACAATCCGAAATAATAAACCAGAATGTCCAAATAGTTCATTTTACAGCTAATTTAATGATAATTGGAGATAATAAGTTTGGACTCCTTGCATTTGCAGAAAACAAATATTTTAAGTGTGCCAGGCTTCACTTGCTGAAGTGCCTCTCCACTTGGGAAGGAGGGAAGCTCTCAGCCCACCAGAGTCCAGGAGAAACGCAAATCCCTGATGAATACAGCAGCAATGGGAAGGCAGAACATTAGGGACAGGTGAAACAAAGCCTGACCCAAACCCAGCCCATCCCACAGCCCTTCTGCTTCCACAGGGCAGGGCAGATGGAAGTCTGGAGCCAAAGGGCTCCAGGGCTGGATCATTCCAGCTGCTCCAAGCTAAACCCCCAGCCCCATGAGGGGACAGGCACACCAGTAAAGTGATGGACCACACGTGGGAAGGCAGCTCCAAGGGGCAGATTGCTGAGAGCCCAGGGAGCCCTCAGAGCTGCAGGGATTGTGGCAGTCAGGGCAGGTCCTTGACAGCCTCCAGAAAAGCCAGGTTTCCATCTGCTCCCACTAATGCTTGGAGTCTGCACTTCCACTGCAGGAAATGAAAGCTTGGAGCAACCTGGCAAAAGTTCTGCAAAAGCAGGACACTCATTTCATCCTTGTTTCCCTCATCTCATCCTTGTTTCCTCCATCCTCTTGCACGGGGCCTCCCATTACCCTTAAAGAGGGTTTGTGGCATGGCTGTCATCCAGATATCCATTGTGAACTCCATGGAAGAGCCTTGACATGCCCAGCATCCCTGGCTCTGTTGTATTGCAAGGGAATATTGGCTGCTGGTGGCAGCACAGGACTTTTCTGGGATGCAGCTCACTCTGCTATGAAGTAACAAGATAAAACAGCCCTTCCTCAGTTCACAGAGGTGCTATAATTCATACCTGACACTTGCAACATTCCTTGGCAACCCCTGGAAAAGCCATTAGCACCAGAGGAGAGGTGAGGCCACACTCTGCCAGCTCTCCCTGTCCATGTGCAGCAGGTGACTGCCACCAGCTCCCCCAACATGTGAGACTGAAAATGAAACAACTCTCATTTGCTTTCTGCTGCTCTCCAAATGACATCTTGCACACTTGCTGGAGGTGCCACTGTCACCAGGTCACCATGAATATCTGATTGCCTGGAGGGACATGGACTCACTTTTATAAAAAAGGGTAATATTGCAAAGACACTTGCTGACATTTTCTCTTGTTCACATGAAGGAAAAACCTTGCAGTCTCAGGTCTGTTGCACGACACAGAAATGTCATGAATCTGAGAATCTGGAAGCAAGCAAGGGAAAAGAGAAAGAGCAGTATTTTATATTTTGAATATGGCTCAAGGTGGCCTCATAGAGGAGGACTCATTTCCCAGAGCTCAGCTTCAGTAACTCCCCATGGGATGGTGCCACCCAGCCCTGCCAGCCCCTCACCAGCCTTCTCCAGGATGGCCTCAGCACATTTCACACATATTTAATAGCTGAAAACCTCTTTGAATCTCCAGTCATTTCCCTGGTTCCAGCTCTGACCTTTGGTCGGGTTCTTTGCCTCCCTCTCACAGATCTTTTGTCCCACCTGCACATCAGCCCTGCACAGCTGCTGAGGGTACCTGAGACACCCCATTTCCAGAAGCCCTTCTCCCCAGGGCTCCAGTCCTTCAGGGTGTGTAGTTCATCCCCACAGGGTGTGGGATTGCCAAAGCCAGCTGGCAGTCCAGCCTTGGAGAGCTGCCAGAAGTCAAGAGCTGAAGGAGCACCAGGAATCTCATCCAGATAACCAACACCCATCATCCTGTCTCAGCTTCAGCACCCCAGGCTGCTGCTCAGGGTCAGAGCAGCTCCCCTGAAACCCCTCTGACCTTCTCCCCTGCCTGAGCACATGGCTCTTTCCCCTCTTCTGCAGAGAATTTCCCTGGACCTGTTGATTCCTTACCCATCAAATTTAAATTTACCTTATCCAGGCTGCAGCCAAGGCTCTGTGCCATGCTGGTGGCAGATAATTTGTTCTAATAACCCCATGCTGCTGGTCCTACATTGGATCTCCTTCCAGTTCAGCACAGAAGAAAAAAACCAACATCCTGGATCCCAAACAGGTTTTGGTGGGTGATCCATGCAGGTGAAAGTGCTAGAGGATGGCAGGGATTGGATACCAGCAGCTGGATCCAGGCCTTGGCAAAGATGGGGATGTTTTGTACTCAGCTGAGCCATTCTTATTTACACCCCAAAACACAGCACTTGCTCTTCTGAAAACCTACAGCCTCTGCAAATGAAGAGCCAGGTTATTCCAGCTCCCAGCCACACTGCTGCTCCTTTTCCAGAGGAATTTTACACCCAAAGCTTTGGCAAAACTGCTGCTGGGCCCTTCCAGCCTGGGCTGTGCCCATCAGGGCACCCAGCAGAGCATCCCCATGGGAGGAGCTGGGCCAGGATCTTCCCTCCATGGAAAACAGGATCACTGCCTGAGCAGTGATCCAAAGGGAACCTGCCAGCTGTCCTAGTTTGGAGGACAGGTGTCTGCTGAGAAAGGCAGGAGCTTCTCTTTGAAATGGAGAATGTAAACCCCTCCCTCCAAATCATTAGAATTTTGAAATCAAGGGGCTTTCAGGCAAAGATATGGGAATTAGGAATAACAGTTCTTTACTAGGGAAATTAAAATAGAAATA
>PYHW01010027.1:1198727-1218574 GCA_013186435.1 Turdus rufiventris | reverse complement strand
CCTCTGTCCCCTCTCCCTCACATGCTCAGACACCAGCAATGAGAACTGCAAAAAAACCCCAAATCCCAGGACAAGAAAAACACAATATGGGGGAAAACTGCTGTAGGTTTGCAGTTACTACACCTTGATTTTCCCCTGCTCCCTCCCTAGGAGCTTTTGTTCTGGGTCTTGCTCTGGTTGCAACAGTGAGAACACCTTGACTTTGCTGCTTCTCACCCTGGAATCATTTGTGAGCTGTGGGGTGAGGGCAATTTGGGCTCACAAAGAACCACAGAACTGCTGTGCAGCTCAAAAAATGGAAGGGTATGGATAGGGATGGGTTTGGCACTGGGGCAAAGGGGGGGGCATCAGTGCACACCTCACTGGATGCCACGTGAGATGAGACAATTCACTGCACCAAAACCCAGGAGCCAGCAGAAAAGCAGAGTTAAAATGGACATAAGCCTGTCCTGTGCTCTGGAGCCCCACAGGAACCTGGCCTGGGTGCTGTCCTGCTGGGTTGTTTTTTCATCCAGTCCCACAGCTGCAGAATCCCAGAGGGGCTGAGGCTGGAAAGGACCTCTGAAGTCACCTCCAGGAGCATGTCCAGGTGGCCTTTGAGTTCAACTTCTTAGGGGGAAAAACTCAATAAACACAGAGATTAAACCAGCAGAGGGGACAGTGTCAGATCTGTGACACCAGGGAAAAATGTGCTTTTCAGGATGGCAAATCTTCCAAGGGCATCCCAAGGCCAACCCTGCAGTCATGAAGGGTTTTGAAGACGATCTGCCTGTGGAGCCAAAGCCACACTCGTGTGAAAGACGAGCTCCTTGAGCTAGGGACATCCTACATCTCCATAAAAACACCAGGAAGAAGAGAGGGAACAGCTCCACCATGGAAGCAGAGGGATGGCATGCGCCTGCCTCCCTCAGGGTCAGGCTGGCTCCATCCCAAAGGTGCTCAGCAGATTCTGCAGGGTACCTGGGCCAGGTGTTTGAGCTGGGATGAATCAAGGGGGTCAGGACACCATGGCTGGGAACAGACATTTCCAACAAGCCTCCTTCTATTTGCATTCAAAACATTTATTTTGGGAAATACATATTAAACACTATTATTTATACAAAAATGGACTAAATTTTCATAATGCTTATAACCCCCAAAAGGCCATTTTAATAGATCTGGATGAAGGGTTTTTTATTGTATTATTTTCTTTTTTTTTTTCTTCAAAAAAAAATCAGATTACAAAGGAGAAAGCGGCGTGTCTTGCTCGAGATACCAACTAGAGGAAAAAAAAAGTTTAAGATGGCATTTGCAGAAGTGCCTCACACAAGAGATTTTTCTCCCCTTTCAGTCTTTTAACACTTGAAATATATATTTTTTTTCAGTTAATACATTTCTTCGTTGATGTTTTTGCTAAAATATAGCAAGTCAGCAAGTAGAGAGCTGCTGTTCCCCAACAGCTCCGTGGGGCTGCTGTGGAGGGGGAATAGGAGTGAAGGGGATTCTCACAATGCACCCCCCTGCCCACACCCCTTTGGCTGCTAGGGGGACCTGTGGGGAGCCCCTGAACACCTGGGCATCCCCAGCAAGGGGAGAGCAACCTCCTCCCTCCTCTGGTCACCTGTGCTGAGCCAGGCTCTGCCCCCGTGGGCTCTGCAGGTGCCTTCCAGTGCTAGAGGATGGGACACGCTGCCATTTCAGTGTGTGCCCCCAAAAATGGGTGATTTGCAGGAAGTTTTTTCCCTTAGAGAGGACTGGGAGACTGGTGGACACCAGAAAGGCAAAAGGAGCTGGGGAGAGGGGCAGGACTGCAGAGCTCTGCTCCAGGACCCCCTGCTCCTGTGTCACAGTGCTACCTAATGCTTGCAGGGTCTGATTTACTGGGGACACACAGAAAGAGGAGGGTCTGGGGGCAGAGCAGGGGGAGCAGCACCCACACACTCCCCCAGCCCCCCCAGAGCTGCAGGGCTCGGTCAGCACATGCACAGAACCCCTGCACAAGGACCAGCAAAACAGGAGCATCTTCCCTGGACACACATCACACAGGGGACCAGGAAACAAAAAGGAATTCACAGACACCCAAGAGCCTCCTCTGATGTAGGGAAAAGCCCAAGAATCACAAGGGACAGACAGGACAACCCTCTGCCTCCCACCACTGCTTTGCAGAGACAAAGTTCCACGCTCAGCCCCCTCAGGACAAACACATTGCGAGCCTTCAGCAGACAAAGACCCACCCGACTGAGTGACAAATAAATACACAAGTGTCCCCAGGACATCAGCCACAGCGCGGGCCCCAGGGAGAGGGAACCAGGGTCTCTACAGAGGTTCACAGCCTTCTGCAGGCTGCAAACAGACAGCACAGACCCTCCCTCCCCTCTCCCACGCTATTGCAAGGTCACAGTCTGAAAAGGCACTTCTCCCAAAGCAGGTCGCTCTGCCTGGCCGGGGCGAGGTGACAGGCGAGGTGACACCTAAACACTCCCAGTTTATTGCATGTAGACAGGGTACAGGGGCTGGGCTGGGGGCTGGTGGGTCCCAGAGGGCTGCAGAGGGCTGGCAGGAGGCAGCAGGACACAAGGATGGCACTGTCTTGCTCTCTTCATCCCACCGTGCCTTGCTTGCCAAGGCTGCGCTCACCTGCAGGAACCCTCGCCTTCAATGGACGGAGAAAAGCCCCTGCATGGAGGGGCTGGCAGGGCTCCCAGGGCACCCCAACTCTGCTGGCCCCACAGATCTGCTCCCCTGGCTTCGGCTGTGGGGCCAGAGCTGGGGGCAAGCGAGAGCCCGACCTCCCCAGAGGGACAATCCCTGGCCCAGGGGGCTGAGCACAAAACTCATGGCACAAAGCAGGGGGAGAGCGGCCACCCCGCTCCACGTCGGGTTATTTGGTCAGTTAACATGGCAGGGGTGGGGACCAGGGCAAGAGGGACAGTGGCAGAGGATTGATATAAAAATAAAGGGGGAAGAGGGAGAAACAGCGAGCGTGAGCGAGCGAGGTCCTGGCTGCTGGGGACGGTTACATCTCGTTGGCCACCAGCTCTCTGTCGGCCACGCCGTTGGACAGAGAGCTCTGGCCCTCGTTCAGCCTCTTCACCCTGTAGGCTTCAAAGTGGATGTTGCTGGTAATATCCTTGATGTTCTGCATGTGTGTCCTGCAGGGAAGGGAGATGGAGCAGTCACACCTTGCTGGGCACAGCTCGGCCAGCCCAGCCTCCCAAAAACTCCCCCAATGTCCCCTCCTGCCTGGCTGGTCAGTGGTGCCCTTAGGGCACAGGAGGAAGGAAAGGCAGCAGTGGGCAGCTTTACTGGGCAGCAGGAGCAGAAGCCTTCAGTGGTGCTTGGGGACACAGGACCGGTGGCTGCAGAACACCCACCCAGGGACATCCCCACCCTGCCAGCCCTGGGTGAGGGTTTGTAGCCCCACACAACTGCCAGCAACAAATCATGTGTGCAGGGCTCACCTTGGAGCCAAACTGAGGAGGAGCCCAATGCTCCTTTTTAGCAAGCCCAGGGGGCTCAGCCTCCCTCTCCCCCACTCCTTTCAACAGGGACCAGCCAGCACCCGGACCCCACGACAACACCCCAGTGGAGGGTGACATCCTTGAACTGGGGGTGACAGCTGGCACTGGGGAGGGCTGGAGCCACCCTGCCAGCAAACCTGAAGTGTGTCCTGACCCCTCCACTGCTCCTCTGCCCCTTGAACTCAGCACTGCAGCTGAGAGCAGCCCCCAGGGTGTGGGGCCACCCTTGCAGAGCGGCACTGGGCTGGGAGGGAAGGCAGGGATGGAGGGGGAAGGGGTGGAGCAGCAGAGCAGCAGCTGCTCTGAGCCATGCTGGGCTGTCCCCTCTCCCTGGAGGCCAGCTGGTGACCAAAGCTCTGGGGATGGGGCACTGACCTGATGAGCAGGTCCCGCAGGTAGGCGAACTCACAGTGTGTTGTGTTCTCCACTGGCAAGAGAGAGAAACCATCAGTGAGCACCCAGGGCCACCACCGGGGCAAGCAGCACCTGGGGGCTTCCCCAGAGTGTGCAGGGCTCAGATGGGCACTGACACCCCAGGTACAGGGGCAGGACTCAGGAATGCTCTTTGCTGGAGGTCCCTGCCCCAGCTCAGCCCTGGTGAGCTCTGACTGAGCATCCACAGCCCCCTCCCAGTGTCCCACCAAAGAGGGAGCTCCCAGCAGCACCCCCAGCACAATGCTGGGACCCCCAGAACCCCAAACAAGACAGGGGAAGGGCCATGGTGAGCTTTGCAATGTCTCCACAGAAGTTTCATCTGTAGCTTGGCATGAGCATCCTGCAGCACCCCAGGCATGCTGGTGAGGACTGCCAGCCTGTGCAAGGACGTGAACTCCTGCTGCCAAAGCCTGCTGCTGGCAAAGGAGGAGTGCTTGCAACAGGGAAAAATCAAGGGTGCTGCTCCACCACAATCAGTTTCTTTTACAGCTGCTATTTTACCTCTGATTTTACTCAATTTAGAGGAAGAAGTAATTTTTGTTTTTCTTTTTTTTTTTTTTTACCCAAACAATCCTGTACAGCAGAATCCTTTATGTTGGAGAAGACTTCTAAGATCATTGAGTCCATGCATTAAACATTATGCAGGAATGGCAAAATAAAAACACCACTGCTGTGCAAAGGCTGCCTGTGGCCATGGCTGGGTCCTTGGGGTCTCCCTGTGCTGAAGGCACAAGTAGAGGGTGAGGGTTTAATGAATCCCATTGAACTCAGAATGTTCAGGGACAAAACACGAGAGGGCAGCAGAGCTTCAAAATCACTGATTTTCCTGGCAGCTTTGTTAAACCATCCCTCAACACAGGATTCCTATTAAAAAGACTCGTAAATGAGAGGAACCTGTGAAGTGAAGGGGTGGAAGATGAGAGGGGTGGCACTGGAGATGAGCCAGCTGGCCGCCAGAAACCATGAACAGGGAAGTGTGTAGATGTGCTGGAGCCAGCAGCTTTCATCTAGCCTTTAAACCATGATTGTCAAATGGGGGAGAGAAAAGGGAAATGGAGGAGGGAAGAGATCCCTCAAGAGCACCAACCAAAGCCATGGTGGAGGGTACAGATGCCAGGGGAAGGTTCTACCAGGGGCTTGAGACATGGGGATGTCACTGGTGTGCCCTCAAATCCTGCCATCAGGCAATTACTGTGCAAGAAGCACAAGCCAGGCCAGGAGACCCCCAGAAATGTCCCCTCCAGCACTCAGCAGCTCCCCAAGACACACAAAGTCCCAGGAATCCAGCACAGGGTCATTGGTCAAGGTGTTTCCAGTCCTCAAATACCAGGAAAATTATCTTTTTTTGGAGGGGCAGGGAAGCACCACATCCACCTCAACTCCTGCTGCTGGTTTTGGACTTTATTGCCTTCTGCCAGGGCAGGGAGATGGGCTCAGGTGGGGAAGCAAGGATGAGGTACCTTCAATGGTGCCCCACTTGGTCTTCCTCCCAAGGATTCTTCTTCCATTCACCTGGTACTCCTGGTCACTGCCCACCACTGCAAACGGGATCATTTCCTGTGGGAAAACAAAACCAGGGTTGTGGTTGCTTCCTGAGAACTGCTCAGGAACCCAAACCAGTGAGCAAAGTCCTACACTGAGCTGTTTCCAGGAGGGTTTCATGGGATGAGCTGTTTTAACCCTGATGCTCCTGCCAGGGCCCACAGGCAGCCCAGGACTGGGTACCAGCACCTCTTGCACATGTGCCCAGCCTAAAACCAGCCCAAACCCAGCCACTCCCTGGGGCAGGCACCTGGTACGGCTGGAGCAAAGGTATCGTATCCCAAATCTCCCCTGGGAATTGCCCCCAGCATCTGGCAACCTATGGCCAACTCATTTCCTGATCCAAGCTCGTGTCTTTGAACTTCAGAGTCACTAAAAGACATTTTTCTTCATTGAATCCACTCTATATATCTATCTATATATATATCAATCCACTCTACTGTGCCAGGCTGATTCCTGTAGCATAGAATTGCCAGCTGCAGGCAGCCTACAGGTAAAATTCCATCCCAGGTAAAATTCCATCCCAGGAATGGCTGCTGCCCTAGCCAAGGATGGGCAGGCACTGCTCCCTGAGCCTGGGGCAGGGGAAGGGGCCATGGACCCTCTGCTGAGGGCACCTGGCAGGGATGGAGATGGAGAAGGAGTGTGGACAGGACACCTTCCCCACGAGCCTTTCTCATCCTGCTCTGAGCTCTGACAGGATCCCTGCTGCTGGCCAGACCCCATGGGCAGGGCACAGCAGCTTGGGGAAGAAAGCAGAGGCCTTTTGGAAGGGAACCCCAGGACATCCTGGAGCTGCAGGGCCCAGGCACAGCCCCTGCACTGACCCGGAATTTCTCGTTCACCAGCCGATCTTCGGGGTCCTCATCAAACTCCTTCTGGGGGTACACATCGATCCCATTGGCAAGGAGATCAGCCATTATCTAGGAGGGAAGAGCAGAGGGACAGGTGAGGGACAGGATCTGCACTCCCAACAGGGTCTGAGTGCTGCCCACCAGTCACAGCAATGTCCAGCAGCAGCATCCTCCCTCTCCATCCTGAACACTGCCCACCTGGGGCACAGAGACCTGTGCTCTGTCCCCACACACCCACCAAGAGCTTGCCCTGGAACCTCTGCAAGAGCCTGGTGCCCAGACACAGCTCAGGCAGAGAGTGGGATGAAGTTACATGAGCTGGATGTTGTTGTCTTTTCCAATCCCTAAACAAGACAACCTAAGCTGCCCAAGCAAAGGGGAACACAGCTGCCAGGCTTGTAACACAAAGGTAAAGAGCTGCTCCCTGGTGTTTGTTTACACTCCTTGGGAAAGGAACTTGATCTGAGGGGACAAGGACACAGCTTGGAAGGGCAGACTCTAAGGACTTTGTGCAAGGCCAAGAGCTGCTGAAATCTGATTGCTGGGTGGAGGCTCAGCTCACAGGGAGCTTGAAGGATCAACCTCCTAACAAGGCTGCAAACACCAACCTGGACTGGAGCAGCTCCCATCACTTCCTATGGCAAGAACTGCACCTCAGTCCAACAGTGCAGGCTGGCAAAGGAGGGGATCCAGCCCAGCCAGCCTCCCACCCCTCACACACTGAGTTTAGGAGAACAGCCCAACAGAGCCAGCTCCAGGGAGCACATTCCACTCACTCAGCACAGCACTGCCACCAACCTGCAGCCAGGCTGGTGCTTCACATCCCCTGCCCACCCCATCCAAACCCAAAACCTATCACCTCTCTGAACCAGCTACACCCAGATGCAGACAGAGCTCTGCTTTAGGAAGCACACAGGCAGGCACACTGGAATGAGTGGACAAGGTCCCAGCCTGTGCCCACCTGGCCTGATTTCCTGCCCTCTCATCAGCTGGGAGCAAACACACCATGTGGCTACATGTTCTCCCTCCATCTGAAAGGATTTGGGAGGTCTGGTAATAATCAGGAAGCAATCAGAGATAGGCTGAGCTCATCCTGTGCTGAGCCAGTGCAGTCAGGCACTGTCCCCATGGTCTTCCATGGTATCAGCAGCCAAGGGTGCCCAGGTGACATCTGAGGTCCCAGACTGCCTTTGTAGTGCCAGAGTCACCTGCAGCCACAGGGATGTGTGCAGTGGTGAGCTCAGAATGGAGCCAGCAGCCTGCAGAAGCCACCAGAGGCAGCAGATGTGGCACCATGGGCTCACCCCTCCGTGCCCCCTCAGCAGCTCCTGTGAGCTCTGTGCAAACAGCCTGACAAGCCAAGCCAGGGGCACTCCCAGCTCCGTTCCCAGCCAGCCTCTAGCCAAGGAAATTGCTGGAAGAGTTTGGATTCAGCCCCCAGAACCAGAGTGGGTATTTCAGTGCCTGATGCTGCTCATTAAGAACTGGGAAGGAGAGGCTCCCACACTGGTGTGGGAGGGAGCAGTTCACCCTCTCCTGCAAGGGGCCACGGAACCACCCCTGGCTGAGCTGTCATCGTGTCCATAACCAAAGGAGTGGCCATTAAAACTACCCTTTTGGCAAGACTCTCTTTCCCTTCACTTCTCCCAGGTCAGACTCATGGATCAAGGAGTTTGTGGTTTTTACATCTGCAGGGAATGCTGAGGCCATCACGCCTGCAGCCACATCCATCGCCCACACAAACGGATTTACAGCCCCTTACCAAACCCCAAATGGGCCACCCCCACCCCTGAGAGCCAAGCCTTGCTGTGGGTTCAGCCCCTCCTCAGCTCCCAACCACGGGAATTTCATACCTTGCTTCCTCTCAACCCTGGCCCAGCTGAGCTCAGCAAACACACACATTTTTGGCTGGTTCCTGTATCAGTGCACCATGCTGCAGAGGGAGGGTTTTTCCATCCCCTGTGTGCATCAACCTCCCAAAATAACAGAAACCAGCCTGAAAATAACAACAACAACAACAAAGGAGACAGGAGAAGCAGGCCTGGAGATGCAGAGCTCCAAACTTATCCTGCACTGACAGAGATCCAAGAGAAACACGAGGAAGCGCTTGGAGAGCAGTCCTGCCCTGCGCCGCGCGCGATCGCTCCGAGCTGCAGCCGGAGGAATGCGCTGGGCTCCGGCCAGGAGAGCCTGCAGAGCCCTGCAGGACAGCCCTGGACCGTGCAGCAGGGATGGGCCAGCAGGGATGGGCCAGCAGGGATGGCAGCCCCTTACCCGCTGTTTGAAGTAGTCCCTCTCCTCCAGCGTTAGCGTGTCGGCTTTGGCGATCACCGGCACGATGTTGACCACTTTGCTCAGGCGCTTCATGAACTCGATGTCCAACGGCCGCAGCCTGGAAAAACAGCAGGAAAAGGGGATTTGCACCCCGAGGCTGCTGCAATCCCCTGGAAGGGAGGGGTATTCAAACAGCAGACAGAGAGGGAATCGCTTCCTTTCATATAGGACGAGTAAAGACATTTTCTTAAAAGCTCAGCAGCCAGAGAGGGTTTGAAAACACTTTAAACATTTTCCTTTCAAAGCTGCCGCTATCGCTATCGCCTGTGAACCTTCACAAAGCCCCGTGAAGTGGCAGAGGGCTTTTATCTCTGCAGGAACTTGCCCAGAGCTGCTGGTGTCCTTGGTGGAGCTGGGATGAGAGCAGGGCGATGCTGACTGCAGGGCCAGCCTGCTGCCAGGCACAAATCAAACCCTGCTCCAGCTCCACCCAAGCTGTCCCCAACCATCCAGGGTCAGCACAACCTGGAAATGGCCACCGGTGACCGTCCTGCTCACACTCCCCCTGTGCTGAGCACCAGCCATGCCTATGCACAAGCTGGGAGTGCCTCTCACATTCATCAGCTGGGATTAAAAAAAGCTCTGGAAATTCTCCAGGGGCTCACAGAGCACAGAAGAGATGCTGCTTGTTCCAAAGGGCAAGAATGTCAGAAAATCTCTGCAACAGAAGTCTCAGCAGAGGGAAGCTGCAGAGATTGCATAACCCCAGTGATCAGTGCCTGGGGAAATCCCTCCCTGCTGGCAGCATGGACACAGCTCCACTTCCACACTGCTCCACATCCAAGGCCTGCAGACAGCAATGAAGGCACCTGGTCATGATCTCCCCCCGATCCTTGGTCCTCGCTGAAGGTGTTTTAACTGCTGGGGGTCCCAAACCAGGAGGAAACTCTCCTTGGGACAGCTCCAGTTGCTGCAGGTCCCCCTCGGTGGCTCTGAAGGTGATGGGGACATGCAGCACAGCTGAGCAGGTGTTGCCTTGAAAAGGAAACCTGGATGTCCCAGGTCCAGGATCACTTTTGGGACAGGAGGCTGCTTGAAATGAGCCCTCACTGAAGGGCCAAGAGAGCACCCAGTGCCAACACACTCCAGCCAAACCCCACCATGGTCTCCTCAGAGACCCCTGCAGACCCAGGCACAGGCGTGCAGAGGGGAAGGGACTGATCCTGCAGTGTCCCCATCCCACGGGGACACCTCTGCCTGGCTCCAGCACTTGAGGGAGGGACATTCATCCCAGACAGACCCACACAGCCCCAGCTGATCTGGAAACAGCAGCTCCAGGCTGCCCCAGAGCAGGCAGCACTGGTGACACAGCTGACCCCTGCCCTGGTCACCCCCTGTGCCAGGGATGGAGCTGGACTGTGCCAGGTGGATCTTGTCCCCACACACCAACGACACACAGAGCCCCCAGCACGTCATTAGCACACGAACAAATGAGCTCCTAACACAAACACGGGGTCACAGATCACCCTGGGCCCCAGGAAAGAGAGATTTTGGCTATTAAAGAGAAAAAAGAATAGAAAAAAACCACAAGGAACCCCCCATGGACACATCTAAGCTGACTTGCTGCTGGCAAACATTGTTTGGAGCTCTGCATAATGTATTTCCCAGACCTCCAAGGAAGTAATGCAGTAATGCTCCTTTCCCAGCAGAATTCTTTCCCCTCCTCTCTCTTTGCTATTTTCCAAACAATTTTTCTCCTCTAAAAGCTTCTTCCCCACTGAGCCTGTGTTCCTGCCTCTTTCATCAGCTTTTCCTTTAAAGACCAGGATGCATATAGAGCGAATGCAGATGAATCCACAATCAGGCAGACATTTGAGTTTCAGCTCAATCTACATGTTAAAGGCTCAGTTCTGATCCCTCAGATCCCTCACACATCCGGAGGATGCCACAGTGAGCCAGAGCCTGCCCACACCCCTGCTGTGTGCAGCAGCATCCCCCAGGCACAGTGAGCACAGTGAGCACAGTGACCGTGTCCATCTGCACCCAGGCACCTCTGACACAACTTTCTGCTCCCATGGGCTCCTGCAAGTGCCTCATCCACTTCCCTGCACCACCCTGAGACACCAAGGGACTCTCCAGCAGAGCAAACTGTATGTTTTTAGGGTTTTCTGCAAGTTTCTAGATATTCTATCAACTCCTGCTAGAAAGGAAACTCCCCCAAAACCTTCATTATGTAAAAGAAAGCAAACCTTTCCACTGAGAACAATGCCTGCCTGTAGCTACACATCACATTCATCTGAGGACACCAAAGGAAAACACATGGATTAAGGTGGTGACAAGTGCAATTTGCTCCAAGCACATCACAGAAATGAAGGGAAGGCTCAAGAAAAGAACTAATCTATTTTCTTCCCCAAATGGTCTCTGATATTATTAACTTATACACATTTTGGGCTTTGCTGGGAGGGGTGGAGGAGCTCGAAGGGGAGTGATGGGCTGGAGCAGGAGGTGCAGCATGGGCTCCAGCCACTCCAGCTGCTGCTGGGTGTTCCCTTATCCCCTCCTGCCCTGGGCATGGGACAGGCTGTGCAGCTGGGCACACATTATGGTGCCCAGGACAAACATTATTTCTGCCACTGTGCGCAGACAGGATCTCAGCACAGGCTCCATCCTGGTGGTTCCCCTGAAACTCTGCTACAGGAATCCAAATCCACAGTGAGCTGCAAAGTTATTTCCTTTTGGTTGTGCCCCAGATCAAACTAACAGCAGGAATTTGAGCTCTGTGTTAAGCAAATACCAGTGAGGACCCAGCAGCTGCCCAGCCCCATCACCTGCTCCAGGGAGCTGGTGGGCACCTGAGAGGGGCAGCCAGAAGGGAAAGAGGGAGTGGGTGGCAGCTCCTGAGCCACCAGCCCTGGTAGAGGCAGGAGAGGTGATGATGAGGCCAGGCAGAGTTCCAGAGCCATTCCTGAGCTGAACAGAGCTTTGCAGGGGTCAGAGCAGGGATATTTATTGGGTGGCAGGGCCAGGCTTGTGCAGCTGCAGCTGGAAGCCCCATCCTCAGCCTTCACAAGCACGGTTACAGGGAGTGTTACAGCTGTGTGTGAACTGGATGGGCTGCAAAGCCTGTCCTGAACTCCCTTGTGAACTCCCTCATGCAGCAGAAACTTCTCTGCTGATTAACCCTGGAGCTGCCTGGATGGGAGGGCCAGACTGAAACAGAGCCAAGCAATCCTCTGCTCTGGCCTCCAAATCTCTTCAACCAGCTTTGCTTTTTTTTTTTTTATCCCTCACTCTTTTTTATTTAGGAAAAAGCAAGCTCTCCCCCAGTGCCCTGCACATCCACAGGAATCCTGTGCCATGCCCATCCTCAGCAGCAGCAGCTCCCCAGGCATCACAAACACCCAGTGCCAGCACATCCCAGGAGGGAAGCACCAAGCACCTGGGATGGTGAGTGGAGCACATGGATGGTGCCATGGGGATGTGCTGGGGCTCTCTGGAGCTGGGTGACAATGTCCCCAGTGCAGCTCTGTCCTCCATCCCATCCTCCCAGTCACCTCCTGGAGAGGACAGAGGCACCACAGCAAGGAGATCAATGCCCTTCCCATTCCCTTCACAGACCTGCTGCCTCACAAACCTGCACCCAGCTATGTGTGACAACCCCAGGACAAGGCTCCCATACAGGATCCTCTGCTGCAGCACTGTCACAGCAGCTCCACCCTGCAGGAGAGGTGGCCACATCACCCTTTGTGTCAGTGCACACCACTGATGATGAAAAACATAATTTGGACTTCACAAGAAAGCAGAGAGGAACCCCAATACCTGCTTGAGCTCTCAGAGAAGCAAAATTTCCCCTTAATCTCCCATCCCAGTGGGGTTTGCCCCTCAGGTGGCAGGAGGGGACGGGTGAGCTGGTGACAGGGGACAGCCCCAGCCAGGCTATCAGTGAGGGGAAACAGGATCAGCACAGGGCTCAGCAACAACAGCCCCCAACTGCCGGGCTGGCTCGGATATTGGAAACACATGTTCACTGGAGAGAAGGAAAAAAAGCAGCTGAAAATCCACACAATTGCTGCTGGCCAGCGGGTGAGAGAAACCAGAGCACGGCTGGAGAGGCTCCTCTGGGGGACACAGCAATGGGGCTCCACATCCCTGTCAGGCTCCAAATCCCTGTCAGGCTCCAAACAGGGCTCCAAATCCATGTCAGGTACCCAACATGGCTCCACATCCCTGTCAGGCTCCAAACAGGGCTCCAAATCCCCGCCAGGCACCAACAGGGCTCCACATCACTGCCTGCCCTTCAGGCACTCAACTCTCTCAACCCTCCAAGCATCAGATGTGTTTTGTAAGAGTTAAACAGCCAGAGGGGTGAGGAAAAGCTGGAGCACAGCTAATGTTGCAGGTCAGACCTGCCGAGGCAAGGGTTGCAGATCTGGGCTGAGATAAGTGGGACCAACTCGTTAGACTGGCCTAAAAATGTCATTTCCCTTTGAAGCCTTCTCTGTTTTATTGTTTTCAACCATAAATGTTTCGTCAGCCCCTCTGCTCCCGATCAGTTACACAACAGGGGCATAACTGGCCCATGCAGTCATTTTATTCCAGTGAAGGATGCATTTTTGGTCTACCCACTGACAGAAGCAAAACAAAGCCTTTTCTATTGGAATAAATCTCCACATGGGGAAGTGGAAAAGGCTGACATGAATGCAGTGCTGGAGGCTTAAGTTTACTTTTGAAAACAGACCCAAAAACATCCCCAATGCAGACACAGAGCCAGAAGTGGAAGGAATTGACACAAATCAAAAGGAAACTTAGGTCTCATTTTGTGCTGTGATACTTTAAGTCATATTTTTCAAGACATTTTAAGTGCCCCAGATTTTCAGGGTGGGCTGTGTGCCTAAGAGGAAAAAAAATAGAAGAGGGGAAAAAAATAGAGCAAGATCTGGGCCTTTTGATGTTGTCACTTGAGAAGTGCCAGAGCCAGGAGAACTCTGGGCTGAATAAACAGCATCCCACTTGCAGACTAGTCAAACAACCTACAAAATACCCTTATGGGGTGAGGGTGTTCACTGCCTTGGACACACAAGGAAAACTGGCTTCTCCCCTTACAATGTCAGGAGCAAAGAAAGAAAAAATAACGTTCTGCTTGCAAAAGTAGCCTCTCCATCCAATTTGAGACCTGTGTCCAGCCTTGGTCGAGCAAGCCAGGTGACCACAGCAAAGGCAGCAGCTCCCTGGAGCTCAGAGAAGATTTCATGGCCCTTCAGAAGAGGAAATACCACATTTCTCTGGGGTGCAGCAGCTCTGCTGTGTTACTGCAATGCCTCCAATGATACAGCACAAAGCTCCTCAAGCCCCAAAACCATGGGAGGATTGCAGGGAGAAATGCCTTGATGGCTGAGCTGATGGGACATGGAGAGAGAAGGCAGAGGGGGCAGGGACAGTGGGTACATACGAGTGGCCCGTGGCTGGGATGAAATAAATACAGCAGTGCACCCGCGTGTCGGGGATCCGCTTCTTGCGGTTAATGTTGATCTCCTCCTGCAGGTACTTCTCGTACTGGTCGTTGATGAACTTCATGATGGGCTGCCAGCTGCAGAGACAGGGGAACAAGGCTGGGGTGAGGGACCTGCAGCACCCTGACCTTCCCACCTGAGTGCATGAGCAGAGCCTGCAGAGCCCGGGGTGCTCAGCATCTCCTGAGTCACAACCCTCAGGTGTTCACTGCTTAGCAACTCCATGCATTGCTGCAGGGGGGGATTTACTGGCTGGTTTAGCAAACAAGTGCATAAAATTGCTCCCTTCTCTCCTCCCGGAGCAGCACAGCACTGGTACCATGCCCTGGCTGCTTGCACGGTGTCACAGCACAGGAGCACGAGCAGCATCAAAGCCCACAAGCCCAGCCCAGCTGGTGGTGGAGACAATCTCCCTGCCATGGGCCATCCCTGCCCAGCCCAGCAACCATCCCACAGAGCCAGACACTGTGCCAGGGATCCTGGGCAGAGCTCAGCCTCCAGAGCCACATGAGCAGGGTCTGGGCACTGGCCCTGCTGGCACACAGCTGCTGCCAGCCACAAACAAAGGTTGTCTCATGCCTGGAACAGCAGGATGTTTGTGGCTCTCAGGGGGAGCATGGCACTGCTCTGCCAGCACAACAACCTCCCTCCTGCTGCCCACAGAGCAGCAGGGCACGGGGTCAGGGTGTGCTGGGGCCCTCCTGGTCTCCTCCTGCACCCAGGGCAGAGGGGCAGCTCACCAGTTCTCGTTGTTGATGTGGTCCCCAAAGCCCGGCGTGTCGATGACTGTCAGCTTCATGCGAACGCCCTTCTCCTCAATCTCTGAAAGAGAGCAAAGCTGGTGTGTGAGCAGAGTGTGGATGGGTGCTCTGGCCAAACCCAGCCTTCCAAAATCAGCTGCAGGGCTGGAGCTTGCTCCCAGGGTGAAATGCACCTTCACAGCTCCTCAGAGGCACAAATCACCCCTCTAAAGGGAGCCAGCCCCCATTTCCACCCTGAAATGGTCCATTCCAACACAATTGACTCAATGTTGATGCATAAATACAAAACAGATGTTTTCACAGCCCTGCAAGCATCTCTGGATGGTAAAAGCCCATTCAGAGAGATGAGGGGGAAGGTTTATGGAGGTCCACAACTTTGTGAGTCCCCAGAGACACAAGGCAGAGCAGGACCTAAAGCCAAAGCAGCAGGTGGGACCTGCAGAGCCTCACCATGAGTGATGGATTTGATTTCAATGGTCTTGGGGATCCTCTCCTCAGCAGCTGGCTGTACAGATTTCCGGCTGATCTTGGATTTGAAGAGGGTGTTGATTAACGTGGATTTCCCCAAGCCGCTCTGACCTGGAAGAGAGCAGGATAACCCAGAGTCAGCACTCCCTGCTCTGTCAGGGGCCAGGGGATGGGGCTGCTGACAGACCCAGCCTACACTGGATCTGCCAGAGGGATGGAGGGAGGGATGAGGAGCAGCTGCTCCCCTGCAGCTCCCCGGAGCCGAGGAGCTCAGCCCAGCCAGGAGGAGGCTGCAGGTAGCAAAGCCCCTCCCTGGCTCCAAAGCAGCAAACCAAGAGCTGGTTCCCTGCATCCAGGTGAAATCCCAGCAATGCTGAGGACAGGCAGGCAGTGCTGGGGATGTCTGAAGGGCTGTGGTGATGCTCAGCAGGGCATGGGGGCCAGGGAATCACAGGAAAATGCCTCCCAACTGTGCTTTCACTCTCCTGCAGTCTGCTCTGTCCAGCTGCACAGGGAAGCTTGGCAAGCCTTTATCTGGACAGCACTAACAGCAGCAACAATCCTACAAACCTCAGCCCTGCTGCATCTGCTGCTGCTTCCCTGACAGACTTGCTGCTGCAATCAGCCCAGCTGGCTGTACAGACACAGGTCCACGCCAGGAGCTTCTCTGAATTCCACAAACAACAGCCCAAGAAGCACATGAGATTCCACAGCCCCAGAAAAACAGCTTTTAGAAAAGCATTTTCATGCTTTATATCCCAGAGCTGATGCTGATCTGTGAGGAAAGGACATGAGCAGCTCCTGGCTCTCCAGGAACAGCTGTCCCATGAGCTCGGAGAATAATTTTTCCAGAGCAAAGAGAACAGAATTAACTCCTCAAAACCCAGGGAGCAGATATTCTGGGCCCCCTACAAACACTGCCGAGATCCTGCACACACCATGGGGACCCAATGGCTCTGTTCTGCCAAGACATGTTACAGCCGGCTGTGATGGCATTGCCACCAGCATGTCCCTTGTCCCACAGAGTGTCCTTAAGCAATCAGCAAGGGTTTCACCCACATCCTTCAGGGTCCTGGCCCACCCAGCCTGCCAAAGCCAGCTGCAGGACCAGCCAGCAGTGGGTATCACCTCTGGCATCCCCTCACTCCCGGATTGTCACTATCACGCGAGGGAAGGCAATGACAGCAACACAGACTTCTTCAGCAAGAAGAAGCATTTATTGAAAAGATCTACTCATATTTATAGCATGGATTGCAAGGCTCAGACAGAAGGTTATTGGATAGTATAAGAAAACAGCTTCTGTTATGTACACACAGCACACTTACATGAAAAAGAACAGGTGTTCAATCTGTGTTTTTTCCTGTTCTGTCACTGATAGAACTGTCTGTCTGGGAAACTCCGCTGGAGGTCTGCACCCTGGAGCTGTGTATCTTCACAGCCTGGGAAAGATTCTAGCTATCTAAGAAAAACTGAAGCTACTGTAAAAACTGTACCTTCACAGCCTGAGAAAATCCTGGCTGGAAATTTTCCTAGGCCACTAGCAGTGTCCACACCTGATCAAATAGCAATTTTAGAGCTGAGCTTGCAACATCACCGATGGCTGCAATCCAGCACAGGAAAATTTTGATAGCCATTGTCACTGCTGGGCAGTAAGAAGCACATGGACCAGCGTGGGAGAAGTGCTCCCAGTCCTCTGCTGCCTAAAAATGCACAGCCAAGCACTAACAGGCCTGGAGTTGGGGATGCAGGGCCAAAACAGGTCTCACTGCACCACTGCTCATCATTAACTGGAGCACCTGGGGACAGGGAAAGGCTGTGTGACACACTGGGACAGGTGAAAGCAGGGTGACACTGGGACAGGTGAAAGCAGGGTGACACTGGGACAGAGCTCCAGGCAGTGGGTCTCTGCACTTGTGCCTGTCCAAGCTGCTGGAGCTGCCCTGCCCAAAAAGGGACCAGAGGTGAGAGCCACCAGCAGCCAGGATGTGATGTCCCATGGGCACCACAGCCACAGGAGGTGCAGCTGGGGACCCTAAGGCTGTGACAGGCAGCTGACACAGGCAGAGCCCCTTCCAACAGCCCTGGTTTGCAGCCCACTGCCTTTCCCACAACCGAAATCCAGTGGGGAAAAAACAACAGCTGAGCCTGGCCACCTCTGCTCTCCTTTCAGCTGCACTGCACAGAAAACTGAATACAAAAGATGTGCTTTGGGGTTGGGAATTTTAGAAGTTTAGACATTTCATTCCTGTAACTTTAGAGGACAAGGGACTAAGCTGACCATAAGCTGCAGCCCTCTCTCAGCTCTGTTGGGATTTTGAAACCCTTTTGAATGGGGACCTTGCTGGAGTGGGGAAAGGGTTTTCACAAAGCCCCATCACAGGGTGTTGTGGGCTGGGACACAGTGAGGAGTGGCCCCACATTTTATTAACTTTTAACATGGCAGCGATGCTCAGTTCCCACCTCCCCTGCAGCACAAGTCACCTTTCTCCTTCCTGCCCTCATGTAAGACAAAGATTGGAACAATTTCAGCTCAAGGACTCACAGCTCAGGCTGGATGGGAGCAGTGGAGCTAAACCCATGCCTAGGGAGGCCCAGCAGGGAGGGCTGGCTGCTGCCCCTTCCCCGAGGTGCTGCTCCTCCTGCATCCCTCCTACATCTTCTGGGAGGGCCAGAGCTCCACTTGTTTATGCTGCCCCGAATTCCCGGGCTGCAAACAGCCAGCCCAGCGCCTGCCAAGGGCAGAACAATGTTTTCCAGGCGCGCTGCAGCACGAGCCTTCATACCACACACAACGCTGCCAAGGCAGAGCGTTCCCCAACATCCCTGCCTGTCTGCACAGCTCACAGCCTGCTCCTGGAGGGATGGGAGCCTGCCCCAGTAGGGAAATGGGAGCTCAGCACAGGTAATCTCTCTTTCTGGCTCCCAGGACCAGTGCAGCGGTTCCTCTGTTTGCAGCAAAGAACAGGATTTGTTAAAATGCCTCCCAAGAACTGGTTCTGCACTGACCAGCCTTGCTGTGATCACCCAGCCTGGGGAACCTTCCCCAAAGAGGGGATGAAAGTATCAGAATGGGAAAGGCTGAGCATCCACAGAGCTTGCTGGAAAGCTACAACACACTGAAATCTTCAACAGAATTAGCAAAAGCTCTGGATCAGACCTTTCCACAAGCCCAGGCACACCTCCAGGATACCCAGTGGGACATCCCACTGGCACCACACCTGTAGCCTTGCACAGCTCCTCCCAGGAGGATAGGGGATGGTGAGGCCCCATCACCACACCACTGGTGATTGCCTGGAGTGACTCTCCTCATCCCCTGGCTGACACAGGCAGGGAGAGCTGCTACCTGGCCAGCCCAGCCCCAAGGAGCACAGCCCAGCTCACACAAGAGGCTCCACAGCACCAGCTCAGACACTAACAGCTGGAAAGAGCAGAAAAACCTCATTTCTTTTCCCTTTTCCCCCTGGCTGGTGTCCCACAGTGTCAGCCCAGCTCTCCAGTACACCCAGCATTTTGCAGGTCAGTGGCTGTGACATCCCTGGCTTTGGGGGCCTGGGGGCTGCAGGAGCAGACATCCCCACAGCTGAAGCTGCAGCCAGAGCAGCAGTGATGCAGCCAGTGGTCATTAGCTCAGGACAGCTGATGAGCAGGAGCTTGTGGGCAGCAGGATTTGGGCACACACCCTCCAGCCCTCCCTCCTTGCATGGGACACACCCTGGGACACTCTCATCCCTGCTGTGCCACCCTGCAGGTCCCTAAAGGAGCCAAATGACTGAGCTATGCAAACCCCTCCTGCTGCTCTTTATTTCCATCAGTAAATCACTGCTTTTGGCATTTCTTCCCTGGTGCTTGTAGCAGGGCTGCCTGAACACAAAAATCCCTCATGAACAGGAATTTTACCCAAATTGCTGGAAGTACCAGCAGGGATGAGAGTTCTGGAATAGCAGCAGCAGTGCAGCCCCTTGAGCCCTTGAATGTGCCTCCTGCTCAAACCAGGGCAGCACTTCCAGCAGAGCTGTCGAGGGAGCTCTTGTGAACCCTGACACCCCTTGAGGAGCTTTCCTCTGGGATGTGCCTATGGACAACGCAGCCCAAGATGCCGAGGATGAGGAGGACTATGGAGCACATCCCACGGACAGCTTTAACTGCAGCTGATGCCAGGCCAGCTCCTCGGGAGCAGGGTGTGACTGCCAAGGCAGAGCCCCCAGCGCTGACCCCAGAGGGACAAACACTGTGGGACAATGACAGCACCCCGCTGGCACAGTGGGGACAACTCACCCACGACCATGATGTTGAACTCGAAGCCCTGCTTCATGGCTTTCCTCCTCAGCTGCTCCAGGATGGCGTCGATGCCCACGTAGCCAAAATCCGCGGCCTTGTCCGGCCGCGCCGGTGCCGCCTGCTTGGGGCCGGCATCCCGCGGAGCGTCCGTCATGCCGGGAGCGTGGCTGGACACGGCCTCTGCACCTGCAGGGACAGACACAGCCTGCTCAGCATGTGCACAGA
>PYHW01010027.1:1174699-1195892 GCA_013186435.1 Turdus rufiventris | reverse complement strand
TGGCACTGCCATGGGAGCAGGAACCCTGCACAGCTGGAACTGCACTGCCATGGGAGCAGGAACCCTGCACAGCTGGAACTGCACTGCCGTGGGAGCAGGAACCCTGCACAGTTGGAACTGCACTGCCGTGGGAGCAGGAACCCTGCACAGCTGGAACTGCACTGCCATGGGAGCATCCCACTGCCGCACTGCCCCTCATAAAGTCAACCAGCCTGGCACGCCTGAGGCCCTTCCACGAATCCCAAATTAGCCTCGTTCCAAAAAGGCAAGGCCAAAAGTAGAAGAAAAATCCCCACATAACATTAAAAATAACCGCAACAAAACGACAACTAAATCATGTGGAAAATATGCTGCCCCTGTTATGCAATGGGTTTAACTCCTCCAGACACCACTTGTGTGCACAGGACAGCCCCAAGGATGGGACAGCAGACTGGAACACCGGGGCAGGTAAGGTGCAGAGAAATTAAAAATTAAATAGAGCAGAAAGTCACCCTTTATCCACCTGATAAAGGCCAGGAGCATCTCTAGCACCTCGAGGAGCAGCTGGCAGCGTGCAGAAGGACTGACCTGTCCCTGGGCAGGGGGATGTGCAGGCAAAGTGTGCCCAGCTCAGGGAGCAGACACTCCTCACCAAACTGCCCTCAGGGGGAGGAGAAGGGCTCAGGGCTCACCAGGCTCCAGCCACACCAAAGCCACCAAAGCCAGGGCAGCCCATGTGCTTCAGCTGGGCTGTGGGGAAATTGTGATTTAAAGTACCTGGGTCCTGACTGGGGAAAAATATAATAAAACATTTTGCATATAAAATAAGTATATTTTGTATATAAAATGAGTATATTTTGTATATAAAATGAGTATATTGCAGCTGGGAGTGTCTGCAGGACAGCAGGGATGCAAAGACACCCAGTGATGCCCCAGCAGCACCAGCAAACTCCCAAGGGAAATGTCACAACTCAAATTTTTTTTTTCCCAGCTTCCCAGCACTGAGATGGTCTTTTCTTAGAAAAAACTCCAGTGGTACACTCGACTCCAAGGAATTTGGGCCAGCAGGAGGGTGCAGCCAAAGCACTGGACCACTTGGTGGCACACAGGGATGCAGTGCTGGGTGGCAGGGACCACTCCCAGGAGTCACTTCTCTAAAAAATAAAGATCTTAGAAATAAACTGGAACAGAGCAGTGGATGCCTGGGATGCATCACAGGCACATCCTGGACTTGTCTGACCTGCTGTGCTCTCTGAGGGGACAACGTCAAACCTGTGGTGCTGCCAGAGTCACTGAGCTGACCCTTGTGCAGCACTGCAAGGAGAGATGGGTTAATAAACACCCTATTACTGTCTGAAATCCCTGACTGCCACCGAGTCCCTGCAAGAGCAGGACCAGACCTCAGATGATTCCCCAGTGTCACCTTAACCCAACAGTTGTCGCTCACACAAGGGTCCCCTGCTTTGCTGATGGGGCAGAGAGCTCAGAGCCTGCAGCTCTCTCCCCCTGAAGTGTTCCTGGATAAACATCAAGCACATGCGCACAAGTACTAGTGCCACATTTAGTCCTTCCCTGGCAGGGAAACCCTGCCCACATGGGCACAGGAGATGTGGAGATGGCCAGGGCAGCGCTGCACCGAGCAGGAATGGAACCAGAGCTGTGGCTCGGGCACGGCTGACTCAGGACAGCTGCTCCAGAGCTGATTTTGCCAAAGGCTGGAGGCTGTTGCTCTGTAATTGATGCATGTCAGACACGAGCCAAAGCCAACATCTGCGAAGCAGCGGATGAAAGGCACCCCGTGGGGAGGGAAGCCCCTGGGAGCCCCCCGGAGACCCTCCTGCTCCTTCAGCCAGCTGGATGCTGTGTGCTGTGGGATGGGCTTGGCCAGGGTTAGTGCTGGAACTGCTGTGCTGGTGCCACGAGGCTGCCACAGCCCAGGATACTGCGGGCAGGGCATGCAAGGACAGCCATGGGCTCCCCCAAAACCCCAAAGCCAGGAGCTGGTAATCCTCCCTGAGGATCTGGGACAGGGATCTGCAGGGGAATGGGGCTTCACTGCAGACACACAAAGGCTAAAGCACCCTCGGAGAGGCTGGACTGGGAATGAACCACTCACCCCAGGTCCTGGCCAGACCCAGCAGCTCCCTGCTGTGCTGGTGATCTGGGACAGCAGGGCTGGTCACAGACCCGGTGCTCAGTGGCTGCACAGAGAAACCAGAGAGAGGCCAGGAGGCTGCACCTCTGCCATGGCCACCTGCCAACAGGTCCAAACCACTGCACGCTCTATCAACGGCAATGTTTGGGGAGTAAATCCAAGGAACACCCTTTGGACGCCAGGAACACTAAGCACTGGCCACCTTTTGAAGATGCTGCAACCAGTTCTGCAGAGCTACAAGCACCCACTGGACCAGGACACTGCAGATAACTTCCCTTCCCTCCACATAACAGACATGGAAATACCATGGGCTTCCAGAATTGTGGGATGGGCTTGTGCAAACACAGAGAGTAGGTTCAGAGCAGTGAACAGTATCAGGGAGTGAAAGCACAGCCTAGGCAGCTGAGTATCCACAGATGTTTGCACAGGGGAAGTGTGAACCACCGAACCTTTCGAGTTCTGGGAGCAGCTCTCTTGGAGAATTGTGCCAGTAGGGTGTCACAGATGTTTGTAGGAGAGAATCCACAGCTCCTGGCCAAGAACAGCTGGCTGTGGGGCCTCCAGGGCCTCTCCCCTTGGCACACGGAGCGGTGACCACAGGCCATGGAAACAGACCCAACCTGCGGAGGAGGTGGCAGAGACACGGCTCTCCCCTCCCAGGGGACAGGAGGAGTCCCAGCAAAGCCAGGGCTGGATGCAATCCCAGCATGGCCCAGGCACTGCTGGTTTTGTCAGCTGCCACGGGACCCCCGGTGCTGACTGCAGCAGGTCCCTGCTGGAGTGGAGGTGCCAGGGAACGTGAGGCACAGCTCACTCCAAAGCTGAGGTGGCTCAGCTGGACGGGGAGCCAGTGCCACGGACCCTGCAGCACCAAAATGAAGCTAAGGGATGTTTCTACTATTCACCTACAATCACCAGCACCTGGCTGGCACTGCCAGGCCTGAGCTTGAGTCTGTCCCTTGCATCCCTGAGCACTGGGCTAGTTTCAGGCTGGCCACCAGCCCAGGCCTACTACCAACCAGTTATGTTCCCTTCTCAGCTTGCATTTCCACCTGGGTGCCAACAAACACCACCCAGAAACAGCAGAGTGTGCTTAACTCCACTTCATTAGACCAAATCCACCCAAGAGCTGTCAGAGAGGTGGCCAGGTGCCTCTTGAGCACACAAGGCTCCAGGCTTTGACGCCTTTTACTCCTGTGGGGAGTAAACCTGCTTTCAGAGTTTAAAAAAGGAGGTGGTGATTCCTGCTGTGGCCACAGCCCTGAACCACAAGCCATGGGCACACATCACACGCAGGTTGAGCTGTGCCTGCCAGCCACGTGCTCTCTCATTTCCGTCCTCACTCGCTGTGCTTCCCCTTCTGCTCCGGAAGCCCAGCACTCCTCTGCAGCTCAACCCTCCTCACTCTTTCATTTACAAGAGTCAGGGCTGCCCATCACTGCTCCCCTTCCCATCTCAAACCCTCTGCCTGCTGCAGGCTCTGGGCTGGGAGGCAGGAGCCCAAGCCAGGGTCAAACCGTGGTGCCAGCTCCACAACCTGACAGCAGCCCGTGGTCCTGGATGTGGCTGTGAGGCTGAGCACCAGGCTGATCACCTGGATAACATCACCAGACTGATCGCCAGGATAATCACCAAGCTGACCAACAGGCTGATCACCTGGATAATCACCAGGATGATGCCAGGCTGAGCACCAGGCTGGCCACCACCCACCCCGGTAGCACATGTGTAGCCCTGGCAGCACAATCCATAGTCTGACATTCTCATTCCTCCAACCACGTGAGACAGCAGCTCTAAACCACTTGCAAAAAACACTTCAGAGAGTTGTTAGGCTGTTTTCCTCTATGTTTAAAAAGGAGGAGAGATCATGAACAACCCCAAGTCTCGGCCTGGGCATGCAGAGAGCTCTGGCCATTCGGCCCCACTGAGCACCCTCTGTAAGGAGCTTCTTCCCCTGGAGCTGGAGCAAGGCTGACCCCAGAGCAGCCCTCCCTGGCTGGGAACACCCCACTGAGAGGAACCTTCCTGCACACAGCTGTCAGCAGAAGCTGCTCCATCAGCAGGACCCATTAGCCCATGTAGCGGCCAGCACAGCCAGGATCAGGGTGCCTGTGCCCAGCAGGGTCCAAGGACACCCACAAAACCGATTCCATGGGGGCTCTGAGGATGGGATCCACTCCCACCCCTGCCCACCCAGCCTGGACACTGGTACTCAGCACAGGAGGGACACGGGGACGCTCCCCAGCCCCCAGCCAAGGGAAAGCACCCTACTCTCCTGTCACCACTGCTCTGCAGAGCTCAGTGCTGAGAAAACAAAGAGCCAGGCAGCGCTCCCCAAACTCAGCCTGTGCAGACAACACTGCAGAAGGAACGAGCCGGGCCAAGCCCCAGGAATGGGCACGGGGTTCGGCTGAATGTGCCCACTGCCCTGAGCTGCACTCCGGGACTGATGCCCCATCCCACGAGGCACTGACTACGGCAAAAAAAAGGAGCAAACCAGAGCGATTCACATCCTCGGGGCTGCACTTCAGCCTTTCCCCCCGCCCTATTTTCTTTTCTCCCCTTTTAACATTGTTTCGCTCGGTTTTGTTCTTTGAAGGGTAGGGTGGTATGGATTTTTATTAAATTTCTTTGTTTGTTTCTGTTGTTCTCTTTCTTTACCAAAGGCAGCTGCGCCCCAGACGCTCCGCGAGCCTTTTAGGGGGGCAGCAGCCGGGGCAGGGCAGGGGACAGGGGGTACCCATGGGGACAGGGGACCAAGGGTACCCATGGGAGCAGGGGAGGGGACAGGGAGGACCCACGGGGGAGGGGACAGGGGGTGCCCCCCAGGACAGGGCTGACCCACGGCTCTGCACCGGTGCCGGACAATGCCGGCAGCACGGCCAGGCGGTGCCGAGCAGCCCCTGTTGTGGGGCACAAGGGGCCGAGCCCCGCAGCACCCGGAGCCCTGCCCTGCTCTGCCCTCCCGGGAACCCCGGCACCGCCATCTCCCGCTCTCTCAGCCCCTTCCCCAGGGTATTTCACCCCAAAAAGCGCTTTCCCAGCAGCACAATGCCCCCTCGGCCGCCCCCGGGCACCGCAGACTCACCCGCGGCAGCCGCTGGCTCCCGCCTCCGCCGCGCTGTCCTGCGCCTCCTCCCCCATCGCCCTTCCTCCTCCTCCTCCTCCTCCTCCTCCCCCGTCACCCTGCCTCCTCCCCCTGCAGCCCGGCCCGGGGGGATGGAGCCTCTTCCCGGGAAGTTGCTTCGCTCCCGGGCGGTTTCCATCCCCCCCCGGCCCAGGGGGGCCCGCAGAGGGTGGGAGGAGGAAGAGTTTGGGGGCACGTCCTGCCCTGCTGCACGCGGGAGGTGCGGGGAAACTTCCATGGAAAGAGAGAGGCTGCGACAAACGGGACAGCCCCGTTCCACGGGAGCCCAGTTCACCCAGTGCTCCAGGACTAGGACCCATTCCCTGAGCTCAGGGACGCCTTTGCTTCCAGCATCCCGAAATTCTCCAGCAGAGCCCCAGAGCAGTTGTGGGTGGGTGTGAGTGCTGGGAGTGCGGGCTTGCTTTGCCCCGCAGCTGGTTGAAGATGTCCGGGCTGCATCTCACATCTGCCAGGACAAGATATCAACCTGCCCCCACGGGCACGACTGCTCTCTAAAATGATGTCAGTGAAGCTGAATGAAGATATTTGCTTTCTCCACAACTCCTTCCTGCCTACACCTTGATCCCAGAATGTCCCCACCCCTCTCCCAGCAGCTGCCATGTGCAGGGGGCCAGGGACAGGCTGCAGCACCTGGGCCACCCACCCACCCAAAAGCTCTCCCTCTTTTGGGCACCTTACTTTGATCTACCCCTACGACCTCAGGACCTTTTCCATGTAGTTCTCAGATTTGCATTCCCAGAGAAAGGCCCGCAGGTGATGAAAGGGTTAAGACAGATGTGCACATCTGCAATCTTCAACACCCAGAGGACTCCCTTTCCCACGAACAGCCCCTGCACAGCCTGGAAGCCCAGGGCTAGTGCTTGTACTCCCTTCTGGGCCTGTTACCAGCATCCCCAGCCTTTGCCACACGCCTGCACTCAATGCAAGCCCTGCCGCCTGTGCCAGTGGCACCACAGCCACCCCTGCTCTGCCTCCTGCCTGTGGCCCTAGCGTGGCTGTCACCTTCCCTCTCTGCTTCCTGACCACCAGCAGTGGCAGATCTTCCTCCAGGCAGCACAGGCAGCGCTCACCAGGCTGGTAGCAGCCCCTCCCCACCACGCTGGGCTGGCAGCACTCCCCCTGTGATGCCCAGCAAGGCTGGCCTAGGCTGCTCTGAAAACAATGGGTGCTGAGGGGGGGCAAGACTCACATCCCCCCACTTCAGCAAGTACCATAAATACCAATTTCTGAGAAACCTCCACCCAGCACCCAGGCAGGAAACTCAGCCTCAATCTGCCTACACTGCAGCCTCGTGCAGATTTCTGCCAGATTACACCACTTTTTATGACTTATTAAAGCTTTAACCCCTATCAATGGGCATTAGTGTTTTAATCTCTCTAATCTCCAGGAAAATCCAATGCTAGATGGCAAACCAGGTTTGCCTGAGTAGCAGAATCTGTTTGTAAGTCACTCCAGCCTTGCTTTAGCTGGAGAAAGGCAGGAAAAGGCCTTGCAGGGCTCACTTAGGTGCTGTGCTTGCACAAAGAGTAAAGGGAGGATCTCAGGTGCGATGGCTTCCTGTTCCTGACCACATCTGTGGCTGTGCAGGAGTTAAGCACAAGCACAGAGCTCATGTGCACAAACTGAGATCAGCAAAGGGATGAACATGGCGTGCTCAGCCAGGTGAATCACCTCCTCTCTCCTCCGAGTTAATTTTTTCAGATTGAAATCATGGGCACACTTTAGTCTTGCCTGCGAGGGAATAAAAATAACCATAGAAAAGTTCTCCCCATGGTCACTGAAGCTCTGCAAAGACATTGCACAGAAACACAGACTGGTCTGGTTGAAAGGGAACTTAAATCTAATTCCAATCATGGGCAAGGACACCTTCCCCTAAACGAGGTCCAGCCTGGCCTTGGACACTTCCAGGGATGTGGCAACCACAGCTTCTCTGGACATCCACTGCCAGGACCTCACCACCCTCACGGAAAAAAAAAAATTAGGGCACATAGGAACTGCATACAAGTTGTTTCCCAGATTGATGAATAGAAAATATTTTGTTTCAACTCTTTCTTCCCAGGAGCAACAGGTGGTGAGCCAGCAGCTCAAAGACAACCAAGTGTCATCCTTGGCCCCACAGCAAGGGCAGCAGGGCTTTGGGAGCACTGCAGGTCCCCAGGATGGCTCTTGGTGACTCTGGGGTGTTTGCACAGAGGAGGCACTCGCAGAGCGACAAACAGCCTGGACAAACTCTGGGGTTTTACTTACGGGAGCATCTCCATTCCTGCAAGGAGAAAAGGGCCTTGCCCAGACCTCTCCCAGGGCTCATTTCTGCCTCTGAGCACAGGCAGAGGAAGGAAGCAGCTTCACCCCTCCAGTGCAGATGAACTGGAGAGGGATTAAGTGACTCGCCCAGGGTCACACAGAAATCTTACAGCAGAGCCAAGAATTGGATCCAAATCCCCTAATTAAGGGTTTTAAAATCACAAACTCATTGTTCTTCTCTTAGAAAAACCTAACAATCAGAGTTGGGAGCAATTCTAACAAGGTCTATTGCTGTTGTAAATTGTATCAAGGGATTTGAACTAACTACAGATCCAGCTTTTAGTCTTGCAATCTGGAATATTAAGGAAGATTCCTGCCTGGTTTACACAACCCAAGCAGTACTGCTTTATGGGACATCCCTGCAGGTGAAAGCAGGGCCCCATGTCACAGCCACACTGTGCAGGGCTGGTAGGGCCCACTGGAGAACCTGGTCCAGCACTGATGCTCAGGGATACACCAACCAGGGTTTCAACAGTCCCTGAGTTTTGGGGACAATCCCAACCATGGTCCTTTGCAGCAAAAAACTGCCCAGCAGTGAGAAAACTGCCCCAGCAGCACTGCAGCCCTCCCCTGTGCCAGGCAATGCTCTGCCCTTGGCCAGCTCAACCATAAATCCTCAGCTTTGAGGAATAACCAAGATCTGGAAATGCAGGCAGCCTCCCCAGCATTACCCAGCCTGTGTGTGGCAGACCTGCCAGCAAACTCACTCCATCCCAAGCTGCCCAGCTCTTAAGAAAACACTAAATCCCTTGGGCACAGGCAGCACGAGCAGGACATGTTCTCTCTCAGGAATGCTGAAGGGACATTTCAATATTACTGCACCTCAGCAATCCCCAGTAAAAAGTGCACCATTAGGGCTTAGGAAATAATTTTTTTTTCTTTCAATATTGCTGCAATGCTGACTACCTGCCAGTCCCCAGTGACTTTGACAGACAGATGGAAATTCTGCCAGCTATATTTATAATCTCAGATCAATAGCAGAATGAAAAGCACATCCAGAGACCTTGGTAGAGCACCAACAAACTCAGTGGAAAGTAGCATGACTGAGAAAAGGACACGAGCTTCCAGTTCACAAGACCAACATTTAATTTTTTTTAGCACTTAAAGAGAACCAACTCTTCCAGCAGGAACAGAAAGGATCCCCCAAGGCAAGGAACAGCTAAAATCAACCCCAAAGCTTTTCTAAGAGCCTGAGTGCAGGGCTGCAAGTGTTACCACCCAGGGAGGGCTCTGGCAGGCAGCCACCATGGTCCCTTCAGCATGTGCAGGGTAAGTCCCCAGAACATCTCTAAGACCCACAGATCAATGACTTTTCCCCTCTCTGGCTGTAGTGAATTCCCAAGTCCATAGATGATGCATTTTTTTTTCTTTTAAGCTCCCTGGTCTCTGGCAGTGACTGGCTCCTCTGAGCAGCCCATGTCAGACACCTCTGCAGGTATCCCACCAGCTCCTTCCTTTGGTGGCTTCAATCTCCCTGGGGACAGCGGGCAGTGGAGCAGCAGCAACTCGGGGTGCAGGCACTGCCAGGAGCACCCCAGAGCCCTCCAGAGCTCAGGGACACCCTGAGGCAGCGCAGGAGCAGGATCCAGAGCCTCCAGCATCCCTGCACCATGGCTGTTCTGCTGAACCCACACTACACCCAGCACTGTCCCAGCTTCCACCACACCAACCCCACAGTTTCCTCCAGCTGGGCATCTCCAGGCTGCTCCCACTGTCCAGGAAGGAAGGAAGGAATTATTTCACACGCTGTCACCAGCCATCACGCGCAGCTGGCACCGTGTCCTTGCTGTGAGTCACCCTCTCCCCGGGGAGGCTGTGCCTCGGGTCCTGGTGTCACATCCCAGCAGTGTCCCTGCAGCAGCCTCCCTTCCTCTGGCACGTTCCTCCTGCAGAGGATCTGCAGTGCCCTTTGAGCGGGGCAGGCAGGAGGCTCCTCACCCTGCTTCAGCAACCCACCCTTTTCCAAAAGGGCTTTGCTGGGAAGGCAGTCTGAAGTCACAAATATTTGGGAAAAGCAAGAAAGAACCCCATTCCTCCCAAATTCCTTTTCCCTCGCAGGGAGCACTAGTTGGGGCACTGGTTTGGACAGACTCAAAGCACAATCAGCATCTCCCAGGCACTGACATGGCCTCAACTTTGAGCACAGGTTTTTCCCAGCAGGGACAGCTCTGCCTTGGCACGAAAATACTCAAATCCTGTGCCCAGCTCTGCAGATGGCACAGCCCAGCCATGCCCAAGGAAACGCACTTGGCTGCTCAGGAGCAATCCTCACCCCTCCTCCTCAAGGGTATGACCTGCTCCCCCAGACACCCCCACAGATTATCACAAAGGACAAATTACCCCCAAAAGGGGTAAAACAAAACTCTGCACCTCACCCCTCCAGCATCCCTGAGCCACACTCCACCAAACGCCTGTATCCTGCCCTGTGAGAGGGGAGAGCAGATGGAGCCCGCACAGAGCTCACACCAAGGAGCACCTCAGAGAGCCCCAGATCCTCCACCAGCCCCTCTGCCCCTCTCACCACCAGCAGCACGGTCAAAGCAGACCCAGCAGCAGGGGCAGAGGATGATTTTGGTGAAAATAAAGCAACGAAAAATTCGACCACCTGAGTCACCCCAAACTTGTTGAAGTGTTTAAACCATTTCAGCCCAAAGTGGCATCTCTCTCTAGATGGGGAGATGCCCAGGCAGTGACAACCCTGGGGTCACAGGAACCCCCTGGTACAAACCAAGCTGCTGGGGTGTCCTAACAGCCCCTGCAGGCCACATGCAGGGATACACGTCCCTGCAAGCTGCACATAATGGGCCCTTCTCCATCCTTTGTCTGCTGCCCCTTTTAAACCTATAAACGCCGTTTGGAGGTAGAGGAAAGAATTTAGGGCATCCTAACCCTGAAAAGAAGGAAAACTCCATTCAGGCTGTCTCCTGCAGCTTAATTAATAACAACCCATCCCCAGCAAGCTGCAGCAGCACCAGCTGTCTCCTCGGATGGAGGTGCCTGGCTGGGAATAATGGTGCTTTGTATTGTGATGGGAAAAGGTCAGGAGGCTGGGGGAGGAGGAGCAGGGCTGGGAGGGAGGTGCGTGGCTTCCCTGCAGATCCCTACGCCGTGAGCGAGTCCCACGCGGTGCCCATCTGCTGCTGGCTCAGATCTGAGGAGCTGGGAGGTGGTGGCACCCTCCAGCAGCAATGGGGTGAGCACATCCTAAAATACGGGGAGAATTGGGGCCTGTGGGCTGCACTCCCCCCACTGCTGGGAGGCCTGGGGAGCTCCTGGTGCCACTTTGACACTGCCCAGGACCCCTGTGGGGAAATCCCTGCTCTGCTCTTATCAGGAGGCTCCCTGATAACAGCACAGGATCAGCCTGCAGGGACAGCGCTGTGTGCCCCCAGCAGCTTTTCCAGGCCACCAGAAAGGGATGTTTCCTGCTACCATCTGGCTTTTGCATAAACAAGCAAGCCAAGCCAGGCTCACAGCAGCAGTGGATGGATCCAAGGTGATGCAACACTGCGGCACAGGAGGGAAACAAAGTAAAATGGACCCAAACCCAGGCTGTGAGGAGCCCACAGCCACCAGACTCCAGGGCATGGCTGTGAAATCACCTTCATTTCTGCCTGGCCACAGGGACCAGCCCAGGTACCAAACCAGGATCCTTGGATCCTGGGCACCTCAGCCAAGGGCTCTGGGATACCTCTGGGATACTTTTGGGATACATTTGGGATACCTCTGGATGCTCTCTGCCTGCCATCACCCTGCCCCTGGGCTGGCTATCCAACCCTCCAGCTCTCCTGGGGAAGTGATGCTGCTGTCCCAGCCCAGTGCCACAGCAGGTTGGGTGGGCACTGGTGCCCAGGGAGCACCACTGACACGGTCACTGCCCTCTGAGGAGCACGCAGGCAGCTCCTGTGCTCTGCCAGCTGGCCTGGCCTCTGCTCTCACTGTCACTTTTGCCCCCACCTTCTCTCACCCATGTCCCTCTGTGCCATCCAGGCATCCTGAGGTTACCCCAGCACAGAGATATCTCTGGTGCCAGTGCAGGACTGGGATGCAAAGTCCCATCCATTTATCTTGGGGAATAAAGAGAGACTAAAAATGGCAAAGAAAGGCAGTGGGAAGCAGCACTAGGGCGGGTCTCTGTCTCACAGACACATCCCCTAGCCAGGCACCAAGGCTTTGCACTTCATCCCCCAGCTGGGCAGGGGAAGGACACAGCCCACAGTGCCCCCACAGTGCTTCCACCCCAGGAAAAGGTCCCTGCTGCTTAGCAAAGGGCCATTCATCCCCAGGGCTCTGTGGGATGACAAAGGGTTAACCCACTGCAGCTGGGCCAGAAATACCATCCAGGACAAAGAGAGATTTCATGTCACCCACACCGCATCCGCCCAGCACGAAGAAAAAGGGGCCTTAATCCGATTCCCAAAGAAAATGTGGCTTTTACAGCCCCGCCTGAGCAGGGCCCTCCAGCAAGTTTTGCATCTACAGCAAGAGTTAACCCAGTCTGAGTTTGAGAAGGGGCCAGAAAATAGGAAGGCAAATCACTTTTCCACAAGTTAGTGAGAAGGGAGAGCTGGGTGGAGGCTGCTGGACACAGGCAGGACACAGGACCACAGGGACATGGATGTCTCAGCCTGGAAAATTTGATGGTCCCAAAGCACCCCTAGAGCAGCCAGACCTGGGCAGTGGATCTCAGGGGATTTATCAGGGGCTGAAGAAAGCACCACTGCTGATTCCACCAGCTGCAGCCCTTCCTAGAGATCACAGTGAGGGACCTGTGAGCACCCCAGCACCGCCTGGTATTTTGGGGATGATAAGGATGAGGCAGCAGAGATTTTCAGAAAACTAATGGCACAACTCTGCCTCATCCCTACGAGGAAGGGGACCCCAGGGAACAAAGCCAGGGATGCTGCTGGGAGGCAGACAGTGCTCACACCCACGAGATGTGGATGAAGTGTCTCTGCCTTCGCCTCCCAGCTGGGCACTCATCCCACAGTGCCACGTCCCTGCCCGAGTCACAGCACTGTCCCTGTGCCAAGTGGGGGTTGCCAGCCTGGCCCCTCTACCCTGTTACCTTGGAATGCCTCTTGCCCACTCCCCTCCTGATTTTTGGACAGACACTTGCAGGATGCCACTGAGCTGTGTTTGCAAGATTAATTCTTTCATTCCCGTTTTGATGATTATTTTTTAACAGACGAGGTCGCTTTACTGTACTCTGCTCTGACAAATTTTGGGGATAAATGAAATAAAGTGCAGTTGAATTCAGCCATAAGATCACAGCACCCAGCAGGCTCAGCCCCAGGAGAGCCAGCCCTCCCTTTCCCCTGTACTGGAGCAAAGCTCAGACACATTACCCATGGAGCAGCAGCTCCAGCCCGCCTTTCACCCAGCCCCAGCACAGCTCTGACAGGGCTGCATGCGGCGTCGGGGCCATACGGAAATCACAGCATTTAAAACCACAGGCTATAAAAATTCCACCGTGCTCAGAGAAGGGAAGTCTGGATTCCCCATGGAGAGGCGTCCAGGAACCGCTGCTGCCGGGTTATTGGCCACCAAGCCATTAGAGCCTGCCACATGTGCATACCTCGAGCCATGGCCAGCACACCCCGGTGAGAGGGGACGTGCTGAGGGGCTCCGGGGTCAAACACATTCAAACCCCACCATGGAGCTACCCACAAGCCCCATGCCCACACAGGGATTTTGATCTCAACATGGCAAATCACGGATGGCAACTACAACAGCATGGGAGAGGTCACAGCTCCCAGGGCTAGCACAGTCCTCCATGTTCCAAACTTGCTTTACCTGTCGTGACATGTCCTTATCTGCGCTCAGGATGCCCTTACAGCAGGGCACACACCCTGGACAGCTGTCCTCCTCCTGGATGCTGTATCCTACAATCTGGAGACACACCTGGACAAGGCAGCAGCGCTTAGGGGTTCACACATAATCACAATTCTTGCTTTGCAGCATTTTTACCCTGTCTCAAAACCAAAGCTCAGCCCAGTGTTGCCTGCACACACAAATGCCCCATTGCCTGGCTCACCTATATCCCAAAGGAATTTAGTCCAATAACCAACAGTCATTAATTAGCACCAGGAAAACCAGCACATGTCCAACAACACAGCAAAATCCCCTCCCACCCCAGAGCAGCACCACCAGCCTGCTCCCCCTGCCACACCCACCATCCACAGCAGCAGGAATTCAATAAAATTAAGCAACTTTAACCCCAAACTTGCCTGGTGCTGTGGGAGGCTGTTTCTGTACTCCTCTGTTCCGTTTTTCCTATAAGCTGACCCTGGGAAGTCACAGCAAGCCCAGTGTGCTCAGCTCGTGGATGGCCGTGCTTCCAGAGCAGGGTTTAGGGGAGAGATGGACTGACCTGCTGCTTACAGCAGGGTGGACACAACACCGATAAAATCACCAAGAAATCCGATGTGAGCAGCACAGAAGTCACAGCACAGGGCAGCAGCACCAGCCCCATTGGATCCCAGCTGCTCGCCTGGCCCAGATCCGCTCTGGCAGAGCCCAGATAGTCTCAGCCCTGAATACGTCAGCCCAGATCCATCCCGGATGCTCCTTCCCTAAATGAAGTGTGGTCACACTGGGATGGATATAAAAAGCCTAGCCTGAAATCCTCTGGCTTGAAGCCTTTCCTGCAGCCCCTGCTGCTTCCAAGGGCTGCTTAACAGGCAGACATTGGGAAACTGAGGGGAAACATTGGGGTACAGAGGGGAAACACTGGGATACAGAGGGGAAACACTGGGATACAGAGGGGAAATATTGGGATACAGAGGAGAAACACTGGGATACAGAAAGGAAACATTGGGATACAGAGGAGAAACATTGGGATACAGAGGAGAAACACTGGGATACAGAGGGGATACACTGGGATACAGAGGAGAAACATTGGGATACAGAGGGGATACACTGGGATACAGAAGGGAAACATTGTGAAACAGAGGGGAAACATTGGGATACAGAGGGGATACACTGGGATACAGAAAGGAAACATTGGGATACAGAGGGGAAACATTGGGATACAGAGGGGAAACATTGGGATACAGAGGGGAAACACTGGGATACAGAAGGGAAACACTGGGATACAGAAAGGAAACATTGGGATACAGAGGGGAAACACTGGGATACAGAAGGGAAACACTGGGATACAGAGGGGAAACACTGGGATACAGAAGGGAAACACTGGGATACAGAGGGGAAACATTGGGATTCAGGGGGAAACAGCAATTCCTGGGGATTCACACTGACACAGTCCAGGCTGCCATGCCCAGCACCCCCAGGCAGACTAAGGCAAAGGGATAATCCCTGTGCTTGGCAAGCGCAGGGGGTCCCACCATATCACCCAAACATGTGTCACAGTCACTGGGCAAAGAGCTGCCAGGAGCTGCGAGACAAGGATGCAGAGGGGCTGTTCAAATTATTAAAAAAAAATAAATAAAAAAAAAAAATAAAAAAAACAACAACAACAACAAAGAAAAAGGAAAAAAGAAAAGTGAGGCTTGGAGCTGGGCTGGTTTGCAGAGCTCCAGGGCTGTGACACAGCACAGAACAAACTGTGGGGACACAGCAGGACGCGGCGGCCACCCCAGGATTCCAGGACCACCGAGCCTCTGTGTCCCCCTGGCCCAAACCCCACTGTGGGGACCCCCAGCCCTGTCCCCCTGCAGGTCCCTCAGGGACCAGGATTGGTTCAAAGGAGCCATTTAAAGAGAAATGTGTGTGGGATGCTCCCAGGCTGGAAGGAGAGTCCTGCTCTCGGGGCTGTCCCATGCAGCAGCGCCAACATTCCTCCCAGGAAGGGATCAGCTCTGCCCTGGCAGGCAGCCAGCCATGCCCATGTCCCCTGTCCCCAGCCTGGTGGTGTCTGTGTCCCCATGGTGTCCACATCCCAATGACATCCCCACATGCCCCCTTCCCTATGCTGTCCCCATCCCCATGGCATCCACATCCCTGGAGTTTCATCATCCTTTTGGTGTCTCCAACCTTGTGGCAGCCCCACCCTCACAGTGTCCCCATCCATGTGGCATCTCCACACCTTTTGGAGGGGCTGGCCTGTCCTCAGGGCTCTGGGGGATCCCAGTGCACCCCACAGTGAGTAGGGGATGTGTGACCTGGTTGCAGCTCAGGGGGCTGCTGCAAGTGATGGGGCAGGATGGGCAAGAGAAGGGGAGCTGAGCAGGGGCTGTTTTGGGGGATCACTTCCCACACAGGTACTGAGAGCCACAGAAAAGGGCTGGGCACAGGAGCCCTGCACCCACCAGAGCACACGGGAATGCTCAGGAGGTGCCTTTTCCCCAGTGTTCATCAGGACAAGGAGCCATCAAACAGCAGGAAGTTCCTTTTCCACAACAGTTCACAGCCAACGTGCAGAGCAGAAACCAAGGAGTGAGGCTGCCCTGGGCTGCCAGACTCCCTGACGTCACCAGACACACTCCCCTCCATGGCACAGGAACGCACTTGCCAAAGGTAAGGTGAGATGATCTCCAGTGCAGCTGCAGAGCCCTCACAGCCACACATCTGCCAGGCTGGGGAGGCTGTGCCAGCCCCCTCCCAGCACCTGCACAGATCAAACCACACCTGGCCCCTCCGGCTGGGGCAGGGCCCCCAAACTCAGCACAGAGCCAGCAGAGGCAGCTGAAGGACAGCTCTGCCCTTCCCTGGCAGTGCCAGCAGCCAGGGCTCCTTTTCACCACAGGGCTGCAGGAGCTGGGTCAGGATGGCCCATCTGCATGGGGCCCCTCTCTGCTGGCAGCTGACACTACAGGAAGCCTTCGTGTCCTGGGTCATGTCACCCCCAGGACCTGATGCCACCCTCTGTGCTCCCCTGTCCCTCTCTCTGCCTGCTCAGGCCGTGGTTCAGAGGCTCAGCCCAGCACATCCCATCCCACTGGGAGCCTGAGCAGTGGCAGAGCCAGCTCTGCCTCCTCCCTCAGCACAGTCCCTGACAAATCACTCCCCCGTGACAATGCCACATCGTGTCCCTGGTATTTTCCCCCTCCTTACCCTTCAAACCCCCACACTCTCATTGCACAGCCATGCTCAGCTTCCCCACTCCACAAATCCCCACCGGCACGGTGGTGGGGACCCCAGCATAGCCCTTGCCACAGATTTTTACTCCCTGAGGCTGGGGAGAGCTCAAGCAGAGACTTACTCAGCCAAGGATGACGAAGAGGACAATGCACGCTGCCCAGGAGAGCCAAGGATGCTTCAGCACCTACTTCAGCTTCTGCGCCGGAGAGCCTCCCCACAACTTCTGAAAAGTTTTGCTCAATTCCCTTCGAA
The DNA here is from genome assembly GCA_013186435.1 of Turdus rufiventris. Taxonomy (NCBI): domain Eukaryota; kingdom Metazoa; phylum Chordata; class Aves; order Passeriformes; family Turdidae; genus Turdus; species Turdus rufiventris. The sequence goes on along the minus strand of PYHW01010027.1, from coordinate 1,179,015 downwards.
AAGGTCTCACAAAGCAGATCCCTCCTGGCTCTCTGCCTCCCTCACCACCAGACATGAAAAGCACTCGAGTTTCTCCCCGGGTAACGCGGGTAAAAGCCTCCAACATCAAAGGCAACACACAAGAGTTCTCGCCCCCCCATTCCTCCCAGGCACCAGTGCTGGGGCTGGCTCCCTTGAAAGCACAGCAACCTCAGTGGCTGAGGCACCGACCGTGCTGAAAACACAGTTTTGATTTTTTTTTTTCTGTATTTTTTTTCCTTTTCGTTTTTTTTTTTTGTTTGTTTTTGTTTTNTTTTTTTTTTTTTTTTTTTTTTTTTTTTTTTTTTTTGGTTTTTTTTTTTGTTTGTTTTGTTTTGGTTTGGTTTGGTTTTTTTTGGTTTTTTTTTTAAATCAGCCACAAACTGGGGAACTTGGGGGCAAATCTGGGCCAGGCTCCCCTTTGGGGGCAACACAACCAGCATGGTCTGGTGGGGTTTTGCCCACTGTCTGCTGTGTGGTAACCCCAGAAAAAAGGGAGCAAAAATACCCCTTGTGTCCTGCCTGTTCATTGCCCAACACTAGGAGAAGCCACTAAGTAAAGTCCTGAAGCAAAACCACAGGCACCCTCCAAGCAAGCAGATTCCCATGGATTTTCCAGCAGCCTCTGCAACTCCTCTCCGCCATGTGCAAAACAGAAACAACATCTCCCCTCTGCCTGGTGAAGCACTTCACTATCTGCACAGCAAAGCAGGGTGAGGGAGGGCTGTTTACCTTCCTGGAGACAGGCAGCAGCATTTACACCCAAAACACCGAACCCTCAGCACAAAATTCCAGGGCAGGGGGAGCAGTTGCAGACGCAGCAGGAACAGCCACGGATCCAGAAAATGAGCAGGGCTAGCAAACAGCTTCAAACACCGCAGGGATCTCAGAAAGTCCTAGCAGCACATGGTTTCTTGGCTTGTTTCAGAGCGTTCCTCATCCCCTCATCCCACACAGCGCTTGTTCCTGCCAGATCACCGCCTGCCCGGGAATGCTAGGTTCATTTTATTGCTGGAGTGTGGAAACAAGGCTGGTTTGCAGGGGGGAGGTGGGAGGGCTCTGCCGTTTAACACTTGGCCACGTTCACGCTGTGATTAATATCACAGATACCAGATGTGCTCGGGGCAGGCTGGAGCGTATCCTAAATTGCACCAAGATGGAATTTTTGGGCAATTTTCAGGGAGTGCTGAGGGCGGGCACTGATGGGAGAGCAGAGATTTACACAGATAGGCAAGAAAAGAGAATTCTGTGGGGTTATGACCAGTGCCATAACCCCTGGGCCAGCTGCAACGCCACAGGCTGCAGTTGTAATCAGCACCTTGTCATTTTGGGGGCAATTACTCCAATTCCCATCCATCTGTGGGTCTGATTTCCACATGCTCAGAGCAAAAACTTCAGTTTTACCCCTGCTTCTGCTGATGTCACGGAACTTTAGCTCCAGGAAGGAATTGCTGGCTCAGGAACAGCAAACACTGGTAAGGTTGGACCTCTCCATGGCAGCTTCCCCAGGGTCCCACTGCAAGCCCACTCCTAAGCAAACCCATCAGCAGCTTCTCCCCACCCCTATATGGGGAGGAGAGCCCTGGGGTCACCTACATGGGTGTCCCTGTAATTAGAACCAAATCCTGGAGCAGCTCTGGAGACTCATTCCAGATTTTTGGAGGCCACCCACTGCCCTGTGGACAGCTGACCTCGATCAGGGCTCAGTGCTGGCTGCAGGGTGATGTGGGGCTTTGGCTCATGGTCTGTCCCTGCCCAGAGTGATACAACCCAACACTTGCTCAGGATGGGGAGCACCTCGCTGTGCCAAGCAGCCACAGAACAGCAAAGTCCCTCTGGGGCTCACTGCAGCTCCACAGAGGGACCCAAGCAGCAAACACGGAGGGGAGCTGCTGGAATCCCTTCAGGATGTCAGAACTGTGTGATGCCCCAAACCCTCACCATGAGATTTCAGAGACCTCTATTCTCTGTGCAGGGTTCCCTCCTGCTGATCCCACCTGTGGGACATGGATGATGTCCTCCAAAAATGAGTCCAGGCCATGCTTGGACCTGCTGGTTTTCATTTTTCTTCTTGGCCCAGATTTGGGAGCTGAGCTTTGGGTTGTTCTCACCTCCCCCAGACCAGGTCAGCCCCACAGCTATGGTTCACACCCATTTCAGTAGCTCTGGGTGCTGCTGATGACGTGACTTGGTGGCACCCACCAGCACCAGTGTCACCAGGGCTGTCCCACAGGACAAAAACTGGAGAACAAAAAGAGGGTCCAGGGCAGGGTTAAAGAGTGCTAGCTGTGCCTTCTGCTGTAAGCATGAACAGAAGCAACAAACAGGAGCATTTCTCCTCCCGGAAACCCCATGGAGGTGCTTGCTGCCAACAGGGAAAATGTGGGAGCTTGTCTGTCTGTCCAGGCAGGACCTGCAGCAGCTCTGGGCGTGAGAAATCCCAAATTCCACATGCCACAGGGCTGCCTTTGTGCTTCTGCTGAAATGGTGAGGTCTGGCTGGCACCTAAAGCCTGGTTTGGGGGTTCACCAGGCCAGGAGGGAGGGGCAATTCTCTGCAGGCTCCCAGCCATGGCTCCAAAGGACTTCACCAAGTGAAGAATCTCTCTGTTCCTCCTCCGTTTTTTCCCACCATGGGTCTGTGCTGTGCATGCAAAACCAGCGCTGAGTTGTGAATTTACACCCAGAAACCAAAAGTAAAAGATCTCCATTATTCACTTCTATGAGCAAAGGTTAAATCCTACCAAATACATCAGCTTTTGTGGACAGGACAAGCGTTTGGCAGCCAGCAGGAAGGAACAGGAACGTGGGAATTCCTCCTACGACTTGGCAACAGACTCTTCCCCAGCACAGGAGCTCTCTGGGGTCTGCTCAGCCTCTGCCAAGCTAAGAAAGCCCCTCATTGAAGCACTCAGTAATCTCACAGGACATCCTGTAGCTCAAAGAGGAGTTTAAATGAGCAGCTGGATGGATTCAAGCTGCCTAATTGTTGGAGAGAGCAATAGGAAAGGTGGGGTGGCAGACCTGGAGCTGCCATGTCCTGACCTGCTCTTTGGAGAAACACCTCACCCTGCTGAATACAGAATGTGTCTACAGCAAATCAGCTCCTGAGTCAGTCGTGCTGAGCTGTCATGTCTGTCTGCAATGGGCACCACCATGAAAGAAGCTGTGTTAGTATTTCCTGGGAGGTCTGAAATGGCCATTCTGCCTCTTCCTGCCTCACCCCAGCTGCTCCCATCACCCCACTCTCCATGACAGAGCACATCTGGGGGTTTGATGCCCTTGTAGCATCAGGGTGAGGGGGCAGCGCTGGGTTCAGAGGCACAGGAGAGCCAAGACATACATCCTAAAAGGTATTCAGGCACCTAATTCCAATCAGGCTGCAGTACTCCTCAAGAGATTGTGATAGATAGATAGATAGATAGATAGATAGATAGATAGATAGATAGATAGATAGATAGATAGACAGACAGACAGATAGATAGATAGACAGACAGATAGATAGACAGACAGACAGACAGATAGATAGACAGATAGATAGATAGATAGATAGATAGATAGAGAGATAGACAGACAGACCGATAAATGTAAGAACCAGTATTTGAGAAATGTTTTGGGGCAGATCTCCACCACCATCCCTCCAAGTGGGGAATGAAGCACTCAGCACCTGCACCCAGGTCTCTGCCACCATCCACCCTGCAGGGCCTGGGACCAGCACTCAGACCAAGGGCAGATGTCCACACGTGTGACACAAGCCAGGGGAGCAGTGGCTGCATTTGCTGGGGAAATGGAGAGACCTGAATTAGAAGCTGCTGCTGCTGCAGCTCTCAAAGAGTATCAGGAACCACCACAGGAGCCACCTCTAAGAAAGCAGAGCTTAGCTTCAGGTGTGAATGAAAAACATTTCAGAGCTGCCATTCATGCTTGGTGCATGTTTTTGGGGTTCATTTGTACCTGTTTGGCTCTGTTACACAAACCTAACATGGTAACAGCAGGTCACACTTCCTGGAGCTCTCACACAGGACAGCTCTTCTGGACACAAACCCACAGGACACCAAGGGTCCTCCCAGCCTTATCTCCATTTCCTACAAGGACTAGGAAAGTGTTGGGGGATGCTCCAGATTGCAAATCCCATGAGCAGCCAAGGAGGGAACAGCACGTGCTGCCCCACAGCAATGGTGCTGAGCTCCCCAACCCCTCATCTCAGCCTGGCCAGCACCAAGTGACCCCCAAGCTGAGCCCCATCACCCCATGAAACCAGGACAGTGCCATTGCCCCCACAAACACCAACCAGAGAAA
>PYHW01010027.1:1159060-1174674 GCA_013186435.1 Turdus rufiventris | reverse complement strand
ACCAACCAGAGAAACCAGGACAGCTCCACTGCCCCCAAAACCAACCAGAGAAACCAGGACAGCTCCACTGCCCCCCAAACACCAACCAGAGAAATCAGGACAGCCCCACTGCCCCCAAACACCAACCAGAGAAACCAGGGCAGCCCTGCTGCCCCCCAGCTCTGCTCAGAGCCTCGTCCCTGGCTGTGATCTGATAAAGGCAGGGGCTCTGCTCTGTGACACTCACTGCTGCTTATAGGTCATGGGCCCCAATGTGGTTTGAGGTTTTCAGCTCTGCAGGATGCAGCTCTCATGTCTGACACACTCCAGAAGCTGAGAGCAGAGTGTGCTGCTGACTTGAGCCTATTTTGGGGTCTCCCCACAACCCCATGAGAACGCTTGGGAATCTGTCAACCATCAGTGACATTTTTTAACCTGATGAAAAAGCATTGAGGTCTTTAAGATCCCAGATCCAGAGTTTGGGACCATTCAAGCAAAGGCTGTGGTGGAAACTTATTTTCTAGATGAAGAGCAACAAGGAAAATCAGCTTTTGAGGTAAAGACTGGGTGCTAGATCCATCCCTTGAGGGATGCAGGCAGGTCCAGCACAGCCCCCCTCTACAGCCCCCCTGCTCTTCTCATCCCATCAGGGCAAGGTAGAACCCCACAGAGACTGGATAAAACTCACTCCCTGGGCTCCAGATCACCCATTCATCTCAGATTAAACACAAGCTTTAAGAAAGATTGAAGACAGATTTTGGCCTCCCTGCAGACCTGTGGTTCAGCTGGATGAGCACTGCCCCCTGCCCTGGACAGAGCCTTTCAAGGACCCCTTTCCAAACCTCTTCCCAACCCTTTCTGTGCCTCTGCCAGGGCTCTGTGTCCCTCCATGGGAGCCGTGGGAAGGAGGGCACATCCCACACAGGACACTCTGACCCACGGTGACACAGAGGGAAGGGCTAGCAGGGGCAGACAGAGGAGAAGAAAAACAAACCCCCCATGCAGGGATTACACAGTGGCATCACTCCTTCCTGCAGCCCCACAGCTTCACCACAGCTGCTCAGCACACCCTGGGGCTGCTGAGCTGCCTGAAGGGCACCAGGACACTCCTGGGGAAGGATGTTCCCTTTCCCCAGGGATTTCCCCATTCCCCCACGCCACCTGGAGCCCAAGGATGCTGCATGAGTATCTGCTTCACCAGTTGATGGAGCAGGGAGGATAAAAGCAGCCCTAAACCCAAGCACCTTTTGGGGTGCACACTTCCCCTGCCCCACATCATGTCCCAGCACCCTGCTGGTCCCTGCACAGTGTGGCAGCCACAGGCCAAGGGGATGACTCCAGAGCAAATAACTGCATTTCTGTCCCCAGACAGCCCCAGCATCTCCAGTCCTGCAGCCCCCAAGCTGCCTGGTGCAGCCCACCCCTCCCCTCCTGCCCCCCACACCCTTCATGGCAGCCCCAGGACTGGCTGCCAGCCCCACCACGTTATCCAAGAGCGCTGGACACCTCTGATGTGCTGCAGACACAGCTTTCAGCCAGCTGTGACTACTTCTGGGATTCAAATCAGCCTCATCTTCCCCTCCCCCAGGTCTGCTGACCAAAGCTTTCCCAGGAAATGCACCCCATGGAAAAAAATCTGGGAAAATAAGGAGGGTGTTCCTCGCCAAACCCGAGCCCCACGGGCTGTGCCGCTCAGGTTTAGGGGGTTGTGTGCCATGGGGAAAGGTGGGCATCCAACCCTGACCTCCCCAGGCCCAGAGCTGCCTGTGAGGATGGGACTCACCCCTCTGGATCCGTGCTGTCGCAGAGCAGCCAGGGCTGCCAGCATCCCACGCGGAAAGGAAAGGAAAGGAAGGGGTCAGGGCGGAAAGGCTGGGAGGAGGGTGCCTGAGCACAGCATAATGTTCCATTCATGGTGCCCCCGCCCCAAAATGCACCCACATACTTTGCTGCTGCTCCTGGAGCTGCAACATGCCTCCCAGAGGGACTCAGCTCCCAGCACCGGTGCAATTTTCCTCCATTATGGGCAATTTTAGGATTCTCAGTGACTGCTGGAAGAAATGAGTGTGAGTGAGCTCAGAGCCACACTCCTCCTCTTGCTCTGCCCACAGCCTCCACCTCATTCGTCCTGCACCTGCAGACTCCCAGATACGGCTCAGATTTTTTCCTTTAATCCTAATTATAACATTCTGAATAAAATTCCCTAAATCTGCACGCTCCAGCCAGCAAACCAGGGTTTGGAGAGGGATGTAAACTCCCAGGGCAGTAACCCCCATGGAGCTGAAGGTGTGACAGCCACCCCAGAGCTCCAGAGAGCTCCTCCCTGCCCACGGGACCCCATCTCTGCCTGCCCTTCCTCACACATATTCCCATTTCTGTCCAGCCCTGTCCGTCTGTCCTGGACACACAGCAGCTGCTATTCCCTGCCTGGCCAGGTAGATGGTGCTCAGCCGGCAGCGAGCAGGAATTCATCCCTGCTGGAAGGATTCTGTGGTCTCTGATGCAGCCAATAACTCAGCAGTGATTTCCACTGAGGGGTGAGGAAGGTCCTGCTCCAGCCTCAAACAAACGGGGCCAGCTCAGACCCAGCCATCCCAGACTCTCACCTTTCACTTCAGGCTGCCAGACAAACTGCTTCAAATATTTCATCAGAACCGCTGCTGCAAACATCTCACCAGAACCACTGCTGCAAACATCTCATCAGAACCGCTGCTGCAAACATCTCCTCAGAACCGCTGCTTTTCCAGCTCCCATTCTCTGCTGGAAACTCACTCTGATGACATTTCACCCCACACCTTCACCCAGCTCTCCCCACACATCTCCCACAAAACCAAAACACAGCAAAGCCCAGCGCAGCAGGAAACAATTTTCCCGACTTTTCCCCCATAAAGTCAGGGGGGTTGGGGCCAGGGGCACCCCCAGGGCCCCTCGTCCTGCAGGAAGCTGCCAGGCACAAGCAGCAGGGGGAGGGGGTGTCCAGGCTTCCATCCCATCACCCCAGGGTCACCCTCCCCAGCCAGGCCGGATGTAGGATGTCTAATATTTCTCCAGTTCTGTTTTAACACTCACACCATCTTGGGAGCAGGAAGCTTAAGCCATTTCCTGCGAGGCATTGCTCTGCCCTTCAAATATTTTCAGCCTCGGTGCAAACTGTTTTAAAACCGAGCCTGGCAGCTGGTAGTGTGAAATCAGAGGAGGGGCTTGTCCAGGCAAAATTCAGTTTGTGAAACCCATCCAGTCCCTGCTGCTGCAGAGCAGCAAAATAAATATTGCTGCGGACAATAAAAGAGAGCAATTAATCTTGCATGTCTGAAAAATGAGAAGGAAAAGCAGAAACTCCAAACAATGTTCTCTATGCCTCTCCCAAGGGACACAACACTGGTCCCCAGCAGAAAGCCACAGCCATGTCCCCCCTTGTCTCTGCAGCCACAATTTGAAGCTTTCCCAGCTTTGCTCTTTCAGGACAGCCCAAATCATGGCTTTGGTTTGCTTGCCCTTCAAACAACTGGCCCATAAATAATCTGTCCCACTGAAATAACCCCAAAAAGACTCTTCCCACTCCTCCAAGCAGAGGAGGAGACAAATGCTCATTCCCTGAAGCTCTGCAGAAGAATTCTGGGCAGTGCCAGGGCAGAGCTGGAATCCCCCCAGACCCCAGAGCTCAGCCCCATGCCCACAGCCCCCACACCCCCTTAGCCAGGGATGGGGACAGATGATGGCAGCTCACCTCCTGCTGCTGTCCTGGCTCCCTGTGTCACCTGTGAGCACTCCTCAGCTCCTCTCAGTTCTCCTCCAGGTGACACACAGGGACACAGGGAACAAAGCCATGCACAAGGCTCACACAAAGGGCTCTGCTCCCACTCGCAGGGCTGCTCCTTCCCAAGGCTTTTCTGCCCAGGAACTGAAGCCACGAAGCAGAAAGGAAACCCCAGAGCTCCTCCAGGGCTCTGCAGGAACCCTTCACCTCCCAGCCTCAGGGCGTGCACTCCTGGGCTGTAAATAAACTTTTATTTACTACACAAAGTAGGGCAAGGAGGACTGTTTCCCTGAGGAATGGTGGGAGGAACATCAGTGTTATAGCAGGATCTCAGATTTCATCTGACTCCACAAAGCAGTTCCTGGAGACCTCGGCAGGAGCCACGCAGAGCATGGATGCCACCCAAATCCTGACTGCCCTGGCACTGCCAGCTCAAACAGGACCCTCCAGGGGCACAGACCTGCCCAGCCACCCTACACCCAGCACTGCCAGGCCTGGAGAGAGCAGGGCTGGAGCAAATCCACCTCCTGCATCCCACAGAGTAGCACACAGCCAAGGTCCAGCCCCTGCAGCCGGACTGTGATGGATCAGTGCTGCCCCCAGGACCACCCACACCCCTGATGTGCTGCCTTATCAAGGTTCCCATCACATCTCAGGGCACTGAACGACCCAAAGCATCATCCTCAGCACACAACTGCATCCTCTCATCTTCTTCAAGGCCACCAGAAGGGGTGGGCAGGGGGTCTGGAGGCCGCTGTGACCCCAGGGAGAGCCCCAGCAGCCTGTGAACTCGGCCTCCCACTTCCACCCCCTTTATCTGCACGCTGGGATGCAGGAGGAAGCAAGTTCAGCCAGAGTTTGTCTAAACAATTATGTTTTATCAGAAAAGCTGCTCAGATCTACTCCTTTTTCCCAGGATGTATCTGGACAATTCCAAGGTAATGTCCATTCTCCATCCAGCCTGCAGCAGATGGGAGCAGGGGAAGAGGACATGAGGAAAAGAGCATCAAACACCCCTGCTCCTCCCTCAGTGCCAGCTGCCTCCAACACATCAATCAGGAGGCACAATCTGCTCCCCACACATCCAAAGTCTGCCTTCCAAATCCTTATTTCCTCTTCAAACTATGGGTTCTTCAAATTTAGGAGTGAGCAAGGGTAGACCGGGAAGGTTTTGATACAGAAAACACCTGATACATCCCTTTCCTCCTGGAGAACTCTACCTCCCTCTGAAGAGCCACTCCAGTGACCTGGGCAGTGGCTTCTCCCACCCTGCACAATCCCACAGCACCTCTGGAAGCAGGACCAGCTAATTCCTAATCCCAGCTGAACCTGGAAGAAGGAAGAACCCAATGCAAGGACTGAAGCTCAGGCACCTGGCCACGTTCACCAGCTCCCTGTTCCAAAAGGAGAAGGTGGAATGGGTAGAGGGGTTCCTCCAAGACAAGGAGAGGACAGCACAGGCAGGGTCCCCACCAGGCTCTCCTGCCATACAAACTTTTGCCATCTCCTCAGTGTTTTCCTGGCTCTTGGTCCATGAACTGATTTCCACTGTAGATGGGGGGAGCTGCCCCTGGGTGCATCTCACGAGATGGAGCATTTGTAATTTCAGAGACTGAAACCAGGGAGCCATCCTCCATGTGCCAGAGCTTCAGAGAAGGGTCCAGAGCACACCAGCTCCTCAGTGCATCAGCAGAGAAGAGCACGAGCTCCCAGATCACAGCAAACACCGAGCAGAGTGAGTGAAATTCCCCATCCACAGTCAAAACACCCAGGGGAAGCAAACACAGGCAGGGGCTGCAGCCCCAGCAGGGTAGGGCAGCTCCTGTGATGTCCCTCCAGAGCCACCCAGCCCACATGAAACACCCCAGGTGCATTTGAGCTGGAGTTGAAAGCAGTGCCCTACAATTCAAGACTTGTGAGTTACCACACAGCTGTGGGTGAGAAAACTCCTTTCAGGAGCTTACACATCATTAACTTTTATCGCTGCCCTCTCCTCCTAGACACCACATCCCTTTGGATCTAATCTTCTAGCTCTGAGATCTCCACAAGCTGAGCTTTTCCCTGAAGGAGGGAAGGAATGTCTGTCCCACTCCATCTGCAGCAGGAGAGGAGGAAAGGGGGGAAGGCAGAGGCACAATAAAAAGTTAAAGTACTATGGATAAGCATCAAAGAAAAGCTTGACACACACACACACTGCAGTAAATGATCATCCACAGCTACAGAACAACCTGAGCCAAGGGGACCAGGCTGGCTGGGGGCCTGTCAAGCACTCATGATAACAGGGGATTAATGCCCTACCCAGTTCTGCGCTGCTGCAAATCCATTTTCACCCCTGACTCTGGCAATAATACAGGAGAACACCTGATAAGACCACCTGACTCATACAAACCCTGGACATCTTCTCAAGGGTTGAAAAGTTAAACATAAATCCAAGGTTATTCTCATATTTGCCAGAGCATCATCAACCTCTGAGCTTCAAGGTGCTGAAAAATGCTTCATTTCAGCTATCCATCACTCCTGTTGGAATTTGCCATGTAAAACCCAGCCTACAGCTTCCACACAGAACAAACTGCAGGTGACACAAGTCCAGCATCCCCAAATGCCCACACTGTCACTGCTGGGCTGGCACAGCAACCTTAGATGGTTTGTTAAATTTATTTGCTTTTTATAAATGCATAAGCATCTGCAAAATTTTGTTGTTTGCAAAATATGTTGGACCAGACCCTCGGGTCCAGCTTTGTCTCCCGGCGTGTCTGGTGCCGCCTTTGTGCCAAGATAAACCAAAATGATTCAAGAGGGTGAAGTGATGCATGTGACCCTACAGAAACCCTGGGAACTTCTGTGCAGAGACCAGTTCAGAAGATCACTGAAATGAGTGACCCAGATTTAACCAACCCAAAGGAAAGCAGCTCTCTCCCCATATCCCTCCTTTAACACCTCTAACAGATGTAAGAAAAACTGGGCCCTAAGAAGTTGAGCACAGGCTGCAATCCAAGACCAGCTGCTTTTTTCCATTTATAGCCACATTCACTTCAGCTTCACCACAGCATTTTGAACAATGTAGAAGTGTCTCTGTGTCTGTTTGTTTGCTGGAGGAGTAAAGAACACAACTGGCTTGCTGTCAACTTATCTTTTTTACTCACAACAGCTTTTGATCTTCTCAAAACAAAGTTATCTCTCTATAATCTCACTTCAGTCCTCTGACAGAGTTTATGGAGTTGGCACTGCACCCAGCCTATGGTGTCCCTTCAACCACTGGCCAACAGAAACAACTCAGGCACGGGCAGCAGGCTAGAAATAGCTTAAAAGAGAACGATTCCTTAATTACAGAAGGTTCATCACCATTGCCATCGCTTCCCTCCCCCAGCAGACAGCAGAGAAGTCACAAAACCAGAGGCCAGGCCTTACTGCAGGAGATCAAAGCAAACTCTTTGTTTTATCTTGGTCAAGATAACGGATTTTATTTGCCTTATCAGCCTGTAGGATGATTAACCTAAATGTGAGAAAGCTGGAGGATCCAAAGGAGCTGATGGGTGGGGAGCACGTTCCCCAGCGCACTGCCACGGGCTCCAGACATGCAAATACCTCAGGATAAACAGAGAAACTCTTGGGTCTGGCTCCTACACGCCCCTCTCAGCCAGGGCTGTGCCTCCCTTCGCCTGTCAGCACCACTTGGATGAACACAAACCCCACGGCAGGTGGGAGCACTCGGCCCTTCTCAGCCAGCAAAGGCACCTCTGTCCAGGGGCTGCCCCATTTTCATCAGAGAGGCTGTCAGAGGGTCCTGGGGGTGCTCAGGGCTCACAGCCCAGCTGCAGCACACACCCCATGAGCCACAGGTCACCCTGCAGTCCGTCACCTTCTGCCTGGAGCAGGAGGCTCTGAGCTCTACAGAGACACGTTCGCCCCAGATCCCTCCTGCAAGGGAAATGAGATGACAAGGATGCACAGCCTCACCCACAGACCAACCCAGCCATGGAGGAGGCCTGCCAGGGCATGAAGGCCAGGGCCAGGGGCACTCTGCATGGAATCACTGACTGGTTTGTGTAGGAAGGGACCTTAGAGACCACCCAGAGCCACCCCTGCCATGGCAGGGACACCTCCCACTGTCCCAGGCTGCTCCAGCCCCAATGTCCAACCTGGCCTTGGACACTGCCAGGAATCCAGGGTCAGCCACAGCTGCTCTGTGCACCCTGTGCCAGGGCCTGCCCACCCTCACAGGGAAGAATTTAATCCCAATATCCCATCCATCCCTGCCCTCTGGCAGTGAGAAGCCATTCCCTGTGTCCTGTCCCTCCATCCCTTGTCCCCAGTCCCTCTCCAGCTCTCCTGGAGCCCCTTTAGTCACTGCAAGGGGCTCTGAGCTCTCCCTGGAGCCCCTTTAGTCACTGCCAGGGGCTCTGAGCTCTCCCTAGAACCTTCTCCTGTCCAGGTGAGCACCCCCAGCTCTCCCAGCCTGGCTCCAGAGGGGCTCCAGCCCTTGGAGCATGTCTGTGGGTTCTGAGAGCTGACTGCAAAGCCAGCCTGGCTGGGCACTGAGGAGCCTGAGAGCAGGAGCCTCCCTGGGATGCTCTGTGTGCTCGGGGACAGACATGGACACACCCCTGTGTCCCCCATGACTGGAGTGAGCTCTGGACTCTCTCCAGCAGCTCCCTGCCCCTCTGATGTTGGATGCAGCACCCCCAGCTTTGCCCTCTCCTGCTCTCAGATCCAGCTGTGGCAGGAAAGGCAGTGGGAACCGTGGTGTTTCCTATGGGAAACCATCCCTGTGCACAATGCAGCCCCACTGGGGAGCTCACTGCTTTTCCTATGGGCCCTCAGGGACTTCCAGCAAGGCAAACAAATCCTCCTGGGTCTGGCTGGCTGCAGTGGACAGCCTCGTTTCCTGGGCTGTATCCTGCCCAGCTGGAGCCTCCACATGGGACAGCGTCCACACAAACCGAGCCCGTGCAAAGAAGGGACACGTGCTGCCAGTGTCACCAGAGACAAACAACATAGCGAGCCTGGGGACAGCATTCCTGGGGGACAGAGATGTGCAGCACCAGCAGCAGCACAGCCACAACCCTGGCATCCTCAGTGCCCACATTACACCCCAAAACACACCCCAGAACACCGGGGGGCACTGGCTGCTCTGCAGTGCCCTGCCCCTGCTCGCGGTGTCCTGGACCAGGCTGTGTCTCCGTGATGGGACACATTCCTCTCCCCCACACACGCTCCTGCTCTGCCTTCCAAGTCACTGGGCCTGCAGCTCCAGATTTTTCCAGATTATCTCATTTTTGGCACCTGCCTTCACAAAGTGAGACTCAGCGTTTCCCACTCAGCCCCTCCATTTGGAATCCTGGGCTGGAGAAATTTTCCCATTAAAAATAATAACAAGAACAAACAAAAAAAACCCACGGCCCATAACCTAGCCTGAATCTGTCAGCTGGTTTTGCAGGAAACATCTCCCTACAGCTTTAATCTCTTTGTACAGTTAAAGAGCTGGAAATGGTGACTCACAGCATCTCCACTGGGCTCTCCATCCCAGGCAGCCTCGCTGTGTTAAGAGTTGTCCAAATCCCTATAACCCACGCAGCCTCACATTTGGTGTCACCCTAGCAGCACAGGACAGAAGAAAAGTCACCCCAAGGTTTGTGTGACTTCACTTTTCCATCCCTGGTCCATGGCAGGATGGGAGCTTGAATCTCATGGGAGGGCACTGGGCTGCAGCCCCCACCACAACTTCCCAGCACACAGCAACAGCTCCTTGGTTTGCACAAGAATTTCAGTGGATCTCAAAGCTTCTGTCTTACTATTCTTAATTATTTTTTAATTGTTTAAATTAAACTCTGTGGGAGTTCTAAAGTAAAGAATTCATAAGGGTTCTAGCTGGAAAAAAAGAGTTGAACTGCTTCCCTCTCCTGATGTTGCCCTGCTTGTTGTGCAGCAAAATAGATGGGGGGACCCTGGTGAGGTTTAAGAGGCACCTGGCACCCTGTGTGAATGTCCCAAAGTGGCCGTGGGACAAAGCTGTAAGCTCAGAGATGGTTCAGACTGTTTTGCAGACCCATGTTGGGACACAGGGGAAGGTCACATCCCTGTTTTAGGTGAATGTTCCCATTATTCATTAGATCTGCTTTGATTTATCTAAACAAGCTCCATGAGGGCCCATGGGGCAGTGGTGGGACAGAGCCTGCCTTGATGGCTGAGTGCTGTCCCCAGGGCCTGGGCAACCACAGCAGCTTGTGAGGAGCATCAGATCAAAGCAACCTTCACTTCTCATCTGGGAGTGCTTCCAAAACATCACCTGAGATCCCAGAACTGAGCCTGCACCTAGCTATTGATACAAACTGGGAGAAGTAGAAACAAACTATTAAACCAAAATGGGAATCATTAATTTTTCTGGAGCCAGCCTTCTCTCCATGCCCAACCACCACACATTGCAAGGAACAGGGAAGGTCAAGATGTTCAACCACACAAGCACAATGCCAGAGATGGGAGGCACAGTGGAAGAGGATGCTGTGGCAGGATCACCCATGATAAATTTGATGTGGCTTTTCCTGAAGATTTGCCTGTCCCTCATGCAGCTCCTGAGGATCCCATGAGCTCTCTCCACTGCAAAGAGCAGGTGGATGAAGCCCTGCAGCTCCCACAGTGATTCCCTGTTGCTGTCCTCACAGGGATGGAGCAGCTCCTGCCCCACTGGCACCACACCCCTGCTCAGACCTGCCCCACCAGCACAGGGCAGAACATCCTCCTCAGCCAGCTCCATCCCAGCCCAGTGAACTCCTGGCCACAGTAGCAGCCTGGGAGAGCTCACCCCCACCCACAGGCTCAGATTTGGATATTCACATTTTTAATTCCTGCACAGCAAGGACAGCCTCTCACAGTGCTCAAGGCTGTGGGTTCAGGAACAGCCCTCACCTTGTTTTTATAGCTATTTTAATTGCTTGTGCCTCTTTCTGCCCTGTGCATGTCCTCCCCTTGCCTGCAGCCACTGCACAGCTCCCATTGCTCTGGCACACTCCAGCTATAGAAATCCACATCACCTGCTCACCACATCACATTGCCTTGTCCCAGCTGGGGAGCACCAGCCACACAAAATCTCCACTGGCATCTCCACTGCAGATTTTGGGGACACAAAGTCCACCTTTGCAGTGGCACATCCCACAGGGATGGGTGCCTCTGTCCCTGTCACTAATGGCCCAATCCAATGTTACAGCAGCACAAAGGAAGCAAATGCTCCCCAGGGAGTGCAGGAGTGCACAAAGTCTCAGAGAACATGGATGGGAAGGAATATTTCTTGCCCCATTAAATACCTCCTGCTCTCCTCCCACCTCAGGAAGCCCAGCCACACTGCCCTGATGAAGTTCAGCACTGAAATTACTCCTTTCCTCTGTGGTTTGTTCTGAACTGCCAAGCTCCCCGTGACTGTTCTCCTCTGACTGGCCTCTTCCTGCACAACACGCTCTCCTGCATGCCTTCAGCACAGGGCACGGCAGCTGAGCCTGACAGCTGGGGAAGGCAAATCCCAGCACAGGAGTGAGCGAGGGCAGCTGGAGGCAGCTGCCTGCATCCCCTGCTCAGCTGCTTGTGCTGGAGAGCCACCAGCAACAGGATCCAGGGGTGTCCAGTGCCCCAGGAGCACCTCCTGCTGACCCAAACCCTGGAGCAGGAGCTGCCACACATTGTCTGTGCTGCAGACATCAGAGACAGCATCTTCACTGGGGAGCCAAAGCTGCAGGGGAGCTGGTGAGCATTGGCAATGTGCCTGCACCCATCTGTGGGACATCCTGAGGGTCCCTGAGCAGCCCCCCCAAATGTCTCTGTGCAATGAGAGAGGCCATGCACCTGCCCAGCATCACCCTGGGGTGGCTGTTGTGGACCAAGGGGAGGAGCACCCCAAAATGGGGTGAGAGCAAACCTCGAGGCACAGCAGTGGAGGAGGAGATGATCAGGAAGGGGATGCATGCTCTGTACCCTTGTGCTGACACACTGGAAAGGACACAGAGCCCTCACAACCCCTCCAACTTTGTCTCTGGCTCTCAGTGCCAGCAGGATTGGACCTAGATGAGCTTTAGGGTCCCTTCCAAGCCAAACCATTCTGTCATGATTCTTGGAGACATTTGGACTGAAAGCCCCTTTTGTAGCAGACCCAGGCTGGCTGGTGCTGCAGGGCAGACTCCAGACAGCTGGGCTCAGGGGTAGCACTCGTCCCAGCAGCTGTCCCCCCTCTCTCCCCACCCTGGGCAGCTGGAGGATTCAGCTCAGCCAGCCTTCTGCTCTTAAAGTGCCCAACCATCCTTGGGGTTCAGAGCTTGGATGCTCAGAGCAGCCCAGAACCAGCAGGACAAGGCTGAGCACCCTCCCACAGGGCAGGATGGGCCTCCTGGGCACCTCACACAGCAGTGGGGACAGAGAGGGGGGCTCCCACAATCCCCATCCTGGGCTCACAGCTCAGCTGTGCCCAGCTGGAGATGGCCCAACCCAGCTCAGAAAGGTCACACCTACACCATGCACATTAAGAAAAACCCACTTGGGTCCTGCAGGTTCCCTATCAGCTCCCCTGCTGACTCCTGACTTGGTTTTACACCAGCACACAGCACAGCCTGACCTCTCTGCATGCCAGTGTGACCACAGTGTGACCCAGCAGAGGGGATGGAACCCCTCCAACTCCAGGGCAGGCACGGACCTCCCAGGTCCTGGCTCAGCCACCCCACCCCACCCCATCCCATCCCACAGCCCCCAGGGAGAGGCACAGGGTGGGGAAGGAGGGGGTGCCCTCCACCCAACCACTGGATACCTCACAGGAGAGAGCTCATGGGCAGTGGGGAATGGAAAAGTAATTAACAGGTCTGAAAGGAAAATCTCCAAAACATGGAGAATAAATGACAGCTGGCAAGGGAGGGAAGCTAGCTTTAATATGGAATTAATTGAAAACAAGATAGAGCTAATATAAGCCAGGTCTCCAGTTTAATAGTGGCTCTGGTCCAGGGTGTTATTAGACTTTGTCTCTAAGGTCAAAAAACCTTGACTTCTGCTAATGAAGAGGCGGTTTGTGCCTCAAGCCATAAACAACACCACCAAACAACAGTATCCCAACAACAATTCCAGAGCCAGCACCTCTCCTGCACCTCGGAGCCTTTCCAGGGCTCTGCACAGGGCCTGAGCTGGCAGAACTGTCATTTCCCAGCACCCAGGCCGTTGGCATTTCCTTTTTTTTCTTTCCTTCTAGACTCGACAGAATTTCTTATTAAACTCGACAGCTCTTTCAGGCAGGATAAGCCCAAGGGTAACAGCTCTGTGTGTGGACACATCTGAGCACAGATCCAGAGGTGTCACCACAGGAGCTGAAAGAGCAGCACCCAGCACCTGGAACCTCCTGGTGACACCTGGGGCACTGACCAGCCAGGCTTAAAGCTGAACAGTCCAATAGAGAGATAACACCTATATTATTTATACTTTTAACCCAATAATCAAATTCTCGTGGCCCTCAGTGCAGCACTAACTGTCCAACCAGAAGCTATTGTCTGAAACCATGAAGATGAACACTGAGACACCACCCAAAATCCTCCACCTTGTCCCATACCTATTACTATATTAAAAAAACATCAAATTTAAAACCATTCACCACGTGAAGGCACACACTTCTATTTAACTACCCACTCATGATTTTAACTCCACCACTCAAATTTGGAAGCCTTCTCCAAGGGCTGAGCTCCAGAGCAGTGTTCTGCAGGGGAGCAGTGCCAGATGCACAGAAAGCTCCAAACCAGGTTCCCGAGGGCTGTACTCACCCTCCTCTCTCTTCGGGGCGCTCTCCACGGGCGCTGGCTGTGGTTTTGGCTCTGCCTGCTGGGGCTGGGCGGGCAGGGCAGGCTCTGAGCTCTCTGCTGGCCGTGTGGCCGGTGCCTCAGCAGCCTTGGCCACCTGGATGTCCAGGCGCCGTGGCGGGGCAGCGCTGGGCTCGGCGGGCTCGGCGCGGCGCTGCGGCGGCTCGGGGATCTTGGACGGCGGCGCCTCGGCCCTCCTGGGCTCCTGGGGCTTGCCCAGGGTGATCTCAGTCCTCCTGGTCGCGGCCTCGGGGGGTTTGTGCCCCACATCTGCTCGTTTGAGGCCGAACCGCGACAAGCCCGAGCTGGAGTTCTCCACCTGCTTGGATGAGATGTCAATGGAGATTTCTGTTCTTCTGGACACCGGCTCGGGCAGCTTGGGTCCAGAGAGCTCCACTCTCCTCAGAGGGGGCTTGGGGGATCTCTGCACTGTGGGCTCTGCATGGCGGCTGGATGGCTCCGAATTCCTGGCGCCGAGTTCCTGGAACTTCTGTGTGGAGCTGGACACGGTGGACCTGAGGAGGGTGTTCGGGGCCCGGCGTTGTGGGGTGGAGGAATTTGAAGACTGATCTACCTCCTCGACCTCAAAGGATCTTTTCAGAGCTGAAAAACATGAAAAGTAGTTGAGGATTTAGTTACCATCCACCTGAGGGTCTCCAGAGATGCGTACAGACACTGCACAAGGTTCATAACTCCTTTTCGGCTCCTTCATCCCAGCACTTATAATCCACTTAAGCAGCTGGGGATTAAAGGCCCTGCCTTTTCAGACAAGTTAAAAACCCAGTAAAAAAAACAGATCAGGGCCAGGAAATTCAGCCCCAGAGCAGAAATCATCTCCACACTGCCCTCCATCCCACACTCAGAGGGGAGCAGAGGATCCCACCATGGTATGGCAGAGCAGGGCACTGGATTTGGGAGAACACAGAGATCCAGCTTCCAACACCTCTCTTTCCCTCTCACATCCAAAGGATGCACAGATAAACACAGGCTTTCCTGTGAGCACTGCCAGCAAAATGCAAGTTGGGAACAGGAAAATAATCGCAAGAGAGCACCAAATCCACATAAATGCAGCAAGAAAATCAAAGGTGGCAGCCACAGAAGCTGATATCCTTAAAAACAAACCTAGAGACCACATGAACCAAAGTCTGAAGTGTTCTGAGCATATGGACTCGAGACCCTGATACAAGGAAAGGGACAACTGATCCCTGCTCCTTCTAGGACCCAGCCAGGTAGAAACAAAGGCTGAGCTCCACAGAAAGGGAACCACTGCTGGATCCCATCAAAAAAGCCTGTAAAGGTATTTCCAGGCTGTAAATACCCTCTGATCCCCCCAGAACCCCCAGGTAGGCACAGGGTCAGGGCAGGATAAGGCACAGCCTGTGGTAACAGTCACACTGCTAACGGCCAGCACAATGAGTCCACCCATCCTTTACACCAACAGAATAGCAGCAGTGAGATTTAGCCTTTAAAAACCTGGGCTTGAGATCCCACAGGACATCAGGATGCCAGGGAGAGACTGGAGCACAGCCCTGCCTCATCCAGGGAGGTCTTCCCAGCCCTGGGGTGGAGCTGGAGAGGAGCCACCATGCAGAAGCATCTGTGTTCCATCCAGGGCTGCTCTGACTCCAGGGCAGGGCTGGGGACCCTCCATCCCTCGGGCAGGAGCTATGGGGCACTGCTGGGAGCATCCACATGGCAGCTGCCCAGCTCCAACTCCACTGCTGGCACCGGGCAGGGCAGCAGCAGATGTGACCCCCTCTGTCCCCTGGCCATGTCCTCTGGCAGCTGCTCAGGGAAACCAAAGGAATGGTGAGGAAAGCCCTCGGAGCTGGGAGTGGTCTGTCAGAAAAGCCATGGCACAGGGAGAATGCCAGGGGTTCCAATGTGAGATACAGACTTGGGGCTGCCCTCCTTTCTGGGGGGAGACCCCAAAACTCCCCAATATGCACCCCAGGCTGCAAAGCCAGCCTGGCTGGGCACTGAGGAGCCTGGGGGCAGGAGCCTCCCCAGGATGTTCTGTATTAGTGCTCAGGGACAGACAGACGTGAATGGACACACCCCTGTGT
>PYHW01010027.1:1146719-1158949 GCA_013186435.1 Turdus rufiventris | reverse complement strand
CAGTGTCAGCCTGATGGCAGCAGCACCAAGCTGCTCTGTGGCCATGGAGAGAGGAAAGCACCAAAGCACAACTCACCCCCCATAAACCCAGGAAGGGTCCCATGAAGGGCACCTCATGACAGAATGGTCTGTCTTTGCATCTCAGAAATATTCAGGCATTGGTAGAAGGGAGGGAGGCAATAACGAAAACTAAAAATGCTTTTTCTCAGATTTATTTGTTTTCTGACTTTGGTGGAGCTCTCCCAGCCACGCCATCACCTGCTCACAGAGGTGGGATGCTCCCTGCAGCAGTCCCTGCCCTGCAGTCTGTGCTTGGCACTGCTCATGCACTGCAGGTCTGTGTCCCAGTCACAGCTCTCAGCATCCCCAGAATCATTAATCCATAGAAAAGCCCCACACTGGAAAGCTGCTTCAACGTGCTCAAACTCTCAGGTCTCCAACCCTCAGCTGGAGCTCTGACCCTCCAGCACAGATTTCCTACAGTTTTCCTTCTCCATCACACACTTTATCCAGAAACTAACACTTTAGCCATTTTCTTTTCCCAAAACCCCCATGTTTAAAACAATGCACCAGCCAAGCCCAGTTTGCATTTTGCTGGAAACAAAGAGGGCGGAAGGGACGACCCGACGGGGAGCCCTTGGCTGGCCTTGAGCAAAGCTGGGTGGGCAAGAGCAGCACAGGACACAGCACTGCAGCTCCCTGAGGGATGGAATCACACTGCTGCCACACCAGGCTCTTCAAACCTGCCTGTCACTCCTCCAGCCAGCTCAGTCTCCACCTCTTCCCTTCAACAAGCAGCCCCTATAACCTCCTGAGGATGTCTTGAGGAACGGGGTAAATGCTCTCAAGGAACCCAGCAGCAAAGGAAATGCTGACAAGAAGGGAAATCTTTCCATAAGGAACATGGCCCTGGACACCCCTCAGCACCAAGTGGTTTGGAGATTTCTTTCTGACCTGCTAACAAGCTTTGGATACAAACAGCCCTGCTGACCTCCAACGGCTCCTCACATGGGCCACGTCCATCATCTCCATCCTCTGAGCCCTGCTGCCACTTCAAAAAGAAATGGTGGGTAACCCAATTGCAGTGCTGACACACGTGTCCCTTTCTTTTGATTTTAAACCCCATAAAGTGCCCCAAGCCCAGGGTAAACCTGCCCAGTGCCACCCATGTGGTCGTTCTGGAGCACAGCCAGCCCCTGTTCTTATCAAAGGGCTGGACTGAATTACAACACCCAAAAATGGCTTTTTTCCAGGTCTTTCTAGGCCCTGTTGCAGAAAAGAGAAAAAGGTCAAAGCCCAGACACAAAGGGGCTCAAAACGCATGAGGCAGAGCTGCAGAACCACGATTACAGCCTCAGGACAACCAAACCCTCCAGACAACTCCTCCTTCGTGCTGTGTTGCCAGCAGTCAGGAAGGGGTACTGAGGGGCTGGGCAAGGAACCTTCACCCCAAAGAGGGGCAGAAATGGCTCAGCAGAGTTTCTGACAGCAAAACCATGAGGAGTCCCATGTCCCAGTGGCATTCCCTCCCCAGGAGGGTCACTGACTTGCCTGGGGACAACCCAAGAGTTTTCTCACCCACAGCTCTGCAGGATGGGGTGTCCATCTCCTGGTTTCACAGGGATTTTGGTACCCAGCTTGTCTTGCTGGCACATTTGGCCACTGCCCTGAATTCAGTGTGGTCTGGAGAAGGTCAGGCACCCCAGGCATGAGAAAGGACTGTGACCATGAGGGTTTGTGTTGGCACCTCTGAGAGAGAGCCCCACTGCCATGGACAGGATCCTCAGGAATGTCCCCTCCAGCAATCACAGGGACTGAGCATGGCTGGAGCTCCCTGCTCAGCACTGCCTCTCTGTTCCTTGCATGAGAAGAGAAAAGGACCTCAGGAAGCACAACAGCTCTCAAAAAAAGAGAGAAAACTTATAAATAGTGCGTCCTGCTCAGAGCAAGGAAAGGAAAGTAAACAGCCTCTGCTCCAATGACCCTCCTCCCAGCTTCCTGCAGGGAAGTGTCCGTGCTCCTCACAAAAACAGGAGCTGAAGGCAGGGCAGGGCTGTAGGGCCCCACACCCCGCTCCCACCCACCCTGCCAGGGTCCCACATGGGCAGCTGTGGCTCATTCTGTGTCCCCAAGGGCTCCAGTGCCTGCCATATCCCTGCCAGCCCTAACAAGGTGTCCCTGCCCTGGGCTGGGCACACTGCAGGACTGTCCCCACGATTGTATTTTCTGGGGGGTTTGGGGAACAAGCAGGGATTCCCCAGCCCCAGCATCCCATTGACTGGCTGGTGTTGGGCAGGGAAAGCAGGCAGGTGCTGAGCACCACCCTTCCTTCTCTTCCTCTGCAGGTACACGTGGGGCTGAGCACAACCTGCACTGCCTTTGGCACATGCTTCCTTTCAACCAGCTCCAGACCCATTCAGACATCTGACTCAATCCACCACTGCTAAAGGCAGTGGCTTTTGGGCAGGGAAAGCCCAAAATCCCCTAAAATGAGACTTCCAAGTGCTTCCTATCAGCTGCAGCCTCTGCACCAGCCCACCACCATCATGTCTGGGTCAGGGACCGCTCACTGTGATGTCCTTTTGGGGACCAGACCTTGGCAAAGCTCTCAAGGTCACAGTGTTTTGCTCAGCACCACCCAGCTCAGCAGGGCTGGCTTCAAAAATACAACTGCTAATCCTCCTGATGGATGAGGGAGGCAGGGGCTCTCTGCTGGCTGTGCACAAGGACGTGCCCTCCTGCAAACCAAACGTGCTCCATGCCAGACAGGCAAGAACTGTGTGCCTTCATCCTGCTCAAACACTCCTCAAGCAGGCACAGGGGATGAAAAAGAGAAAACACTGATTTCTCCTTCTATTTTGTGCAGCAGTGCTGGGGATGGCTGCTCAGCGAGGCCTCTGTGTCCTCCCAGTCACCCCCAGCCAGGCACCAGCAGGTCACTGGCCATCAGTTAAAGCTGCTCTTCAGGGATCCTCTAAACTGGGGAGAGAGGGCAGAGGTCTGGTTCAAATCCCAGCAGCTCATCAACAGCCAAGACTCTTCCAGACATGTCACAAGTGAGTGGCACTGGGGACTCCCACATGCACAGCTCCTGCAGGGGGAGAGTCCCTCCTTGAAGGGCTCTGGCTCCTGCAGAAGGGCTGCACATCTCCCAGCTGGGAGCTCTGGAGCACACAGCGCACTGCCAGCACGGCTCACCCTGCTCTGCAGCCTGGGCACCCCGGGGGGGTCAGCCAGGGAACATCTGCAACATCTGCTCCTCCTCTCTTCTCTTTTCCAACACAATATCCCACCACCAGGCCAGGGCAGGCTTTGTACAAGGAAACATCTATGCACAGAGCTCGGGAGGAGACCAAAATAAACAGCAAGGGATGCTGACTCCTCCGGGATCTGCTTCCCAGCCAGAGCCTCCAGCTCCGTCACAGCCACAGCGCCCGACTGCTTCCCATTAAACATCCTGTGCCCCTCGTGTGCTCTCTGTAACCCAGGGGTTACATTTGCTTGCTTGCTTAAGCACAGAGAGCTCTCCCTGGGTTTTTGGACACATAAGAGCCCTATGGGGGGCAGCTGGCGCCCCGTTATTTCCCACCACACAATGGCACCGTTTAGAGCCAGGGCTCGCTCTAAACTGCTACCAGATGGTCACCTCCTGTTCCCAGGCAGGAAAGGGGGGAGGCTGCAGCTCTCATCTTTCAAGGAACCCTTGGAAACCCAACACAGCATTCACTGCTCACTGCCCTTAAAGCTTCCCAGAGCCCTGTCACAGGCAGCAGGGTGCTCACGGTGCTTTTCTGAGCAAAGTGTTTGCCCACATTACCATGGGGCCAACAATGGCTTATCCAAACCTCCCCTGAGTGATGGCACTGAAGAGCTGCCACCACCCATACCAGAGATGGGTGCACTGGAGCGAGCTAAAGGCTCAGTGTGGGGGCAAGTGGGGTGTTCTGCAGGTCCCCATAGGGCATATCCACTGTGTATTAAACCCAAAGTCCCACAGCAGAAAGGGAAGGGAGCTGCACCCCTGCTGCAGGGCATCTCTACCCCATCCTCAACTCAAGGGAGCTCCCAGCTCCCTTGAACCCCCAGTGGGGTCAAAATCATGGCTCGGAGATGGAAAATCCCCGGCAGTGCAGGCAGCAAGCGATGCTGCACAAGCTGGCAGGATTTTGTGAGCACACACAGCTTCAAAACAGCCTGAGAAACTCAGATCCCCTCTTACATCCACAGAAACCAAAGCAGGAAATTTTAAAAGCACCTTTCCCAAAGCTTCTGGTGATCCAGCAAAAGAAAGAAGTAAGGGTTGCTGGGGCCCCTCCCTGTGCTTGTGCCAGGAGGCTTCACACTTTGCTTTACCAATAAACCAACCTTGCTGCACTACACATATAAAATACATCTATAACTAACTATTCATATATGTATATATATCCAGCTAGTGACACTCTGCTGTTGTACCCTGACTCTCACACTATCCTGGGTCATGCTATGAACAGTTTATGCCCAAATAAATCCTTTCTCTGACTTCACAGACAGCCTTAAAAGAAGTTGCAGTAGATTGCCTGTTCTGACACAACTCACACGTACAAGAAAAGGCTGGCAATGTGCTGTCACTATGCAGGGCCTTCCTGAATGGTGTAAACAGTACCAAGAGGTGAGTTCTGGTGGAAATCTGGGGATAAATGCAAGTTCAGGGCTCTGACACCCATCAAAGCAGCATTTCTCTCACAGCAAGGTATAAAACAGCCTGAGGCTGATGCAGCAAACCACTCCTTTCCCAGAAATGAACATGCAAAAGCAAAGTCAGGACTAAGAATAGCAAAAATAAAAAAATCCACACTCAGATTAATACAAAATCCCAGCGTTCCAGTCCCTACAATGCAGTACTCAAAAGGTTTTAGCTTGATTCTCTATTTCACTTGGGTTTATATAACCATTAACTCGCAGCAAAATGCTTCCAGATCAGCCCAGTATATTTTACATCCCTTATATTCATTTCATAGTTGTACAGAAAATTGCATAAAACCCAGGGTATCCAGCCCAGCAGATTATATTACCGGCTCTGCCACGGGCTCACTCCAGCTCCTGCCTCCAGTCTGTGCTCCAGTTTCCTTTCATAAGGGGAGGAGGAAGGAGGGAAATAAATCTTTTCAGTGCCTCCCATGGGGCTGTAGATTTGGTTTGGTTCACTGACATTTCTAAAATGCCTCGAAATGATTACCCAGAGACAAAAGTGTGATGCAGATGGTGTTGCAGAGCCCAGCCTGCCCCGTGCTGGTGCCACAGATGCCATCCCCAGGTGCCATGGATCCCAGTGCCCAGGCAAGGGACACAAAAGTGACTCAGGTGGGTGACAGCCTGGGGACTGGGTGATTAGATCAGTGAAGTCTCCATTTGAGAAGATGCTTTGATGGGCAGTGTTGCAACACGCTGGTTAAAAAGCTACAGAAAAAGGGTAAATTGGTAAAAGGGGCAAAGGAGGGACGCAGGAGACATTCACCCCTGCAGTGCTGCCCCTGCTGCCTGTGATTGCCAGCTCTGATGACTCTCTTGGAGGGGACACCCAGCACTGCAGTGGGAGCTGTTGTCCAAATGTCCTGAGGGCTGGCAGAGAGCAGAGCCCTCCTCCTTCCTGGGAAACGTGCTTTGGAAAATAAAATAAAATCAAATCCACCCTTTGCACATTTCCCTGTATTTTTCCTTCCAATGGCCAAGATGAGAGATTGAGTCCCAGCCCCAGTCCTCACCACACTCCTTGTCTCCCAAACCAGTACAGCTGCCCAGTGCCACTGCCCTCACACTAATCCCTGCCACCACCCCAAAGCTGGGAGAGGCTGCAGAGCACCCACCTCACCCCAGCAAGGGGCTGCCCAGTTTTGAGATGTTTGGGTCCCAAACTGCCACCTCTACTGCCAGGAAGAGAGTGGCACAGACTGATGTCATGGTGTGCCCTGCCCTGCAATCCACAGGCGGCTGGCTGGCACTGACTGTGCCCACGCCTGGCCAGGGTACCAGCAGCACTGGGAGGGTGCAGGGTCACACACCACCCATGGCATCTCCCCTTGTGGCACACAAACCAACCAAGAGCCAGCCTGGATGGACCCTGCCCGCTCTGGAGGTGTCCCCAGGAGACCCAAGGGCTGAGCTCCGTCCAGCAGCCTCACAAAGCAATCAGGGTAAAAGCCTGAGTCACACCATCAGGAGATGAGAGCTGATCAGAATGAGCTGGAGCCAGCAACAAACCCCTTCTTGCCCAAAGGCTACTCCCTATCTGCAGTGCTTGTGGCAGGGGAGGAAGTGAGGAGGGGTCTCCTGCACCCAGGAGGGCTCTCCCCACGATGGCACCAGCACAGCAGCTGGGTACAAACTGCTGGTGCCACCAAAGGGATGTCAGAAACAAACAGCTCCCTGCAGGTGTGAAGGGAGAGGTGGCCAAGACACAAGCCCATCCCTGTGAAGGGCATGCCAGCCCACAGAGAGCTCCCCTGATGGACCCTGACCCCACTAACCAGGCACAGCCCCACCAGGAACTGAACTCAGACCCCCCAACTCATTTTACAGGCTTCAAACAAATTAACCAGGATTTAGGGGCACTTGGCTTGTTGCCTCCACATCCCATCTCTAAAGACCAAAGAGCTCACTGCAGCAGGAGGGGACAGGGAGGTTGGGATAAGGAAAGAGCCCCCACTATATTCTTGCAGAAAGATGCTGCTTTAAATATTAAAGTTAGAAATGTGAATATCTGGAGCGATTCTGAAGTCTCCATTATTGTCTTTGCATTTATGACACATCCCCATCCAGGCTTTTTGTGGCTGCTGTCTCAGTCCTGGCTCCTGGGAAAAAGGGCTGAGCAGCTCCCTGCAAGGAAGGGCAGCAAATCAGAAATTAAACCAGCACCCAATGAGGCCATGGGGCACCCAGAGGTACCAGGCTAATGCCTGGCAGGAATTTAGCCCCTGTTTGCTGGTGAAGCCAGAGCCACGGTCACTCAGAGCTATCAGACCTGACCCAACATGCTCCAGAGGTGCTTCCTACTCCTCTACTGCCCTAACCCACCAGGAGGCAATGAGCAAAGAGTGCAGCACTCCAGGTGAGTCCCTCACTGAGGGAAAGGTGCTCCCAGGACCCCAGAGACTGGAAAGAGCCAGCAGGGTATAAGATCCCTGCCCTGACTCCCCTCCAACCATCAGCACAGTGCCTGCAGAGCCAAGGCAGCTGTCCTGGCTCTGGTGCACACCCATCCCCTCCCTGTCCCTCCCTCCCAGGCCCCTGGAAGGTCTCTTTATGGTCAGCACGGTGCTGTGCTCGCTTTGCCCAAGGCTGCTCCCACAGGAGCCCACCTGAGCCAGCCCTGCGAGCCCTCCCTGCTGTCACAGGGCCAGGGACACTGCTCCGTGCCACAGAGGGTGACAAGGACACGGAGCCCAGCCCACCCTGCAGCACACGGCTGTGAACAACAACCTCTGGATGATCCTACATCCTAACAAGGGCGAGGCAATCCCCAGAGCCCAGTTCATGTGGAAAGAGAGACAACTGTTCTTCCCTTTCCCACTCCCTCACAACATTTTTATCCCCAAAGAATCACATTTACACAGGAAAAAACTCAACTCACAACAGCAGGTACCCATTGCTGTGACCAGGGAGATGCAGTTTTTTTATTTTGTGGCTGGAAGGCCAGTTCTGCAGGGGAAGACACTAAACTTCCCTTCCCAAAGGCACCTTCCTCTGGCTCCTTCCTCTCCCACCACATGAGGATTTGGCAGAAAATTCCCTTCTAGCCAATCCTTCTGTCTTGGACAGAGAAAGGCAGATGTAGAGTATGAGAGAGAGCCTCTGAAGTGGCTGTAAAGCCCAACTTTGAGGGTACCAGAGGTGACTTTGCTGTCTTGGAGCACCAGCTCCATCAGTGAGCAGCTCTGGCTCTGCCCACACCGAGCTGCTGATGCAGAGCTCCAGGACAGACCAGCAGCAGTGTGATTTTTTGTGGACAGCCCAGGAAATCCAACAATTGAGGAGCTTTGCTTCACTCCTAGGGCTGGGATGATCCAAGATGTAAATCGGAAAGATCTTTTTGCGTTTCCTTTTCCAGGCATTGAGCCCTGGCACACGAGGGACCCTTAGTCACACGCTCAGCTCCCTGCGTGTGAGCCGGGCTGGAGCTCATCCTGCAAAGCCTTGGGCTGGGCTTAGGGGACACACCTTGGACCTGAGCGAGGCACTCACACAAACGAGGCACATCCCATCTCCAGGGCTTTCCACTCTGCTGGACTCAAGGCACATCACCCACGCTGGCACGTTCCTGCTAATATTAGCCCGGTGCTGAGTCCCAGCATCCGCAGCACGCGGCTGCAGCTGCTCCAGGGCAGCAGGAACGCTGGCCCTGCCCAGCCCAGGGATGCACCACGGCCACGTGTCCCACAGACATCCCGGGCATTCGCTCCAGGAAAGTTTTAAGGACGAGTCCGTGAGTTTTGTGCATGTAGGAAAGGCTATTTATAATGCAGCACCCTCCTGAAAATGAGCTGGGTGATGGTTTTTTGGTGGCACTTAAAACTGGGACATAATTTAGCATGAGTTTGTACCTCATTGAGGCAAAGGCTGCTGGTGAAATACTAAAAATAACCTGCACTGGGTGGCGAGAGAAACATCTGAAAAGTGTGCAATAGTAAGGAAAAGTAAATAAATAAAACAGCCAGAGAAACCTTCTGATCAGCAGTGTCATGTCCTGGCAGGGCTGGAGGGTCCCCACCCAGCTCCACAGCACAGCCAAGGCTCACCCACCAGCCAGCACACACCCCCGAGGGAGCTGGGCTCTGAGCAATGGATGATCAGGGATTAAGAGCCACCAACAAATGCTGTCTCATGGTTTCCGTCAGAGCAAAGCTGCCAGCCCATGCCCCCACCAAGCTGTACCCCCAGACCCCACACAGAACCCCTGGCACCCTCCTGCCTCTCCACACACTGCCCTGCTCAGCATTTCCACCAGGCACAGTTTACACCCACTGTGACAATTTGTGTTTCAAGGTTATGGGGAAATGAATCTGGTGCTGACTGACAGCACCGGCAAAGGCAAGGAGTGCTTGGCATCAGTGCTGCCAGCTCAACACCAGAACTGCCAGCAGAAACACGCCTCAGTCACCCTGAGCAGCCACATCCCACCAGGATGAGGGATGGAGCAGATCCCTCCTGTCTCACTAGCAGGCAGCAGATACTGAGTGCACCTCTGGCAGGAAGATGAGAACCACGCTGTGGGATTATCTTTGTGCAGCATCACAGCCAACCAAAGCCACGAGCAGGAACATCCATCCCCTCTGCAGCGGGGCACCACGGACACCAACACTGCCACCTCACCCAGCCTGGGCTGGGTCAGGGAGCTCTGGGGTGCACAGGCTGTTACCACACTGCACGAGCATCTCACCAGGTTGATTCAGCACTGCAGCCTCAGGTCTGTGCCTGACATCCCAGGGAGCTGAGGGACCCACAGCCCCCTCCGAGGCAAGGATGAGTTTGGGAAGCACTGCTGCAACCAGGGCTGAGCCAGCCACACTCCTGAAAACCTGCCAGAATCTATAAACCCAGGGGCACAGCTATTATGCTCTGTAAATCCTGGCAAACCACAGACCTAATGATGCTCTGCCCCATTAGAGACAAGGAAGCTTTTGTCAGTCAAATAAGGGGGATTAGAGTCATAGAATGGGTTTGGTTGGAAGAGACCTTACAAATTATCTATTTCCAGCCCCACTGCCATGGGCAAAGAACTCCTTCCACTAAACGAAGCTCTTCCTAGTCCCATCCAACCTGACCTTGAGCACTTCCAGGGATGGGACACCCACAGTTTCTCTGGGGCAGAAGGCCCTGGACTTTTCTAGTGCCCTCCTGCAGGACCTGCTGGTTAGTACAAGATGGGCACTGAGCATCCCACCACAGCATCAGGCACAAGGAAGAACACACTCTGCTGTGCTGTTTTCTTCTCAAATGTTGCTTTGATCTGAAAACTGAAGTGGAATCAAGTACCTGGTACTGCTTCCCTATCCCCAAGGGCCCTTGCATCCTCCTCAGGCTCACCGAGGCTGGCAGCTCCACAGCCAAGGCTGCAGCTCCCTGCCTGCTGCAGCACAGCAAGGACAAGAAACCAGGCAGGGATGCTGGCAGGAAAACTGGCACGGATACTGTGAGGAAAACAGGCAGGAACAGCCAGGGTGACTGGGGAGGGCAGGCAGTGTGTGACTGGCAGGAACAAAGAGAACTCTGGATGGTCTGCTGTTCCTGCTCCACGGTGGGTTTGGCAGATCTTTCCTGCTTGGCCAAGGGCTGTGCGGGGCTGAGGTACCCACCCAGCAGACAGGAACACTGCATCTCCTGCCCTGCAGGCTGGAGATTAATTGCTGCTTTTTGGGAAGCTGCTGTGCAACCCTGAGAGCTAATTAAATTGTGAAACAGTAGCCCAGATCCCTGCTCAAGGGCAAGGCCAGACCTTTTGGCTTCGGATGCAGGATCTTTCCCCAGCCTCTCCCTCTGCAAGGCAGGAACTATGAAGTGCTCCATAGACTGAAAATAGAGGCAGCACAGATCTGCTCGGTGCCACCGAGGAACACACACAGCCCAAACAGGCAGCCCCGGGGCCCACAGCAGAGCCTTTATCGTATCCGAGTAGGGAATTACTCATTCTTCAGAGATTTAAATGCAATTGGGGTAGCGAGAGGGAAGCCGTAATTACATCAGCGCTCGCAGCCCCGCGCTGGGGAGGCTCACACACCCCTCAAGGACAGGCACAAAGGCGCCCTTGAACCCCAGCACCGAAGGGGTGCAGGATTGGGGTCACTCTCTGTGTCCCAACACTTGTTAGCTCCAATCTTCCTGCGGGACGTGACTTCTCCCATAGCCTCCAGCTGTGCCCTCCGCTGCCAGCTGCGGCGAGCCCAGGGCTGCAAGCAGGGGAGGGGACCGTGTCCAAACCGTGCGACAAGCACTGCAGAGACCCCAGCTTTGCCACCCGTTTCCTGCCTGACCTGGAAGAGGAACCCCAGTGCTCTGAGCTTCCTCGGCTCCCCAGCAGGAAAAACAGCAGAGCTGTGCTTCCCGAAGGTCAGCCTGGGTTCTCCAGGAGGCGGTGGAGGCTCAGCCTATAGCTGCACACGCAGCCCCTGGATAAGCTTTCACCGCGGCCCCAACATCTCCGCTATTTCTTGTGGCTTTTTTTTTTTTTTTTCCTTTCTTTCTTTCTAGAAACCGCTGCACAAAGCTGCGCTTGGGTCGCTGCCAGGACGCGCAGGGATGGAGCTGCTCGTCCAAAACTCAGCTCGGAAAGATGAGCTCCCCCGAGCCGATCTCTCCCTGCCTGCTCCAGGCACGGCCCCCCCAAACCTCTTCTGCCTGTCTCTCACTCCCAGACCCATCTGGCAGCAGCACGCTCCCCGCTAGCCTATTTTCTTGCCTGAAAAAGCCAAAATACCGGGCAAGAAGAGGCAGGGAGCGGGGAGAAGCCATCCCGGTCCGCACGGAGATCTCCATCAGCGAGTACACAGCGCTGCGGGCTGCTGGAGCTGTGCCACGGGACAACTGCAGAGCTCTCCAGGGCTGGCAGCTCCCGCTACGGGATACGGGAAACTTGGGATCTCACCCACATCCCAGCCACTCCAGGGCTGTGTCCGCACCCCAAAGCTGCGAGTCAACAAAAAGGTCTCTGCCTTGGCTTTTTTTCAGCATTTTAGTCTGATCAGGCGGGTGTTTTCAGCACGAAAAAAAAAACTACATAAATCAACTCGGGAAGGGCAGGAAAGGAGAAACATCCCGTAAGACGCTGCCTTTAGCAGACAGCACCGAGCTCAGCCGCTCCGGACAAAAGACACCGGCAGCCCTGGGGCATCCCGCGGGTAGGGAGGGTTGGAAGGAGCGGGGTGGCAGCCCAGCCTCGGCCAGAACCCCCCCGGTACCACCGGGGCACGAGGAGACTGCGGCAGCCGAGCCCGGGGGGATCCGAGCCCGGGGGGATCCAAGCCCGGAGGAACCCAAGCCCGGGGGGACCCAAGCCCGGGGGCAGCCCAGCTCAGCTCAGCTCAGCCCGCTCCGCCGCGGCTGCGGCTCCTCCCGGCCGAGCCCCAAAGCGGCCGCTCCCTGCGCAGCCCCGCGCCGCACCCACCTTCGAAGTCGGAGATGATGCCCTCCAGGTGCGCGCTGACGGCCGGGTCGGCCATGGCGGGGCGCGGGGCGCTGCCCCCGGCTCGGCGCTGCCCCCC
>PYHW01010027.1:1120263-1133897 GCA_013186435.1 Turdus rufiventris | reverse complement strand
AGTGCAGCACAGCCTGGGCTTTGCCTGGGAAGGGCTGACTGGAGTTCACATCGTGCAGCAGAAGGAGGGTTACTGGGGATGAACTGGGTATCTTCCAGGGAGAAACATCCCAAGCCACACACAATTCCAGGTGTTCCACACAGTCTGGAGCTTCCAGAAAAGTTTCCCACCCCAGAGACGAGGACCTCTTTGCATCTTATCACCACTCCTGATCTGCTCCATGACAATAACTCTGTCTTTCAACCACATCCAAAGACAGACTGCATGTCTGGATCTTTCCTCTATCACAAGGGCTCCCCCAGCCCATACCAGTCACACAAGGATGAATTTCCAGACCCAGCAGAATTTCAGCAGGATATCCTTGGTCTGCCCTTTGGTGTGTCTCCTGAGGGAGCTGAGCAGCTCTCCTGGAGCAGCACTGGAAGATCCCACAGGAACAGCCATCAAGCTACTCAGACCTCAGTTTTGAGGACAACAAAATCTTCCATCCTGGCACTGAAAGGGCCCCAGTACGTGCTAACTGTGCCTTTGCTTCCTTTGCCTCTGACCCTCACACCCAGCTCTGGGAGCTGCTCACAGCCAAGCCCACGCAGTGAATGCTGCCTCAGCTCCAGAGCCAAGGAAACCCCTGTGGAGCACAGCCTGTCATAGGAGCAGAGTGTCAGAAATCACCAAAGGGCCAGGCCCTGTCACACATTATCCAGATTTATTGTCACTCTCCTTCCCTGAGGGACCTGGAAATCTCAGAGTGCCTTGGCTTCAGGGCAAGCCCATGAAGTGCAGCTCCTCAAAGCCCACGTCCTGCTGCTCCACTTTCCAGCTCCACCCAGCCCCAGAAGCTCCCAGAGGTGTGGCATCCTCCTTTGCCTGCCAGCCCGGAGATAAACCTCCACTCCTACGCCTTCCTCGGGAGAAAAACCTGATTGTGGTGGAGCGGGAGGGCAGCATCCTGAACTGCTGGGAAGTCACATCTGCAGGAGGGCACTGGGGAGGGGACAGACGCAGGTGGAGCCACACAAGCACATCCAAGCTCCTCAAGATGACCCTGCTGGCCTCTTGCTGTGTTGGGTCAGCTCCCAACACCTCCAGCAGCAGCGGGCACTGGGATGGCCCAAAGCCACCTCACACCTCATGGATCCCCAGTGCCTCGCTCTGCCCATCCCTTCCCAAGCTAACAAAGCTTCTGGGGCAGCTCTGCCTCTCGCAGGGGACTGTCAGCAGTTTGCAGCTTGGCTGTCCCAAGCTCGCACACGAACCGAGGATGTTTGTGTAACCCTCGGAAAGCGCCGAGCGCAGCAGGGCTGCCCGGGAATGCGGGAGCTGGTGGAGCTCTGACAGCCACGTCAGCCCACATCTCTGCCTTCCACTCACAATAATGAAAGGGCAGCTTCCTATTGAATGGAAAATAGCAAAGTCCTTGCAGTGCAAGATGTTCTTGTTCACGGCAGATGCGGCTGATGAGCGCAGTATTAAATCCAAGTGGCCACTTCCAGCGCTTCCTGAGAGAGACCAGCTCCCCACAGAGCCAGTTCTGCATCTCTGCTGGAAAACACCAGGTTTGTTCATTGTTGTTGGTTTCTCTGTATTGTTTTTGAAGCCAGTTTCTTTTCCAAGCCAGTAACCAGCCTGGCTTTATTGCTTAAGTGCATGCAATACCAATGAGAGGGCTATGAAGGAAATGTTTTTGATGGGTTGTTTTGATGATGGAGCTGACATATTTGCTTGAAGAAAGAAAATCTCATTCATGAGCAGCTTTCCTCGGAAAGCAGCTTTACAAATATTGGCAGCTCCTGATGCTAATTAACTTTCCTAATAATGAGAAAAGTACTAAAAGCATCTGAAAGGCAATGAAAAGCAAGTCAGGCATCTGGGAGTCAACATCTAAAGAACCTGGAGGGAAATATGTGAGAGTCACTGGGAGCTGAGGACCTCAGACAGGCAGAGGTACCTGGGTTTCAGATGAAGGTGATGCCTCCACGCCTCGTCTTCACCATCCTCACACAGATTACCACACTCTACACCTCCCCAGACACTGCTGACCTCCACAGTTCAATGCAATTCCTGTTTAATATTTAAACAGAGAAGGAAGCATGAGAGACACTTCAATTAACTCAAACGGCTTCTCCCAGATGGCCAGAGGCAATTAGGGAACACACCTGCCTCTGCTGGTCCTTCCCAGCTGCAGGAAGATTCTGCATCACCACCTGAAGAGATGCAAGGAGAAGCAGCAACCTCAATTTCAACTCAAAACACAACACGAACTTCTGCCAAAGTTCAGGCAACCTCTGCCCCCTGAAGCTATCCTTGGGTTCACACTGGGGTTGAAGCCAGCACAGTGGAGTTTGACAGGAAAAGCTGACGCTTCGGATACACTCGTAAGTCAACAGCTACAACTTTTTACTTCATGGGGAAATCTGTCAGCACAATGTCCTGTCACAGCCAAGGTGCCTTTGAACAGTGTGTCCAACACAGAACCGGATTTCCCACGGTTTATGTTGGTAAATGTTTGCTGCTGCCAGGGCACAGAGGGGCTCCCAGCAGCAAGAGGGCACTGACAGCCACCAAAGCAACCTGCAGCCTTGTACAACAGGGGGCTGCCAGAGAAAAACAGCAAATGCTCGGGTCTGATGGATAATTAGTGCTGTAGGGTGAATCCTTCAATGCAGAAAAATGGGTGCCCTGCTGTCAGCCTGTTGTTTGGACTCACATCTCTCTGTGAGCAACACGCAGCAAAATGAACCTCTTGTTATCACAGAAACACAAAATGGGTTGGGTTGAAGGAACCTTAAAGATCAGCTTGTTTCAGCCCCTCTGCCATGGGCAGGAACACCTTCCTCCACTATCCCAAGCCCTGTCCAGCCTGGCCTTGGACACTTCTAGGGATGGAGCACACACAGGATCTGGAAGAGGAGCAAATCTTGGGCGAGCAGGCAAACCTGAGCTTTACCAGAGACAGAGCAGGGCTCTGCTGGCCTGCACTGGGAAATGCACACAGGGGGAGGAGGGGGAGGAAGGCAAGGAGCCAAGAGAGGGAGAGCTCAGGCTGAG
Source organism: Turdus rufiventris (assembly GCA_013186435.1). Taxonomy (NCBI): domain Eukaryota; kingdom Metazoa; phylum Chordata; class Aves; order Passeriformes; family Turdidae; genus Turdus; species Turdus rufiventris. Next base: position 1,130,849 of record PYHW01010027.1, on the reverse strand, counting down.
ACCCCACCCTGGCTGCTCAAACCCTCCTGGTACCCCTCTGCTGCCTCTGAGGCCCTTTTCTCCAAAATATCTTTTCTTCCTGCAGGCCTGCAGCACTTGTGTGATTCCCACAGCTCGCTGGCAGCCCTTCAGCCCGCACAGGCAAAGCAGCTCTGCATCACCCACTGTCAAATATCCCCTTCCTCCACCCCTCGTACCTCTGAATGTCACCTCCTGCCCTGGTGCAGGGCAGGATAAAGTTTCCTCTCCAGCTACAAAGGGCCACTCTCTGAGCAGGATGAACAGGGAGCTGTGGAGCTGGACAGAGGTGAGTACAGGACACCAGAGGTGTGTTTTACCAATCTGAGCACCTGCCATGAGATGAAGAGCAGTTTGAGAAGCCCAGCCCTGGTGCACAGGTGTACCCACAGCAAGACAAGACCATGACACAACTTCTTGCTGTATCATTTTGGAGCAAGGATCCAAACCACACAGCTCCATCAGTGCTCAGGGCACCTCGTGAGATTTGGGAACATCCCATGGCCTCACAGCACAGAGCCCAGTACCACCAGTAACAACAGATACAAACAGGAACTCCAACAACATCAGTCACTAGAGCAAACTGGGGAGCAAAAGGGAGACAGACAAGCTGCACTTCAACAGGCTTCTCCAGCGGGTGTCTCAAGAGGTGCAGAACAGGATCCAGGACAGCCCTGCTGGATGGAAACACCACCTACAGCACTCAGCTCTGTGCAGAGGGGAGTGGGGAGGGTTTCCTGGTCCGTGGCCAACACTGCTGTTTATGGAGGATATGCCTTCCCCAGGGTGTGTTTCAACAGAGAGCACGAGACTTACAGTTTCATGTTCACTTTCCCTCTCCACCCACCGGGAACTTCTGATATTTTCTGGGAAAAAAAACCCACTCCAAAAACAACCAACAGCTCACCAACCTCGGTGGTTTCCAAACAGGCTCCCTTCCCTGAGGAGCAGCTGTCCATACAGAGTTCAACCAGGGCTTTTCAGGCAGCTAAAGTCAGGTTTGACCAGTTCTCCACTTGAATCAAAGAATGCAAGAAAGGGGAGAACTGGGAAATATCTTAGGTGCTGAAGCCCTCTTCATGGCCCAACAGCTTATCTGCTCTCAAGGTTGCCTGCTTTGCCCCTATCTTGATAAATCTGTGAACAGTTAAACACTAACCCTCTTGGCGAGTGTTCCTGGAGTGGCAGCTCCAGCCTTGTCACTCTACAGAACTGAGAAAAGCCACAGGGGAAAGGAAAACAATTAAACAAAACGAAATGTTTCAGGGCTGGGGAGGGAGAGCTGGGGGAAATGGTAGAGCCCTATAGGATCACCCTCAGTGCCAGGGGAAGAGAGGGCAAAGTTTAAAAACTTTTTTAAAGGGCAGGGAAGGGATGACAAGGTTGGTGTGCTCTGCCATCTCCCCAGGGAACAGAGGAGGTGTTGGTGATGAGAGGGGCAGGGAAGGGACACATCAGGTAGTGCTGAGGGGTGCTGTGGCTGTGAGCACAGCCCTGGCAGCACCAGCATCTCTCCAGAGGAAGTTCTGCCACACCTTCAGCTCCTGAGGAGTAGCAGACAATAAATTTGCTCTTTGGCCCACACCCCCAGCAGGGACAGCAGTGGGAGCAGCTCCTGCATCTCCAGCACTGCCCAGAGCCCGCGGGGAGCCCCATCCCAGCCCTGCCTGGGGGTGCTGACACAGCCAAGGGTCAAATTCCCAGCTTTATCACCAGCAATCCCTCCCAGCTGCCTAGCAGCAGATCCTGGAGTGCCAAGGAAAAGCGGAAAGTAATCCACCTCATTTTCCATCCCAGGAAGTGAGAGCACACGTGTTAAGTGATTTACACAAGGGCACGGAGCGATTCGGGGGAAGAGCAGGAAGAGAAGAGGAACAGCCCCGCTTTAAAGTGCCACGAGATCATCCCCTCCTGCTGCTGCTTCAATCCTGACTCACCAGTAAATAAAAGTTCTGCCAAAAAGCAATCTGTTCAGGACAGGGGAACCTTGACGCTTTTAGGAGAGGGGCACCCCTGTGCTTTTAGCACCATAGTGATAAACACTGTCCATTTTACTGAATAAAATCCCTCCCTGAAAGGACATAAATCAGAATTTACTGTCCTCAGCTCTAAACCTCAGCAGTTATTTGCTTTTTACAGCCAGACACAACCTTTCAGAGGTGAAATGAGGTGGAAATTAAGGGTGAAGGGACATCCCTGGGACAGGGGAGAAGTGATGCAGGGGAGGCTGGAGCAGGGATTGTGGCAGCTCCGGGGGCTGGGCAGGGCAGGGCAGTGCCCAGCTCATCCCTCCAGCCCCAGGGTGCACCGGGGACATCTCCAGCCCCCAGAGCATCCCTGTCCCGCAGTCGGGACCGTGTCCCACCAGCTGCCATCCCGCCCTGACCCTGTACCCCGCTCCCAGCCCCCGCACATCCCTGGGGATGCGGCTGAGTCAGCAGTGACAGACTCGTGAGTCACAGCGGTGATGGCCACAGCCTCGGGGGATGCTGACACATCCACCCTTCAACCCTGCAAACCGCAGGGCTGTGGGATGCTGAGGGGCAGGGGGGCTCTGATGCCTTGGAGTGTGACCTGGAACAGAGGTTAGACAAAATAAGGAGATAAAGTGGGGATTTATTAAAGGCCTCCATCACACACACCCTCCCAGAGACTACACCCAAGATGGACAATGGTCATGAGTTTTTCAGATTGATATAAATTTGCTCATTTACATATCAGGGTTGAATCCTTTAATTACATCTTCGGGTAACAAAGTCATATTCTCCCAGTTTGTTCCTCCCAATTCGCTTTGTTTATACTTTTTTGGGTTCTCAGGCCTGGAAGGATTGTTTTGTCTGACCAAAATGTGAAGAGAGCTTGCTAACACTCTGTATGGAGCTCAGAGTTATGCACTAAAGCAGTACAGGATTGGAAAAACATAAAAGCTGAAAACTTAAGGCATCAATCCCCAAAGGCCAGCCCAGGGCTCTCAGCCACCTGAGATGGGACAGATTTCCTAGAGGCATCCTGATGGGTACTGAAGCCAATCAAGGTGTTTCTCAGGCAGGGATCACCCCCCAATTGTGCTAAAAAAAAGCAGCAAGAAGTTTCGGGATGTTCTCTACAGTGTATAGGTTTGCAAAGGTCGGCCGAAGCATCAGAAAAAGCCTCTTTGCACTCCTTCACACATGGTGTAGCCAAAGAAACAGATCTCTGGACTGGAAAATGGGAGATCTGAGGCTGATGTCCTGCAAGCCCCAGGCAAAAGACTCTTTACAAGTCACCTTGTGAAGAGACATCACAATTCTCCTGTAAATGTCATCAGGACCTTGCCTCCAGCTGCACTCAGAGCAATCATCACCCAAAGGCTCTGACCAGAGCTGGGGTCCCTGCAGCAGTGTCACAGCAGCAGCAGGGACAGAGACCCACGCTCACCACCCGTGGGCAGGACAGCAGCCCTGGGCTGGGATGAGCCTCCCAAGCCTTGACTCCCCCCAGGGCAGGGCAGTGCTCTGCATTCCCTGCACCACTCAGGTGAGAAGGTCTGGAAAGTTCTCTGCTGACAGCCTGGGGAGAGCCAGGGATCAGCAGCCAGGGCCAGGAGCTCCTGGGGAAGGCGCAGAGACACAGACCCTCCCACAGGACCCTGCTGCTCCCCAAAAACACAGACCCTCCCACAGGACCCTGCTGCTCCCCAAAAACACAGACCCTCCCACAGGACCCTGCTGCTCCCCGACCTCCAACAGGGACCTGATCAAATCTACAGTCCAAGCCAGAATCTCAGAAGCACCAAAACAGAGGGAGTTTGTGACTTGCTGAGCTCACCCAAAGTCAGCAGCACAGGGACAAAATCCCAGACCCAGGCACCAGAACCAAGATGTGCCTGCTCAACACAGCTGGTGCCTGCAGGTTCTTTTCCTTCCTTCTTTTTCTCCCGAGTAAAGCAGAAACTGTCCCTGGACTCAAATCCCAGGTTCAGGTCCTGATCCAAGCTCCCCAGCCTGCAGCTTCCCACCACTCAGCTCCCAGGAGCTGCTTTTCAGCTTTAAGGGTGTCCTTCAAAACAAGACTTCCTGCCAGCTCAGGATTTTAACTCTCCATTTGTCCCCCTACACGCCCCAGATGATGGATTCAAACACACAGCTGCCCCTGACAGAGGCTCTGGCTTCATCAGAGCTGCTTCAGCCAGCGTGGGTCACTCCATCCTGTGTGTGCTGGGCAGGTTTGGTGCTCCCTGCACTGCCAGGGATCAGGCACCCAGCAAACACCCAGCAAACACCCAGCAAACACCCAGCAAACACCCAGCACCCCCCCTGCCCCCCAAACCCCTCACTCAGCCTCTCTTCTCATCAGCAAGGCCTGTGACACCAAGGCCCCTCTGTCACCATGACCAAGACATGGAAGCACAAAACCCTGGAAAGAAAAAGGCAGCTGAAACTAATAAAGAACCCACATCCTGCAGCCTTGGGAAGGAGAGGAGAAAGTGCTCCATGCAGGCAGGCAGTGCCAGCTGGCAGGGGGTGGGCTGCTGGCATCAACAGGCTGGGAAGCTGTGGAGAGAGAACCCAGCTTTGGGGGAGTCAGGGAGAGTAATTTCAGAATATATGGACCAATTCCTTCATGAGGAGCCACACCAGAGGGTGCCCGCATCTCTGTGTCTTGGCCCAATGGGATTCTGAAAAAAAATCAGACAACAAAAGACAACAAAAGACAACAAAAATTATGAGTATTTGTCTGCTCCAATGTGCCAGAGACCAAACTTGGATTGTCTTGATAATATGGTTTAATTTTCCAGACTGAGCAGGCAGCAGTGAAATGCAAACCCACCATTATTTCCACAGCCTGGAGTTACATCATGGCCAAAGCTGCAACCTGGAGATGCTGCAGAGCTAATGGCAGGCTCCCCCTCAACCCCTGCACCCCATCCAAGCAATCCCACTGATCCCCTGCCAAACTGGCTGCACTGGAAACCAGAGTTTGCTTCAAGAACAACTGCCTTAGTTTATAAGGTACCTGGTAATGATGTAATCACAAAATTAATGCAGATCTGTTTATGCAGCACCAATTTCACACAGCAAAAAAATCTTTGTTTTGATACAAGAAAGACATTTTTTACAGGGAGAACAATCAGCTATTGGAACAAGCTCCCCAGGGACATGGCACATTCCCCACTGTAGAGGTTTTCAGGATGTAATTGAGCACTGTGCTAGGTAGTCTTATTTAGGCTCCCTTTCCCACAAAAGGCTGGGCCAGGTGATCTTTTGGCATCCGTTCCAACCTGGGTTGTCATTCCATGAAAAAATACACTCTCAGATTTATTGTGTGATTATTTGCTTGTAAAACTAATGCATTTTATTCACCTGTAAACCCCTGCCCATTCTCCCCCCAAGCCACAATCCAGAGCTGTTTATAAGTCTCTAACAACACTCTTGGCATCAGCAGCCCAAAACTCTATTAAAGCTTCCACTGAAGGACTATTACATTTCACCTGCACTCAAACAGCAGCTCCATCCTGCAGCACAGGCTCACAGTTGTCCTGTGGCAGGGAAGCAGCACCTGTGTATAGAATAAATCTATTTAAATAAATCTATTTAAATGTAGCAGCCTGAAGTGCTGGAGGACATGGGGGAATTAAGTTTTCAGTGTTGGTGCTTAGGAAGAGAGAATCTGCCCTTACAAACAGACACTGATGGGAAGAAGCAATGGATAGAGCCCAAGAAATTTCTTTGAAATGGGTCAAGATCCATGGATATTGGTTAAGCACACACAGAAAGGATGCTGTCTCCCTCAGCTGTCCAGAGCAGCCACCAAGAGCTCACAGCCCACATGGAACAGCTCCAGATCCCACTCACAGCCCTGGGACTCTCCTCACTGCAGTGTCACAACAGCTCTGAGTTCCCAGCTGCAATTCTGCAACCCCTTCATGACAGGGAGCTTCAGCAGAGACCCAAACACCAGATGCTCACCCAAAATCAGAGGGGAATGGCGGCACAAACATCTTTTTCCCAAGGACTTACAGAAATCAGAGGCAGAGCAAGGAATTGTCCCTCCGTTTTCTCAGGTACAAGACTGCTCCTAACGTGGGGCTTGCTCCCCACGGAGCCCTGAGCCCAACACAGCACCCACAGCACCAGGCATCCACTGCTCTCTAGCAAATCCCTCTGTCCACGAGTTACAGCTGCAAGGACTGCATGGAAAAGCCAACAGGACACAGATTTTGTGCTTCTGAGATCATTAAGGCAACACAAGACATGTGTTGACCCAGACATACTTCCCTAACTACGTACTTGCTTCTACTCAGCATTATGGTATGCTGGACCTTGGAAGAGCCCTGACTCGCATGAGAAATGTCCTCCCTCACCCCAGCAGCATGGGAATCGCCTTGCTGGGAGGCTCCAAGTCATCCAGCAAAGTAAAAATCTGTGAAGGAGCTCCAGCCCTGGGCTTGGCCAAGTGCAGCAGAGTGGTGTCAAGGAGCGTTACCTGTGCTGTCAGCTCAGACATGAGTTGTGCCCCACAGCGGGACCATATTTCATGGAGATGAGCACAATTTCCAGCAGATTTAAGAGCAGACATCAGGAAATGGATAATGCTTCATACCTTGACATGCCTCAGACAACTGGGGGAATGCACCCGCTGGCCAGGCGGGAGTGGCAGCCAAAGGGGCTGGGAGCAGCACGGAGCTCTCTGCAGACACAGAGCCCCAAAAATCCCTTCCCTGAGACCCAGAGCCTTCCCTGAGACCCAGCCCCTTCCCTGAGAGACTTTCTGTTCACTGAGACACAACCTGCAGCCACAAGAGCTGGCTGCAGAACACGTAGGGTGAAGGTACAGGTGGTTGTTGCTGAGCACTGCAGCAAGAGAGGGGTCAGCACCAGAGCAGTGGGACACTGACAGCACACAGAGGGATAAAGGACAGTGGGAAAAGTGTCCCTGAGTGCCAGGGCTGACAGCACTGCCTGAGTGCAGTGGGATCTGACAGGAGGCGGAATTATGCAAACTGTAAATGCCTGGTGTGGAGTGCTGCAAGCCAGAGGAAAGAGGGAAATGTCTGGTAAATAAGATGTATGGTTGTGAGAAAGCAGTAAAAAGAGACATGTCAGGCTTTTGTCTGTCATTTCCTAGGAGTAACAGGGACACCAAGAAACCTGAGACAGGAAAGATAGCTGAAGTCATCAAAAGCAACCTCAACTCCTCTGCCCCAACATACGCCTTTAGAATATTAACTTTTATTTTAAAAAAATGAAGAAACAAGCACATCCCCTCATACCTCCAGCAATCACAAACAGCACCCCTGCTTTCCTCTCCTCTTTCTCAGTCGAGGCATGTGGTGTTTACCAGACAGCTCTGAGAATAGCAAAGATGTTTTGTTATTACCACCCAGCCCCTGCAAGCCACACACTGCAATCAGGGGCTGTATCCCTGCTGCTCAGGACGATGGATAAAACCACATCAAAGTAAGAATATTGCACATGAACATACCTGTAGTGGATGTAACTGAAGCATTCAGAGTGATCACCAAGGGGTTAATGCCTAACACATGCCACTCACTGCAGTCAGGTGTTATGATCACATATTCATCATCATCTGTTAACCCTTAAAATGACATTTCCCAGTACAATTTCGAAGGTGACATGAATAATTTCACTGGGGGATCAGACATCCTTTCCCATCACGGCTGCGCCCATCCTCTCACCCCACCCCGCAGCACCCAAATCCTCCCTGCTCAGGGAGGTGCAGAGCCCTCCTTTCCTTTTAAGAGGCAAGAGGCCCCGCGGCAGTAACAATTAAAGCTTTGTAGGGAGATCCGAGCTAGTCAAAGGGACCAGCCGCTAGGGAAGGACAGGAGAGCCATCTCCAGGCCACTGCCACCAGCGCAACCTGGCACTGAGGGACAGCCCAGAGCAGCTCCCAGCCCCAAAAACAGAGCAGAGGCATGCCTGAAAACAAATCCATTCAGAGCTAGTGCTTTTCATGCTTTCATAGCCCTCAGAAATGTGTGAGAAATTAGTTAACTGGATTAGAAGAGGCAAACAGTTCTGTGAGATTGTGTTTGTTCTGCCAGCACGCATAGGCATCAGCTGAGACTGGCACCTTGCTGCCCGCAGCTGGCAGAGAACCTGGCACAGACCTGCAGCCTCAGCTCGCACCCTCCACGCCTTCCCCTGAAGCCCAAGGTGTTTGTCATCCCCTGGCATGGGACCCTGGGTCAGGGACACGGCTCTGGGAGGACAGCCCGAGTTCTCCCTGGGCACAGGACACCCCAGGGGATGTGCCCAGCCCAGCAGCTGTGGGAAAACAGAGCTCAAAGAAGAGGCCAGACCCAGTTCCCATAAACCCTGCAGTGCCCTCATCCCATCCAGCAGCCCCACACTCACTCAGGAGTCAGCTCTTCCCACCCACAGCTGAGCAATAATGAAAAGCATGTTTAGGGCCAGAGCAGGGACTGGGACACGGCCCCAGCGTGACATGGATCTGCTTTCATCCAAACCATCTCAGTTAGTCACCAAAGCAGGGCCCAGCCTTGCTGCTGGCTGTGCCTGAGCTCTGCTCCCTGCTCCTCTCCTCCACCAGGGCAGCAGTGCCAGAGCCCACGGCCCCAAGGGACCCTCAGGGCACAGCAGGACCAGGGTGAGCTGAGCAGCTCTCCCTGTGCATCCATGCTGGGCCATGGTTCTGGGAGACAACAGCACAGAACATAGCAGGTATCAGCATCAAAGAGCTACTTAGGTTGAAAAAGACACCTAAAATCATGGATTTCAACCGGTATGTCACTTCTGTGCCCAGAATCTCCTCAAGAAGAGTTTTGCCTCACGTGGTTTATCATTGCCTCCACTGGCCCAGCTTTCCCTGCCTGTGCTGACCCCTTCAAGCTGGGACCTGTGGAGCAGACCAGAGACCAGACTCTCAGGCCATCTCTTTCCCCATCCCATATTTCATGCCAAAGTCATGTATCATAAACACCACTAGGATGGTCTGCATGTCTCCAAGGTCCCTCACAGCATCTGAATGAGGGCAGAGCAGTTGTGTTCATCATTCCTCAGGGGAAGGCACACAGCACATCAATGTCCACCTGGCCCAGGTCATCAGCCACAGCCACGTGCCCTCCCTGCATCCCTGCCCATGGCTCAGCCATGTTTGAGTCACCCATGGAAAAGCCAGCTCCAGGTCAGCGAAACTCGGATATCCTTTTGCAAATATTGCTCCAGGGCACTAGCAAGAGCTCCTGCACCTTTGCACAAAGATGCTCTGGGGTCCCTGAGAGCTGCATGCCCTGGGAGCAGTGACAGCCAGCCCGGGAATCAGGGCTCTGTTATCCTGGCACCACGTACAGCCTGAGGGCTCAGATCCCCACCTTTGGTGCCCGTTGAGAACGAAAAGCTCTGGATCACATCACTGGGGAGTCCCCTCCCTCCCCAGCGCCCCTCTGCAGAGCTGCCCAGCACCTCTGTGCGGAGGAAGAGGAGCCAGCACAGCACCAAGGATGGGCTCAAACCCTGCCACCTCTGCTCTCCCGCATGTCCCTGCCCGGTGGCACAGGCTCTGCAGCCCAAAGCCCCGGGCTGCTGAAACTCCCACCAAAGCTCTCAGGAATGCTTTGAAGTGGCTCAGACCAGAGGAGAAAGCGCAAGCAAGAGAGATGGCCAAGGGATGAGAGGGTGCCTCCCGCACTCCGCAGAGGCAGGATGCTCCTGCAGGTAAATCCCCACCAGGGCCACCGAGTGCTCCCAGCACAGCCCTGCCTGGGGCACGGAGGGTCTGGGACGGGCCAGCCGTGGGAGCAGCCTTCCTTCCCTGGCCACAGCTTCGCTCCACCCTGGCTTGAGCGCTTCCTCTCGGCGCTGCGGTTTCCCTCCCAGCGCCGATGCCCAGCACCGCTGGGAACGCCCAGGACAAGAGCAGGGTGAGCTGAGCCGAGCTGAGCCGAGCTGAGCTGTGCCATGCGCTGCCTGCGAGGACGGATCACATCGCATCTGCCAGTCTGGGCACAGCCACCCCTCTCTGCATCCCCCTGCCCTGTCCTGGCCACCCAGCCACGCACAGAGGGGACAGCACACAGCCCGTGCCTGTCCCTGCTCCACAAACCATCCCGACAGTTCCACGGGCCTGGGAGCAGTTCTGGGAACCACTCAGACATGCAGCACTGGGCGGGAATTGCGGGGAAAGCGGGGAATTAAATGGAGTTATTCATTGCTCTGCCTCTCCCCCCACGCACGGGCAGCGAGCTGAAACCCACGGCAGCGCTCCAGCACAAAGCTGGGACCAGCCCTGAACACGCAGCATGGGAGGGCAAAAAACCCAGGGAAGACACTTTTTGGCAAGCAGGAAAAGCTCCGCCACAGCACACACACACACACACACACACACAGAGCAGGAGCCAACCTTCGGAGCAGAACCGCGTCTCCATGCCAAGAGCTCGGCGATTTTCCTGCCTCTCCCCGCTCGCAGCTCTGAGCTCACAGGCTCAGCATTCATCCCCCCGCGCCGAGCGGCACATGGGAGCCGAGGGGGGAGACAGGGGCTCAAATGAAATCCAGACCTAGAGAGCAGTTTCTTCTTCCCCCCTGCTTCCCCCTTCGCCCCCC
>PYHW01010027.1:1064512-1105207 GCA_013186435.1 Turdus rufiventris | reverse complement strand
GTCCATCATCTCAGAAGCTGGAGCTGCCAAGCCACAGGAGCTCCTCAGTTCATTCCAAACCCTTCCTCAGCACACAGAAACCTTGGGTCAGGGTTTCTACCTGCCAACAGGTAACAAACCTCCAGGATTTGAGGGTGGTGATGTCATTCAATTATATTATTTAAGCTATCTTCTCACCATCTGCCAGATCTGTTGGACAAGAAGCAAAGGGATTGAAACAGCATCAATTTAAGATGCAGAACAGCTCTAAACTGTGATTTCTAATGGAGTCACAAACTCACAAACCTTGTCAGCTAGAAGAGTGCATCATACAAGGAAAAATATTTAAAAATAAATAGATAAATATAGAAAAAAAGACAGAAAAACTTTCATACCAGTAAGGCCTGGATAGAGGGAGGGAAGGGAAAGAGCTGCCTGGCAGCTGGACATGGAAAAAGCGTTTCATGCTCAGGAGCCTGTGCTTGTGTATATATATTTTTATATATATATTTATATATATTTTATATGCACGTGTGTGTTTGCTCTCTCCCTTTCCTTTTCTAACATAAAAAGCCTCTGTGCCTACAACGTGATGTGGTTGAACCACAGGGCTGGTCCTGGGAAAGGGCAACACAGGGAGAACCAAGGGCATAACCACCCAGAGCCTGCCCTCAAAGAGCCACAAATAGAACCAGGACTGTCCCCCCCACACATGGACAGCCAGCCTGTGTGCTGCAGAGCTTCACCTGCACTGCAGCAGGGCAGAGTGGTGCTGCACCCATCAGCCAGCCCCTCTTGCCATCACTGACAACAGGACAAGGGCTGAAGCTTCTGGGAACTTGTGCATTATAACCAGCATTTTAAATTTTAAACAAATTTTTTGCTATTAAACGCAGTCCCTGAATCTGTTCTTTAATTCTTTTCTCCTCTCTAAATGCCTGGATGCTAGCAAGAATGAAAAGCCATTTTTTTTCTCTGCTGTACAGATTTTTAAACAGCTCTTCTTGAGCCAGGCTGCAAGAGCAGTCACATCCCAGAGAGACAACACCTCTGAGTTCCCGTGTGCAGGCTAGATGCAGTGTTGAAATGCAGCTTTTGGAATTGCTCAAAAAGCAGAGCAAACCATCCCTGATGGGTGGCAGGCTGAGGAATGCAGATCTGCAGCCATGCTGAGCTGGTTAAAACAGCCTTTCATGTTCAAAGCCCTCATTCAGTCTGCGGCGGGCAGGACGGAAGCTGAACCAGGAGCTTGCAGGCTTGGACAGGCTCACATCGAGGAAATCAGCTTTATTCCCTTCAGCAACCACTGCAGTGGAAAAACACACACAGGGCTTGGAGCATCCAGCACAGCCACCAGAGCACCGTGCCCTGGCTGAGCCTGTGGCTTTTATGCAAACCTTCCTGAGGATTTGTTTGTGTGCCCTGTCTCCCAGGTTTTCTCTGGGGAGCTGGAATTACCCCTCACACCCTTTCTGCAAGCTGGACAACCTGAGCTGATGTGCTCTGTGTTGGAGGCAGCATTAGGAGGAGGTTTTTGTGACAGCTGTTGCTTCACTGCCTGTTAACAACATTAATAATGCATAATAATGCTGCTCATCCCCTCTCACACAAAGGGAAAATCAGGAGCAAACACCAAATTCATCCAGGCAGCCCGATACCTTAACAGAAAATCTAGAAAGAGGAGGGAGAGCTGCAGAGTCTGAGCCAAGCTTGCTATCTGTGATGCCCCACTGCCCCTCCACAGAGGGAGGATCCAGACACACTCCTGGAAAGCAGATAAACAGCAGGGAAAGCTGGCAGCCTGGCAAGACAAGGAGAGAAGATCCGGCAAAAAAAAAAAAAAAAGAATAAATAATGAGAAAGCAACAGCTAAAAATATGCTGCTGTGAACACCCTGCCAGGAAGGCAGCGGAGGAGCAGGACAGAGAGCATCAGCAGCTGAGCTTGTTCTGGGGTTACCTCTATTTATAGCCTGGGAGCAGCAGTTTGAGCCCCACGTTGGAGCTGTGAAATGAAAATCAAACATTTTCACTGCAGACACAGTGTCTGTGAGCCTTCCCTCTCGAACACCCTCCAGCCACACTGGAAATGCACTGGACTAAGAAGCACAGTGCAATGTGCTTTATTTAGCAGGAATTGGGAATTCTCCCCCTTGCTCCCATCAGCAGGAATTCAGAAGGGAAGAGTCCAACAGTTAAGCATCAGTCAGTCCAAGAGTGGCTCATTCCACCCTGTGGATGTTCCTCAGCAGGACAAAGCCCAGCTCAGCCTCACCTTGGCTCACTCACTGAGCAATTTATGATTGCTCCTTTTCACATTGAATAATCAATGACTGATTCCTTGCAGATCCAGGGGTTGGGACCATATGGCCCAACAGAAAAGCACCAGCACCCAAAACCTCCAGGTTGCTCTGGGGTCTCCTTCACAACTGACAAAGCCTAGAATTGCCCCTGGGATCACGTCAGTGCCAGGCTCACATTTAAACTGCTCCCTCCACATGATACTGGACCAAATTTTCTATTGCTTCCTGCTTCTTGTGGCTGCTGATACAACACAGTGGATGCAAAGCACCCCAGAACTGAAACAGGAGCACCTTTGGGGTGCTCACCCTGCTTCAGGGGAGGCAGAAAGGGCAGGGGGGTGGAATCCAGCTTGCTGGAGAAATGTGACTTTTCTAGCTGAGTTGGCCGAATTTGAACCCAGAGCTAACCAGAGAATTGCCAGAGATGTTCATCTCCAATGAAGGCAATGCATACATTCTCCAAAACACACCAGAGTTTTTGGGTTATATACTCCAAACCTTCTGGATACTTACAACAGCAGAGAGAGAGCTCACGTGAGGCTGATGCTCCCCTCACAATAAGCCATCCATGCTGCTACACTCACATGATGTAAAATTCAAAAGGACAAGTGAGCAATTCCCATTATCAACAGAAACCACGCAGTGAGGACAAACAATGGAGGATGCAGCTCAGGAACTCGCTCTCTCTATGCAGTCCAGTAAAAACAAAAAACAAACAAACAAAAGAACCCAAGCCAAACAAAGGTGGTGATGGAAGGGGATGGGCCAAGCTCAGCAGGAGCTGTGCTGGAGTCAGCAGAGCAGCACCAGCTCACCCGGGCAGGCAGCGTGAGCCTTGCTTCTGTTCCATGGATTTTCTGCAGGCTCTGAGAGCAGATGATGCAGCTTCCTCCTTCACCCAGCACAGCACAGACAGCTCTGGACATGTCCCCATCCAGTAACACTTTCCTGCTCTGGACATATCCACAGTCCTGCCTTCCTGGGGTTCAGCTCCAGGAATCACAGAGCTGCCTCTGCATGGTTCAGCTCTGGGGTGCTGGGGGCTCCTCAGCAGAAAAACCCTTCAGAGCTCCTACACACCACCAGCAGCTTTTATAGCAAAGGCTGGCAGGGTTGAGTTCCCCAGGCAGGACCTGCAGCCCCTGTGCACTGCACACCCCCAGCTCCATCTCACCCTCTGCCATCTCCTCGGGACCTCCTGCTGTCACTCAGGAGCACATAAAGGACAGCAAGGATGTCCCTGCCCCGTTCAGGTACCAGTGCAGACTGCTGGGACAGGGTTTCCACTCTTTTCTCCTTGTGTCCATCTCAACACTCGTAGGACTGTTCAGGGTGTGAAATCTCTCTGGCTGTACTTGTGCCACAGGTCCATCCCAGAGTGGGCAGGTGAACTACCTTCACTGACATTTCACCCTGCTTCACCCACTCTGTTCTAAAAGCTCCAGGGATAAAAAAAAGAGTGATTGGAGAAGACCTCACCAGTAGCAAGGCCTGGAGCTGTTCGCAGGAGGAAAACCCACACGAGTTGATCCACTCTGCACAATCTCTGCCTCCATGGCTCCTCCAACACTCCAGCTGCTGCAGGCTGAGCTGCAGAGCTTCAATGCTGGCACAGGACATCACCTTTGGGGGTAAAGCCTGCACAGGGGACAGCTGGGAACACAGGGGAGAAAGATACTGCAAGGGAGGGACATCTGTGTGCAGAGGAGCAAAGGAAGAAGAATCTCTATTGCTCCGAGTCCAATGAAACACACAATTACAGCTTCTCTTCCATTAGCTTGAAATCTACTTGCAACATTAACCTCAAAAGGAATACAGTTTTAAAAAAAAAGGAAAAAAATTCATGTTCATTTCCAGTACTAATCAGAAACATGCACTGAAGAATAAAAGACACTTTTCCAGATTCTGTGTAACAGGAACTCTTTACAAAGAAGCTGAGCACAGCTAGAAAAATAAAAACTTCAACCCTGGTGCATGGTTTCATTCTGGATCAAATATCTCTGGCAGCAAACTGAGCTGTCACCAGGATGGAGAGATGCTGGTGAGGTGGAGGGCTGCTGATGGGATGGAGGGAGGGATGAAGGGATTCTGGTGGGATGCAGGGATGCTGTGGCCAAGGAGCACCGATTGCAGACTCAGCAGTGCTCCGCTACCTTCTCCAACACAGCCTAGCTGCACCAACAAGCTGTGTCCAGGTCAAAGGCTGAGCACAGACAGCCTAAAACACCACCAGCTTCCCTCCCATGGGAGCTGGAGCCAACAACACTGCTCATCAGCACATGGAGCCATGAGTTCACATTTAGAAGCCAGCCTGAGGCTGGAGCTCAGATTACCCTCAAGGAAACCACAGGAAAATTGGCATTAGCAAGATGCATCTATTCCTACCACAACACTCAACTTTAGCAGGTGCCAAAAGCATTCTAACACTAAACAAATGTTCCAAAAGCTTGTGCTAATGATAAGAGGCAGCAAGAGTCAAGCCTCAACTCTTGCAGTGTGAGAAAGGCTTCCCCAAGGCCAGCAGGGCTCTGCACAATCAAAGGGCTGTGTTAGGGACAAGGGCCAGCCCTGCACGAGGTGACAGAGGGTGACAGGGGACACAGCACTTTAACCTTGGCTCAAATTTAGGCTTTGATTCAAACTGAGAACTCAAATTAAACTGCAGCAATTCTCAGCAAATCAATTGCTGCATCCATACAGCTTAAGGCCAGAAAATTGCCTTGGCTGACCCACAAAACCCACAGCACACACTTCTATCTGGTCAACGTGGATTCAAGCTCGTGCTTGAACTAAGTCTTGGCTTTTTGGAGATGTTCAAGCTCAGTGTCAAGACTAAAACATTGGAGTGATCTCAAGTGCTTTGGCAAGTTGTTCAAGAACTGAAATGGCCTTCAAACAATACAGAGACGCTCCCTTTGAGCTTATTCTGAGGTGAGTAAGCTCAGTCCTCAGATATTCACTTCATAGAAATAACAAGATCATTTCACCACCCCTCGTGATCATCTGTTCTCTACTGACCACAAATTCCTCACAGCTGATACTCATTCAGAGATACACTGGACAACCATGAAAGCACTAAAAAAAATTAGCACAAGCAGTTTTTCATATTAAAAAAGTGTGTTAGTCATCATCTGTGATCCTTCTGGTTGGAGTGCTCAGTAACCCTGGGCAGCGGGGAAGGTGCCACGTCACCAGAGCAGATGACTTGAGCAGATGCACATTCACACCCCCAGTGTCCACACAACTGGAAGGGACTGCAAAAATGGGCCAGCTCTGCTGGCTTAGGGGATTCTTGTACTTAGCAGCAGGAGGAAAGGGAAAAGGGTTTATGTGGAAATGGAAAACTACTCTTGTGAAGCTCTGCTGGTTGGGGTTGGACCTGGTAACCACTGTCAAGTCTAAAATCTCTCCAAGCTCACTGCTGATGCTGACCAGATTTCCAGAGAGGTCTTGTCCCTCTGAATTCTCCCCGTCTTCACCACACTCCTCACTTGCTCACAGCCCTATGTGCCAAAATCCAAGTGAGAGAAGCAGGACCCAAGAGCTGGAATTCAGTGAACAGGTGCCTCGTGGCATTCTCACTCAATGAGGGGATTTTGAGCTTGTAAAGTCATGGCAAGAGCAGCTTGGATCTGGTGCCATTTGTTCCTGCAGAGCCTGCAGCATCCCAGCAGAGGTGGGCAGGAGGGAAGGCACTGAACCCACCCAGGCTACAGCCTTGCTCAAAGAAGGAAATAACTCTTACATTAATAATCCAACCCTTACATTAACCAGCTGCCTCTAGAGCTCCAGCAAGCTAGCAACGTGTTAGTTAATTAACATGAGTAACACAGGAGTCCCCAGGAGCCTGAGTGGACAAGGGATGAGGCTCAGCACTCAGAGCACTATGGAAACAGAGGAAAAACAAATAATCACTGCTCATCCTTCACCTCCCAAAACCCCCCAATATTTACAGCTTCCAGCCTCATGAGTGCACCTCACCTCCTCAGGTTCGTCTGGCAATGGCCACAGATTAACTGGAAAAAACCATGGGCAGATTTGAAGGAGGGGAAAGGAATTTTAAAAGTCCAGTGTGCTATTTCCACATGGATCAAACACTCCTGACCCACCCCACAGCTCTGCCCCCCACTTTCACAGGCCAGCAATGCTCTGGCTGTGAGCACACAGGAGAAGTCCTGCTGCAAACTTCCCAGCCCAGCATCTGCCTCTCTGCTCTGCTCCAGCACCATGTGCAGTTCAAGCAAAAGGAAAAAAATAAAATTAAAAAGTAATCCTTACTTAGATCTTAAATCAATTTCTTGCCATCTTCTTGTAACTTCATGCAATCACATTTTTTTTCTGAGCCCCCGCATTTGCTCAGTGACCACTCACAGCTTCCCTGCTCGTTTCACACACACACAACTCCCAAATTTGTGTTTCAGAGGGTCCCCCTGGCAACAAACACCACTGGATTTATCATGGGAGCCCTGCAAGCCTGGGACTGCCATCGGGATGGAATACAGACCCCTTCTGTTGGCCAGGCTCTGCAAGGCAAATGTTGATTTTTCCCAGAGAGGGGTGGGGATTACAAAGGAGAAAAGCCCAGAACAAAGAGGCAGCAGCCAAAGGGCAGCAGACGACAAAGGGCAGGGGTTAAGGGCTCTCCTGAGCCTGGGTGATCCACGGGGTGACACACCAGGGTCCTTGTCACAGGGGAGCCAGGACCTGGGGCAAACAGGACACCCAGAGCAGACCCTTGGGAACACCCAGCCCCAGTGAGCACCTCCCCATCAGGGCTGCAGGAGGAACAGGGCAGCCTTTGGCTTTGCTGCAAAGGGAAAAGCCAGGGATTTTTTGCAAGTCCCAGTCTGATTCCAGACTTGGACAAAGTGCCCTCTTTCCTCCTGCCCTGCCAGAGATGCTCTAGTGCAGCCAGGTAACATCTGGGTGAAGGAGCCAACACCAGGCAGAGGAGCAGCCCATGGTCACTAAATCCCTTCCTAGCCAGAAACTCAGATGAATATTCAGGGTCAAGATCCACAAACTGTCTGGCCACTCAACTGAGAACAGGCAACCTTGGGAGAGCATCAAGATGCAGCAGACAATGGCCACTTTTCTCTCCACACTGATATATATTCCAAATATGCTTCAGGCTGCAAACACTACCAAAGCCCTTCCACCTGAGCAGCCCCAGGGCAGCAGCCTGAACACACAGAGTTCACACAGTGATGAGGCTGCATTGCTTGGGCAGATCCCAGGGGTGCTCTGATACTGCACACAATTGCCTGGAAGTCCAGAAAGCCCAAGGTCCAAGCTGGGGGTCAGGAATCAGCTCCCTGCACAGCCCTACACAACAGCCCTGAGCTCAGCATGGCACATTCTGCCTTGGGACACCACACAGGCACGTTTATCTCTGACCCCAAGCCCAGTCACATTCTCTGCTCTGATGAGGCTGATCCTGCCCTGGGCAGATGCTGAGGTGGGTGGGCAGGGAGGTCCAGCTCAGCCATGGGGCAAAGCCAGCTGCAAGCAGAGGAGTCAGAACTGCTCAGCCATCATCAGGACTCTGACATGACTCTCTGCACGTAATTCTCCTCCTCCACATACTCTTCCCTGCCCGTAAAATGAGGTGTCAAACACTTCCCCTGGTCAGAGGAGCTGCAGGGATATATTATTTAATGGTTTTACATTTTAGCTGTACTTTGAAGAATGACTCAGACACTATCTATAGATTCCTGAGATAATGTCCGCTGTCCTTAAACGGGAGAGAAGGGAAATTACAATTTGAGACTACAATAAAGCCCTGGCCTCATACAGCTGAGGGTTTTCTCCTATTAATTCTACCTCAGAAGTAGCCAAGGCAACCTGGTTTCATAAACTAATAACATTCTTTGGTGTTTTTCCTTGCATCTTACAATTATATTTAATAGTGGCTGCGGCAGGGAAGTTGGAAGAGAACTTCAGCCAAACTTAGGATATATTTGAGTGCCTAATGCCGCAGATCAGCTTTCACTGGAGCTTGCAGAAGTGCCTTTACAAACTTCAGTATAATTCCATCTGGATCTGACAAGATGCTGCACTTAGATGTTCAAGCCACTCATGGAGCTGGTTTTGGGACCATGGCTGGTCTTTCTGACTTGGAGATGGAAGAGAGCTCTGTCTGTGACAGACCAGTCAACCCCAAGATTAAATTCTTTGTGTGCTTCCCTTCTGCTCCCCAGACTCTGTCTACAAACCATTTAAAGGCATTAATGAAGGGCCAGGTTCTCACAAGTGCCCATGGTCCCTGCTGTGCCCCAGAATCCATCAGAGATACCCAGCGCAGTAAGTTCATTTAAAAACAAGATGTAGAATCAATATGTATGGGCCAATATCCTATTGGGTTGTCCTTTAAAATCTTTGTAAGGGACAAGAGGCAGGTCCTGATCTTTTATCTCTGGTGACCAGCAAGAGGACTCGAGGAAACAGCAAAAAGCTGTGCCAGGGAGGCTTTGGTTGGATATTAGGAAAAGGTTTTTCCCCTAGAGGGTGTTGGGGCACTGAACAGGCTCCCCAGGACAGTGACAATGGCCTCAACCTAGCCAGGGATCAAAAAGTGCTTGAACCAAGCTCTCAAGCACAGGGTGGGATTTTGGGCCTGTCCTGTGCAGGGCCAGGAGTTGGACTTGATGAACCTTGTGTGCCCTATCTCAGAATATTTTTTGATTCCATGAATAAAAGACTCAGCACCTCCCTTTCTGCCAAGCCATGGTCTCCACCAGCCAGCTCTAGAGCAGAGCAGCAGGAAAATTAAAGATGAATTCATTGAAGTAAAGCCCAGATATAAAAACCACCTCTCGATGCTACTCCATGGTTACACACACCTCTCTCCAGGTACCA
The DNA here is from genome assembly GCA_013186435.1 of Turdus rufiventris. NCBI lineage: Eukaryota > Metazoa > Chordata > Aves > Passeriformes > Turdidae > Turdus > Turdus rufiventris. Next base: position 1,096,068 of record PYHW01010027.1, on the reverse strand, counting down.
AGTGGTCTCAATGCAACTCCTTCTTCTCATGGGCTTCTTCAGCTGCCAGAAGGGGAAAGCAAAGCACCCGGCACCAAACTGCCCAGCCCCGGCAAAAGGCAGAGTGAAATCACTCCTGGCACAGGTGAAAACCATTCCAAGCCATGGAGCACTGCCTGCAGCCTCTGAGGAAGCCTTCCTAGAGAGAAAGAGGGCTCAGAGGAGGAGGCACAAAGCCTGTTCTGTGGATGAGCTGAAAGGCAGCATTGTCCATGGGACATGGCACGCTCGGTGTAATGGAGCCATCAGCACAGCCCTGCGTCACATCCAGAACCACCCCAGCAATCCAGATGTTCAGAATCCACCATGCAAATCCTTGCCACAAAAATAGGCAGCTGCTGCTTCTCCTGGGTGACCCAAACCCTGGTGCACTGCCCCTGGCACTGCCAAGCCCCCACACTGTGCCAAGCAGGGATTCCAGCAGGGTGGAGCTCCTGAACTGGGTCCTTGTGCCATAAAGAATGAATCCCCCAGTGAGAGCCCTGCCCTGAGGCATGCACAGCCTGCTGCCAGCCACACCTGGCAGGCATTTCCCTGGCTGGAGGCTCAGGTCACTTCTGATGGCCTCGACAGCATGGTCAGAGTTCATCACACGAGCTGACCTCTCACAAACAGCATCTTCTGCACCTCCTGTCCAGAGAGGATCCATGGCACTGCCACATCCCTGCAGCCCAAACCCTCCACCTTCTGTACCCCTGGCAGGAGCATCACCCAGGCAGGAACCTCCCTTCCCTGTCCAGAGCTTCAGGACTGACATGGGGCCAAGGCAGGATGCTCTGGGGGGTGTCAAAATTCCAACCTTATCTCCAGAGGCTGAGACCATGAGCAGAAAATGTTTCTGTGTTGTCTCAGCCAGCTTCCTGTTGGCACTCCTCTTCCTCTCCACTGAAGTATCTCTCTGTGAGCAGTTTCAGAGCCAGAAGAACATTCACTGGTACAGATTAAATGTATTTGCCATGTCTGAGACATCAGATCTGTGACAGTGCCTGTCCTTAGCATGACCCAACTGTGCCCTGAGCAGGTCAGAGCTGTGCTGAGCCCCCCAGCTGCAGGGGGATGCTGCTGCCACACCAAGCAGTCACACACACTTGTCACCAGCTGGAAGCTGGCAGCCACCTGCTTCAGTGCCTGAAGGAAAGGTGGGATCATCACCTGAGATCTCCAGGGGGTTTGACTCCTCACCCCACCTGTACCTGGAAGCCACATCCCCCAGGAGCTGGGCTCTGCAGCACTGAGTCAGCTCCAGCCCCTGAGGGAGGGGGAGATAGGGTGAATCATCTGCTGGAGAGAGGCTGCAGGGACCAGTTCTGATCCAGAGATGCTTTGAGATGGCTCAACTCAAGCAAAATTAAATTCCTCCTTGTTATTTCCAGGCCGTGGTCCTCAGTAATACAGGATATTGGCTCCCTCAGCTTTAAGATCAGTGTCTGAAGGAGTTGCCAGAATGGGAAGCACTTGGGTTGTCTGCAGTCACTTGACAGGGAGCTCAGGGCACCTGCTGGTGCCCCAGGCTGGCCACTCAAACCCAGTGAGACAGCATGTTCCCCTGTTTCCCAGGCAAAAGGCCCTATTTATCCAGAGCGGATCCCCTGCAGGAGCCCAAAGCCCTCTGTAGGCTCTGCCCAGGTGACACAAACACAGAGAAGATCACTGCCATACATGCTCCATGAGAAGGTGACATCCATGTCCCTCTCCAGTGACAACTGTCACCCAAATTTCCCTGTGTATAAACAAAGCACTGACCTCCAGGGCTCCTGGGCATCTGTCACCATCAGTTATTCCATCAGAAAGTGGAATTAAAAGAAACCCTGCAGCTGAAACGTTGCTTAATCTTGCAAAGATTATGATGACATGATTTGAAAAGCAGAGAAGGCTGTCAAGCCCCCAAAGCAGAGGTCTCTATTTGATTTATAGTTATATTTTGCCCATAATCTATAGGCAACAGGGCTTGGATGCTTCCAGGGTGTTCTTAGGGGCTATGCCAAGGCAGCTTTTAATTCAAAGTCTGACCTCCCAGCTGTGTTTTGACCTAAGGATTCACCATCCATTAACCATCAGAAATGGGAAGAGAGGTTATTAAAGATGATGGCGATCCCGAGCGAGGAGGAAATGTTGGAGATGATTAGAACTCAAATTCATCCAAATAATCTGGAAAAGGACAACAACCAAACAAAAAGAGGAGACTGAGGGGAGACCTCACTGGGTGTTTAACATCACAGGGGCAGGTACTGATCTTCTGACTCTGGTGACAAGTGAAGGAACTGAAGGAAAGGGCTGGAGCTGAGCCAGGAGAGGTTCAGGTTGGATATCAGGAGAAGTTTTACACCCAGAGGGTGGCTGAGCACTGGAACAGGCTGCTCAGGGAGGTGGGCACAGCACCAAACCTGTCTGAGCTCAAGGAGCGTTTGGACAATGCTCTCACATGGTGGGAATCTTGGAGTGTCCTGTGCAGGGCCAGGAGTTGGACTTGAAGATGCTGATGGGTTATTTCCAACTCAGCGTGTTCTATGATTCTGTGAAAAAACTCAGACAGGACACAGTGTGACCAGGCAAGGACCAGCACAAAGACCTAATTTACACACCAGACCAGTCAGTGGCTGTGGGACGTTCCTATGAAAGACCCATATCCCAGTGGGCTGAACTGCCAGGCTGTGTCATCATCAACTGGAGGAAGAGCTGAGGGTGCCAGGTACTGCAGGCGGGTCCTGTGAACGTGGGATGGACCTGACTGCAGAGTGAGGGGTGGGAAGCAGGCTGTCAGAACAGTGTAAATGAGACCAGGAGATGCTTTCCTTCAGAACTGCTCCCTGTGCAAACCCCAGGGGGACAGAGAGGCTCCAGGTGCCAGGCACAGTAGCCCCAGTGCAAGGGTTTGTTTGCACTGGGGCAGCTCCTGGCTCTGGGGCTCTGCTGCAGCCTCCTGCAAACGCCCCACATCCTGCCCTGGAGCTCCTGCAGGCTGTGTGCACCAGCCAGGGCTTGGCTGTGGCTCCCTGAGCCCCCTGGGAGGGGACAAGGTGCCACCTGGGAGGGGACAAGGTGCCAGCTGCACAGCCCCGTGTCACGGGCAGGTGTTTGCTCAGAGAGCAGCACAAACAAACCCGCCCTGGCAGGCCCTGGCAATTCAAACAAGGGCATCTCCAGGTGGGAGGCAGGAGACTGTGAACAGCCCTGGGGAAAGCAGGGCCTGTTTGGGCAGCCCCCAGGCAGCACAGGGCAGGGAGGGGGTGAGGAGGGAGGAGAAAAAACACAACTCATGGATACCTGGGGACACCTCTGCCAGCACGGCTTCTGGGGGCTCCCAGCCAGCATGGGTGACACTTGCTCTTGTGCAGCCTTTCCTGCAGGCAAAGCAGAGCCTCCAGCCTCTTTACCTCCCTGCAAGCACCCTCTGCCACCTCCCTGGGCTGTCCTGTGCAAGTGCTTTGTCCTTTCCCACCCACTGACCATGCTCCTGTGTGCACCTGACCTGTAGGAAACACTTCTCAGCCCTGTGTGCCTCCCAGGAGCAGCCTGGGCATCACTTGGAGGGGCTCAGGACACAGCAATCCTGCCATGGGGCTAGGAACCAGGGCACAGCTTATTTTCACCCAGGACTAAGGTTGGGGTTTTGTTCCTGACTCAGGGCTATGCCCTGTACCAATCTTCCAGATCCTTCTCCTGTGTTACAACCTCTGCCAACAGCAGCCCAAAAATCATCCACCAAGGAAGAGGTGCAGTCTATAAAGGGGTTTAATGCAAAACCCTGCAGTAATCAGCACCCAGCACATTTTCTGCCTCATATCCATTCCCATATTAGTATTCAGGACCCAAAGGAGATGAAAGGCTCAGTAAGATCTGAATGTAAATCCACGCACATTATGAAACATCTTTTCACTATTCCCTCTCCATCACAGCTCAAGCACAGAGCTCTTGCTTTTCCCAGGATGATCTCTAAAAACAAAGCCAAACACACAAAACAACCATGCAGCCACAGACACTCTCCTCCCCTCTCCCCTCCACATGCACTGTCCAAAAGGCCTGGGATGTATTTTAAAGCACTGATGCTTGGTGAGAGTGGCTGGTCCATGAAGGACCATGCACAGCAGAGGAAGGGCTGAAACCTCCACAGATGGATCAGGCTCCCAAGGGCTGAGCTCATCCTTCCCCAGATTAACTCATTGCTCCCAACACTGAGTGCAGCAATCAGCTGTCAGACCATTTCACATCACTGCTGGAGGTTTATCTGACAAAAACCCACCACGGGAAATAACTCACAGCCTCTTGCTCCAGCTGCCAAGCGGGATGAGGAGACCACCCAAGCCATGACATCCCCAACAAGCCACAGCACCGAGAGCCTCCTCAGATGTGGGGCTCCACAACTGGGGCATCTCACTTGTCAGAACAGCAATTTGGGAAAGCGTTCACAGATGCAGATGGAGTTGAATGGAAATGAATGTCAAAGGGTAATTAGCTGTAGTAATGGCAGTCCTTCAGGTTGTTTCTGAACTGTTCAACAGATACCCAATGGCTCTGAGAGTTACAGCTTACCTGCTGGAAAAAAAGAACTCAATAAATTCAAAAAACAAGCACTTGAAACCCCGTGGTATGGTGGTTCTGGGCACAACTCAAACTCACATTTCTCAGCATTATAACCAATTTTATAAAGCATGCTCTAAAACACGTGAAGGCAGAACACCAGAGGGGAAAAAGCCCCTCATGTGGCAGAGGGGGCTGCAGGAACACATGATAAAGGTCTGGGTTTCAGGATTTCACAGTGTTTTTAGTAACTGACCTCAGATGAGGACACTGCAGCACATGTGACTTCTATCACTAGATCGCTGAAAATCAGTGAGCTTGAAAACCTTCCCCAAAGCAAAGAGGACGAGAATTAGGCTTGGACCGGTGACATCATCAACTTCCATGCTTCAAATTAAATTCCACACTGGCAAAGAATTATCTTCCATCCTCATTCCTACTGATTAAAATGTACCTAGACTTTGCTTTTAAGTTTAGAAGTTAATTGAAAGTCATCTTGGGAGAGTGATGGGAGTTGAAAATGCAGAGAGCACAGCCTTGCCAGGGTGCTGGGGCTGAGTCCCCCACCGCAGACCTGGGTCAGCCAGGTGGGTGACACTTGTTCTTCTACCTTTCCTGCAGGCAAAACAGAGCCTCCAGCCTCCTTACCTCCCTGCAACAACCCCCTGGCACCTCCCTGGGCTGTCCTGTCCCCTTGTCCTGACTTGTCCTGCTCCAAGCTCTCCCCTGTACGTGCCCAGGCACTCACAGCTCCCACTGAGTCACCCACAGCAGCAGGGGCTGAGGGCATCTCATCCCTGCTTCCTTTGTTTATTCTCTGCATTACACAAAGCTGCAGGCAATCCCCATTTCCCTGGACAACATCAGGCCGAAGCAGACGTGTCCCTGGGGGCTGCTCCCGAGATTCCCTGGCACGGCCACACCGGGACGTGACTGGGGACGAGCGAGGGAACAGCGCCGTGTCAGGGACCCTCTGTCCCAGAGCTGCTCTGGGCCCAGCCCCACGAGGCCAAGCTCGTCCCAAAGGGAGCCAGTTTGTCCCTCAGCACACTCAGCCCAAGCTCCACTATTCCCTCAGTCCCCAGAATAGCAATACTCCCACTCCAGGAAATTATGGATTTTCTTGAGCATTACTGTGACCTTTTTAATTTCCATTCTGCCTTTAGCTGTCTCCTCCCCTACACTCCCTCTCTAAACAAATCTCGAAGCTGTACAAAGTGTTTCCTGTAAATAATACTCATCTGGCATGGACAAAGGGAAGAAAAAAACCCTTTTGCTGCTAGTTCCAACTTGCAATCATCCCTCCAGTTTAACTTCCATCTGCTTGACCCGGGAGCAGTGAAGGTAGCACAGTGTTTGAGGGAAATGGAGGGGACAGTGACATGCTCTGGCCATCAGATTTGAACTGAAATGAGAAGTTCAGGTCATGGAAATGTCTGACATTGTGCTTCAGAGTGTGCAGTGCAGTGATCAATGGTGAAACTTGGGCAAGAACTTCCCAAGGAGCCCCTTCCTGCCCAGTACAGTCAGCTGTCCTCACAAGTGTCACAGCACTGGAAAACTTTCATTTCCCTGGCTCTAGTGCCATCCCCGTGGCTGGCAGCCCTGCTCTGGAGATAACTGAATCCCTCTGAGCCCCATGAGACCCTCACCTGAGCAGTGACACAGCAGAAGCAGCTTCCCAGGCTCTGCTCCCACTCTGGAACACAAACCTGGAGAGGGTGACTCGAGCTGTCCTTGTCACCAGTCAGTCACTGAGGCCACTGTGGGAACAGGCTGAGTCACCAGTGCTGCCTCTCCCAGCACACCAGGGTTTGTGTGATTCCACAGGGAGCCAGGGCTGCACAAGCACAGCTGCTTTTCCAGGATGCCAGGAGCTGGCAGGAAGAGGAACTCCCTGGTGAGGTGTTAAACACCCGCTGTGTCACCTCAAGGGACAGGTGTCCCCTGCAGGTCACCTCTGCCTGCTTTTTGTGAGCCCCACACATCTGTCCCACAGGTTAAATCCTCACAAATCACTGCAACACAAAGCCCTCTCCTCCTCCACAGATGTTTCCTTGGATTTGGATCACCCCTTGAGCAGCAAGCCCCAAGACACCCCTTGTCTCACAGGTACAGGCTGGCATCAGACAAAGCACCCAGCTCACTGCAGTGCTGCTTTTTGGGATGTCCCTGCAGCATCTCCCTATTCCACTTCTCCCTGCTCAGCCCAGGTGGCCACAGGAAGAGGATGAGTGTTTTGGGGAAGCAGGAATCACCCCACTGGGCCCCACAGGACTTTTCATTATGTTCTGCAAATGCCTGTGTGTTGTGGTTTGTTATTTGTCTTTCTCCACAGCCTGGATTTCCTTGCTCTCCAAACAGTTTTCTAACAGATGTTGGGATGTTTTTCCTACCTGGAGCAAAGCTCTAGCCCTACCCACACACGCCACCAAGCCTGGAAAGAGCAGAACACCCAACCAAACCCTGATGTGGCCACCCCAGCACAGCAGGATGCTGCCACAGGAGGGTTTTTCATAACAAGACTCCATCAATCATCACCAGCCATCAGAAACATGTGATGGCACATTGCATTTACATCTATGGCAATATATTCTGTCAGCACAGGAGTACAATAAAACAATTGTGCCTTTTGATTGGACGTCTCACGGTCCCACCTCGGGTTTTGCAGCAAGGAAATGCTGAGGAAAGTCTGCCAGGACTGATGCCAAGTGCCATCAACAGCTCTCAATGTCTGCAAAGCCACAGAGAGACACTCTGAGGCCCTGGAGGCAGCTGAGAACACTCTGTCCAGGGATCAAGGTGCTTTCATCCAACAGGGACTACAACAATCTGGAACACTCCAGAAAATTACAGGCTTTACTAGCACAAGAGAGGACAGGCGTATTAGAAATCTAATTCTCTGAAGAACGGGACTTTTTCTTTTTAAAAGCAATCAGAAGAATGGCTCATTGTTTTAGGTATTAACTGCACAGTGCAGACCTGGGCAGCGCTGCCTCTTGCTTTGGGAGCAACACTGAGCCATTCTTATGCCTTTTCCTCTGGCACCCAGCACACATCAGTCATGGAGAAATTCAGGGATGTGGGGTGGGAAGGACATGCCTGCTTTTCCCTGGATCCCCTAGCACTCTGGACAAAGCTAGCTGCTCTCTCTAAGTACCTTTGAATATTGTTACAGCTCAAACAACAATCCTGGGGCACCAGCCAGTGGAACATCAAAGGTCTCTGTCCCACATGTGTGCAGCAATGGGGAAGTGGCAGAGCAGGGAACAGCATGAGGTGATGGATCAAGTGGTTAAAAACAGTAAATAAATAAAGAAAAATTCTCACCAGAGAAAAGTGTGAATGTAAGCAGGCACCATGGCTGCTCCTCACTGGTTCAAAAACGTGAGAGATGAGTATGGACAAGTTGGAGATGTGGTTGTCCAAAAAAAAGAGCAAGAGTTGGCCATGCAGGAGCAGCATTTTGTTTGTTATGGGGCTTAAAGCAAGGACGAGGAGCTGCGGATGTTTGGTCTCTATCAGCTTTAACATGGATCTGAATGATTCAGATCATTCCTGGCAGCTGACCCTGCCAACCTGCAGAGCTTTCAGCATCCTGAAAATAATGCACAACCCTTTGTCTGTGCAGAAGCCTCCTGCTGTTCTGGGATTATCAAAAAACAAGTTCATTCTGTAGCTCTCAGTATTTTCCTTCCTGCTGTTTCAGCAACCCCAGGTAGCAGCACCACCACAAATCCACAGCAAGAACACCCTCAGGCAAGGGACTGTGATCCTGGGGAATCACACCCCACCATCCTTCCCCTTCCCTCTGCTCCAAACTCTCACCTCACCCTTTTCTCCCCTTTCACATCCCCCTCACTCTCACTGGCCCAGCAATGCAAGTTTTGGGAAGTAAGAGCTAGCTGAGAGTTTGAGCAGAAAAACAATGGCTTTTTTATTTTTTCAATGTATTTCAAAACAAACTATTTTGAATTTCTGTTGCAAATGACAGTCTAAAATTAAATGAATGTTTTTGTTGGATCCAAGCAGTATTTTTTCCTTGATATTGCAGTTTGGCCAGCAAACTAGAGGGGAAAAAAGAAAAATACAAAAAATCAGGTCTGAACTTTTCCCCAGCTCAGACACAGAGGGTGCCAGTTCAGTGACAGAAATGGGGTCGGGTTCAGGAGCAAACAATGGGCTCGGCAGACACGGGGACATCCCTGCCTCACCCAGCAGCTTTTGTGGCAGGGTGGTCAAAAGTCTGTGAGGGAATCACACCAGGTCTCTCTGCATGGTATCAGCATGAAAAAGAGCCAGTCTCGGTTTTTCCAGCCCGTTTCTGACCAGCTACAGCCAGATATGGACCGAGGGCCCCCCAACACAGAGCTTGGCCAGTCACAGCCTTGAGGATTATTTGGGGGGCCAAGTCCCTGCACTGCTGCTTGGAAGAACTCTGTGCTGGATGAGGACTCGCTGTGACACGTGTCCCTGTGTCACCACAACCCCTGCCCAGAGCTCCCGTGCTTCTCTTCCCTTCCTGGTTGCACTGGAACACAAACCACAGCCCTTTGGTGGGGCACAACCCCCAAACCTTCACCTGCTGCTGCCCTGGCTCAGCTCCACATCTGCAGGAGCCCTGGGGTGTGAGCTCCAAACACACGCTGGAGCTGGGCAGGAGGGGACCCTGGGACACTGCAAACCAACAATCAGAGCTGAGATGGGATCACAGAATGGGTTGTGTTAGAATGGACCTCAAAGATTATCTCATTCCTATCCCTGCCATGGGACACCTTCCCCAAGACCAGGCTGCTCAGAGCCCCATCTGACCTGGCCTGAGCACTTCCAGAGATGAGACAGCCATGAATTCTCACAACACCACCAGCAAATCCAATCTGAGTTATATTCTATTTCCCATGTTTTATAGGGAATCATTTTACAAGTCACAATATGGGAAAATCCTCCTTTGGTGATGGAATCATGGCTCTTGCTGTTATTTCTGTAATTTTTCCTATAGCTTTAGCTCATCTATGAAGAGTTATTTCTCCCTAAGTGGCTAAGCAATAAATTAGGAGTCTGCAGTTCAGGTAAGGGTGGGTGACACATAACCACTAGGAATAATTCTGGAGGTTCTGTAATTCTGGTGCTCCCTATTTTAGTGAGTGCCAACATCTCACATAAACCTGAAAATAAAACCATCCTTGGCCAAAATCACTCACACCATCCTTGAAAATACCTATAAATCATCTTGTCATTTATCACAAATCCTGTCTATTGCTTCTTTGGCGATGCAATTGGGCTTGAGTAATGGAAAGTGAGAATCAAAAATCCTTAAAAAGTAGTGTTCCAGGGCAAGTTCGCCTTCAGCAACTGAAATAACAGACACCCCCAAGGCACACATGTAAGAGCTGGCTTCAGTAGAAGTCATTGCTGGGTAAAATCCCTGTTTCATGCTCTCCCCTCCTCCTGCTGCTGCTGCCAGGAGTTCCAGCAATAAAAGCAGTGCCGGGATGAGCCACATGTGCCCGTGGCTACAGCACAAAGGTCTCACTAAGAGGTGAGGCACCCCAAGGTAAACTCATCATCCCGACCTCACCTACGTGGAGTGCGCTCAGCAGGTGCGTTGGGATCACCCTTGAAGTGCTTTGGGGAAGGTAAATCTTGCCTGGGGCGGGGAAAATCCCGATAATAGGAGAGCACTGCTGTGCCCATGCAGGAGGATGGAGCTGGAGGTTCAGCCCTGAGAGCAAGCAAGATGCTCCAGTTGGGTTCAGGGGGACCCAGTCCACAGAAGAGATCCAAAATATGCCAGAGAGGGACAAATCAGGCCAGACATAACACGTATCTAGCCTCAAAAAGTATTTAGATGTTTTTCCTTTGCCATCATTTTCGGGAGTTTCTCAACCAGGCACCACATTTCCAGCCTGCCAGGGCTGTAAGCATCAGCTCTTGCAGCTGAGAAGTCACTTTGTCACATCACCAGCTTCTCTGACAGACAGCAGAGAGCCCAGAGGCTCTGCAGCACCCTGCACATCTATGTCTTGGAGAAGCAATCTGGAGTCCCAGTGAAATCCCCCAAAGTGAGTGAGCACTGCTGTGCCCTGATTTGTGAACACAGCAGCCACAGAGGGCTGGCTCCACCAGCTCTCCAAGGTGCGCTCCCCAGTGCCATGGGAGATTCTCCACCTTCATCCACCTTCTGCCCAGCAAATCAGGGAGATTCATTGGGGGCAGCACCCAAAGTGAAGCCTTTGCAACCCAGAGCAGCTCAGCAGCGCTGCCTGTGCTCTCTGCAAGGTGTGAGGTGTTTGTAAGGAGTACAGCTGTCCTGCTGCTTCCCAGCAGTGTGTTCTGGGCATGGCAGTTCTGTTCTTGTTGTTTAAACAGCTGCACCAGGACAATCTCACAGCGGTGTTTCAACAACCACAGCCCCTTTGAAACAAAGGTACTGCCCGGATGTCAGCTCGGCTGTGCCACCATGGGTAGGAGGGTTAGGGCACCCACCAAATTCCGAGTGTAGGATGGTTTGGGACACATCAGGGGCTTTGCAGTGCCCCAGCTCCACTCCAGCACAACCCACTCCGAACAACAAAAGCACCTAAGGGCCCTTGGCCTCATCTGCAAGGAGTGACAATGCCAGGTCACAGAGCTGGCAGCTCTTCTGTTAGACAGCCAGTTGTATCCAGATCTCTCTTGCACTGCTCCTGGGCTGCTCCAACCACCTCAAAGGCCACAACAAATAACAGGTTTCCCATACAGACAGTGCACAACCATTAATACCCAATTTAATCCATTACAACATGCTAATCATCACACCCAGACTGTCTCGGGTTCCCGGCATACAAGCCCTAATAAACCCTCCCGGCAGCCCATTTAGCAACGCTAATGAGAAAAGAAAAATGTGCAAGAGAGAAACGCTGCTAATTAATTTTAACCATAAACAGGCAGCAGCATCACAGAGTGAATTTTCTGAGTGAAGCCAAACCCCCAGCTCCTGTGGCTCATGAGCTCAGGCAGAGCCCTGTGGCCGTGGTGTGGCTCAAGTGACTGGCAGCTGCCACCAGCACCCCGAGGGGTGGCCAGACCTGTGTTTTGGGGTGTTAGAAGGGTGCTGGCATGATGCCACCACGTCCCCACCGTGGCCAGGGAGAAGCCAGGGCAGAACTTGGCTTGCAGAGCACGGAGCCACAGGCTGGTGCCTGGAGCAGAGCAGAAATCAGCTGCAGAGCAAAGTCCAGCAGCTGGAGGAGCTGCCAGAGGCACCTGAGCTTTATGTGGTGAGCAGGGCACTTCTTGGAGGAGACTTGTCCCCTCTGTGGTGCACCAGGCACTTCCCGGGGCAGAAATTCACGGGGAATTCAGAGGAAGGACAGCAGGCATGGTTGCAACACTCCGTGTTAGCTGGGGAGGAAGGGCAAGCCTCACTCCACAGGGCAAGCCTGGCACTGCCAGGAGGGGGAGAAGGGAGACTGGAGTGCCCCAGCACCAGGGGATCCCATCCCTGACACCCCGTTTGGGGAGGGGGGATCCCATCCCTGACAGCCAGCCGGTGTCACACACACACACTGAGCCCTGTCCTGTCCCCATGTCACGCTGCCACCGGGCTGATGTCCCGTGCTGGCACAGGTGACAGCAAGGTCCGTGTCCCCAGTGCCGGGTTTTGCCTGGAACTCGGTGCCTCGCAGCGTTTTGCTTTGCTTTTTAAGCCTTTTCCACTTGTTTATACACACTGAAACTGCTGCGGAGCGCTCGCAGCCAGGAGCGATTGTGCACGTAAAAACTTGGAGTTTTAACCTTTTCCTTTCCCCAGTACAGACACAAAGGCAGAGGCGAGAGGGAGGCTCACCTGAATACGAGGATTTCTTCATGCCGTCACTCCGGGCTGGGACATGGGAGCAGGGGCGATGCCGGCTGGGGTGCGCGGTGCCGGGGGTGCCACGGTCCTTTTGTAGGCAGGGACAGGGAGGGGACGCGCCCGGTGCCACCGCATCCGTGCGTGCCTGCGGCCGAGGGGCAGCTCCAGGTGTGCAGCACACACCTTTTACCCCGCCTCACACACCTTTTTCCCTGCCGCACACACCTTTCCTTGCTGCACACACCTTTCCTTTCCTTTCCTTTCCCAGCCGGTGCGGGCTGGGCTGTTCCAAGTCTCCGGGCACGGGCAGGGGAAGAGCGGGGCTCAGCCTCCCCCCTGGCCGCCCCTCAGCCCCACGGCACCCCGATCATCGCCGGGGCTCGGCCGTGCCAGCTCCCCGCCCTGGAAATCCCGGCTCCTGCAGCCGCTTCAGCCAAGGGAAGCGATGGAATTTGACGCCTCCAGCCCGGTGCACCCCATGGATTTGATTCGGCCCTTGGCTGCTGGAGCGGCTCAGGTCAGCGCTGCTCTCCCGGCTCTAGTTCAAAGTGCGTTAGTGACCCGTGAAAGCGCCTCTTTCCCCTCCAAACCCACTCGTCCGGGGCTCGTTCAAGGCTGCGAACCGAGCAAAGCGCTTGTGGAGGCTCACACCTCATTTACTCACTGCTGCGGGGAGGGGCAGAGAGCCACAGACCCCAGAAACTGCCCCAGACATCGCCCCAGGTATGGGGAAAAGGATTTGACTGTTCCTGATGTGCCAGGACACAGAACACCTGCGAGACGCAGGTTGGGCACTTAATTACACAAATGCAATCAGCCGGGGGCATTGCAAACACAGACAGGAAGAAAGTCATAGCTGCTCTTAATTTGCTCTCGGGGCACAGGGAGGTGCAGGAGCCTGAGCTGCTGCAGGAAGGGCCAGGCTGTTCTCTGCAAAGATTTCTACAGCCCCTCTTGGGGATCACTCACACACAAATGTGCAGAGCACAAGTCCAGTTCACATGAGAGAATTCCAGCAGCTCTAAGGAAGGCATGGATTCCATAGGAAAGGCTTTCTGCTTGGTTTTGGAATCTTACAGAGTAGGGGGGAAAGTTTTGCGTCCCCAGCCCTAACCCTGGCATTGCACGGTGACACAGGGAGGCAGTAGATGAGCTGGATTAGGAGGATATGGTCCTATCAGCGTTTCTTACCATTTCTCAGCCATAGATTATCCCCTCAGTAATAGATCTGAGAGGAAGGATTGTCTGAGTCTCTCTCCAGCTTTAGTGCAAAACTGGGAGAGCTGGCTGGAGTCATTGGAGGATTCAGTGCTAAGCAGCCAGACTTTGCACTGGAACAGCTCAGGAGCACTCCACATTCCCAGGATTGCAGCAACAACTGCCCAGGGCTGCAGGACAGAGTTACACCACTCTAGTGCTGGGGTCGGCAAGGGGGAGATGTTTGCAAAAACTGTCATCAACAAAACTTCCATCAAAAAACCCCTCCTGACCCACCAAAGGTTTGTTTTTAAGGTAATAGTAATGATCTATTACCCTTTCCTTGCTTTTGAAATCATTAGTCACAATTCATGGAGGAGAAACAATAGTGCAATGACTTGCCCCACCTTGTACAACAAAGTAGGGGCAAAGCCAGGAGCAGAACACACTCCTGGTCACTGATCCCACTGCTCGGCTGCTGCCTGCACCTCTCTGATGGGCAGGACTGTGACACTCAGCACTCACAGGGATACACCTTGCAGGAGCTCCAAAGGCAGCTTTCCCTGCTGGATTATGGGGATATGCACACGTGTGCCTGCTTTAGTGTGCAATTCAATGTCCAGTCCTGTATCAGTGTGATTACATGTGCACAGGGTGTCTGTGCCATGGTCCCAGGGCTGCTGTGCTGGGAGCAGCTTGCTCAGAGCTGTTTGATCAGCTCCACTGCACAAACACAAACAGCAAACTGTGGGGCAGGCGTCCCACTTCAGGGCCAAACAAACACCATGAGACAGAAATGGCTGAAGGGATCATTTTCTGAAATACTCCCTGACAAAGAATCCTTTTCTTTGCCTGCCCAGCCTCAGAATTGCCCAGAGAAACAGCTTGGCTCAGAAGGGCAGGTTAATGTTTAATACAATGCAGAGCCCACAGGCTTCAAATAGGTAAGTCATTTAGAGATTTTTTTTTCCCCCTGCTCTTTCGTAAGTCAGTGAGGGAATTTACTGCTCCTGAAAGTGGGGATTTGGGCTGCTGGCTCAGCCTGGCTGCAGCTCTGGCAGGCACTGTGTGAGCTTCACACATCCAGCCCTGGCACCTACCCCTGCCCCAGCTCCAAATATCCCCTGCCAAACACATCCCAGCCCTGCCCCAGCCCCAAACACCCTCCTCCCAAACACATCCCAGCCCTGCCCCAGCCCCAAACATCCCCTCCCAAACACATCCCAGCCTCGCCCCTGCCAGATATAAATTTGGTCTAATTACATATCAGGGGTTAATTCTCCAATTACAGCTTCAGGTAATGAAGTCTCATTCCCCCAGTTTGCTTCTCCCCAGTTCACTTTTGCTTATACTTTTCAGGGCCTGAGGCTGTGGGGTGTCCTTGAATCTCAGGCCCAGAGGGATTGTTTTGTCTCACCAAAATGTGAGGACAGTAACTAACACTTCATATGGAGTTCAGAGTTGTGCACCAATGCAGTACAGGATCTGAAAAATATAAAGGCTAAAATCTTAATGCATCAGCTGCAAGGGGTCTGTGCTGTCTGTCCCCCAGCATCCTCCTGCAGGGAGCCACGTTCCCCAGCGTGTGGGGGTCCTGCTTGCAGAAACACAATCCCCAAACCAAACACAGCAGCGATCAGAGGAGGGAAAGACAAGCACCGCCAGCTCCACACCGTGGGCTGAGGCCGGCAGCCAGAGGCCCAGGAAAGGGTCAGAGGCAGAGAGAGAACAGCAGAGGCAGCAGCACCCAGAAGTGCACATTGGAGTGAGGAGGGAAGGGTACATGTAAGGAAAGGATGAGCCCCATGGAAAAGAAACCTGGAATAACACAAATGTCCCGAGACATCGGGGAATGCTGGGCTGTGTCACTGCCCCTCTGACTGACTCATTCAATCTCTCTGACCAGGTTTTCTCACAAAAGAGGAGGAGGATGGAGTTTTCCCAGGGAGAGGTGTGGTGATGCTCAGGGTTCCTGGGGTTCCAAGGCACTGACTGATGGGCAGAAGTGGCTGTCATGGAGAGAACAGAACTCCCTGGGTGTCCAACAACAAGGACAAGCAGGAATTTACGGTGCAAAGACCTGTCCATGCGCAGCAGAGCAGACCTGAGCTTGGGGAGCAGCATCTCTGACTGACACAGGGGTAGAACCTCAGGTGTCAGGACTATAAATCCCCCCCATCTCCCTTTCCGGCTCTGTTTGTTTTACAAATGATCCTCCAAGCTCCTTTCCTGACCAATCACTCCTTTGTGGCTGCAATGCTGGGGAGGAGATGCAGAGGACTTTTCCATCCTGCTCTGCCCCAGCAGCCCAGGGCCCAGTGGCACTGCACCCTGACCCTGGGCATCCCTGCAAAACCCAGCATGGAGAACCCCTGGATTCAAGGGAAAGGAAGCAGGAGACCACTAGATAGGAGCTGAGACCTTGTGGAGTTTGGCTAAGACAGGGCTGCCCTGGCAGGTACCAAGGAGGGCTTTGGGCACCGCTGTGCACTGGGACCTGTCTCACCCCAGGATCCAAAAGCTGGGATTCACTGACCCAGCAGAAAGGGCCAGGAGTACAGTCATCCCACTGGGCCTGCTCACTTCCCCTGGAGGAGCTCTGTGTTAGCAGACTGGCAGCTGGTGACACAGCTCAGCCCATGCTCTGTGCCCTTTGCAGGGCACAATTCCCATCATCCGTGCCCAATTCCCACTGTTGGTGCCCAGGACAGCGAGATGCTTGTGAGAAAGGACAAAAGCATGGCAACCAGCTCTGGACACTGGCAGAATCTGCCCTTCTCTCTGCCTCCTTCTTGAGGAAATTAAACTCTTATGGCACCTCTGACAGTTCTCCCCTTCCCCTGCAGCCCTAGCAGAGCATTCACCCACACAATGCACCTCTTGTGCCAGTCAGTTAATCCATAGTGCACTGCTTACTTACATTCATTATCCTCATTTAGTTATTAAAAAAAAAAAGCAAACACATATTTTCATTTTTAACAGCTCTGACAAAGGGTTATCCAAACTGGGATTAAAACTCTGGGCTGTCTAACTTGTTGCTGCCTAATTTTTCAGCTGCAGGAATGTTGGCTGCTCCAAGCTCAGTGGAGCCTTATAAAAACATACCTGCCCAGATCTTGGAGAGGGAGATAGGAATCAGCTCGATGATCAAAGTCCCTGATAGCATTCCTGGATCATACAGGCTGTTCATGCAGAGGTCTGCAGGACTGATTGCCAGTGACCTGGAACTGCTTTCCGCAGCGCTTGGGGATAATTCAGTGGAATTTGCTTCCAAAAATCCTCCAAGCCCTGACTTCATCTGTAGGCACATATGAATCATGTGGCTGCATCACAGCAGCCTGACTCTCCAACTTGCAATTAGGAAATTAGGGGTAGCTTTATGGAGTGCATTTGGGGTGAGCTGCTATTCATGAGCACCAAGCCCACTGAAGCATGGAGATGGGGTGGTGGGATGTGTGTGACAGCAGCTCAGGTCCTGGAAATCATGGCTGAGATCTCAGCTAAGTTTGTGTAACTTAACACGTGAACAGCCCTATTTCCCTGTCCTCAATGTCACTGGGGCAGTGTGGCCACCTGTAAGTCCCTGTGTCCCCAAATTCTGTGCAAACCCAACTGCCAAACCCAGGATGGCTCAGCACAAACAACAGCAAAGGCACAAGCCACCACCACTGCTAAAACTTGCCTCAGTCCAGTCCTGAATCACATTTTCTTGCAGCTCTCTCCCCTTCTTGCTCCACAGTAGGAAAACGCAGATGTTCAGCCTGTCAGCATCAATCCACAGTGCTCAGATGCAGGAGGCCAGGCAGCTGTGGTGACCTAAAGCCTCACCACTGCCTCTCTGCTTTTTCCAGAGTTTGATTCATTTGCTTGGGACACCGCACAGCCAGGCCTTCTGTGGTCTTAACTGCATATGGTTAAGAGGTAAATAATTCAGCTGTGTGTTTCCTAACTTTATTCCCTGTGATTCCATTTGACATCAAAGCACCAAACCCCCACAGCACCAAAGGATCATCATGGATGATCTGACGGTCAGGCTGCTCTTGTTGGGGTGATGGTTATGGTAAGGAAGCAAATAACTTAATGAAACAATTACTCCTATCAAATCAGCAGATTTTGTTCTTTTCTTCTGCCTTAATTACAAGGAACCAGGAAGAATGTCCAATTACTCAGGGCAGAATTTCATTACCAAACAAGATAACATCTGCTCAACCACAAGGTACATCAGATGGCCATTTTCATAGAGTGGTTAGGGAAGAGAATGCTCCAACCTGAAATTAAAGTTGAAGAGGGCATTAACAGACAACAAAATAAAATTAAAGGCAGTAGTCAATGCCCATTCAATAGAAGGAAAATCCCTGAATGTAAGGGAAGTCTGAATGAAAGGCCATGAGTGTTTTCCATTTTCAATAGCTCCAGTTTCTGAAAACAAAACTCTTCAAGGTGGCTCATGAGCTGATCCACGTGAATATATCCCCCACCCCCCTCCAGGAATCATTGTAAAATCCCCGAGCTGCTTTCAGAACTGCCAGCTAAGCACTTCAGAATCTAACTGCACGTTTGAAAAACAAAAGCAGGTCAAAGTCAAACTCTCAAAGCCCTCACAGCTTAATCCATTTTTCACAAATAAAGAACCCTGGTTTATGGCTTTTATGGTCTGAGTTTGAGTTGAAACTACAAGAATTAAGCAACAACCTCAGCTTTGTGTCATTGGCGTCTTTCCAAAGTGGTACAGAAGGGATCTGGATCGATCTTGCCACCAAGTGAGAAGATCCCTAATTTTCATCCAGCATCACACCTAACCCAGGGCAGGGCCCTCCCCCAGCGCCTGGACCCCCAGGTGTATTTTCACAAGTGCAATTTAGACAAGTGAAGGGGAAAGAGGAGCAGAGGCACAGTGCTGGAGCTCTGAAAAGCCAGGTTTGTTTCTTGCTGGTGCTGCACTGGCAGGAGGCACAGAGTGTGTGGGGTAGAGGGACCACACAGCAGCTCTGACCTCTGAGCAGCACCAGCCAGCCTGGCTGCAGGCTCAGCACGTGCCAACAAGCCGGGCACCACTGTCTGCCTGCTCCTGTGCCTGTGCAGAGACACCCCTGGGTAGGCAGGGATGGCACAGTCACGCTGTTAACTGTGCCTGCCGTGATTTCCAAATCCAGCCCTGAACACAACTCCCAGCCCTGTGAGAGTGATTCAGAGCAGATTCCTGCATGATCTTACACGTTTGCCTGCCCTGTGTGCAAACCAGAGGCACGAGGTGCCCCTTCCCCTGACAGCTCTTGGAAAAGCAGCCCCGAATGCAGAGGGGGCTCTGCCTTGTGTCTCACAGGGAAAACACTGGACTGCAGCCATGGGGCCTGCTAGAACTGGGAAAGGGGAGCAAGGAACTGGAAAACAGAATCAACAATTAAAGAGCCCACTGAAAATGTGGATACAGGAAAACCACTGGAGGATCAAGCAGAGTCTGCCTATAATCACTAGCCAGGCAATTACAGAATTAGGGATGATTTATAACAGACTGAAGAGCTGGATACTTGGCACGTGCTATGGAAAAGCTGTAAGGAGGGAATTCTGTATGCTGGCACCAGGCTCAGGAGCCACAAGTGATGCAGCCTCAGCAGTTCTGTCCTTTACAGAGCAAACTGAGCAGCATTTGGATGTCTTTCCTTATAGCTCTCAGCCATAATTTGGTCCAGCCATCGATTCCAAGTTTTAAAAATCAAAACAAACAAAATTTAGTTATGCAGAAGGTTGAAAAAATATGAGGCATGATTAATAATAGCCACTGTTTCCTCAGTGCTGTAACACAGAGCAGCTTCCAGCCAGCACTGGCAGCTCTTCTGGGAGGAAATTACTATTGTCCAACTTTACAGGTGGGGAAACTGAGACACAAAAGGGCTGCAGAAAGCAGCTGGTTTAGCCCAGCTTTAGAGTTGTGCTCCTAGACTTTTATTATACATAAAACTCTGAATATTCCTGGAAACTGGGGCAGGTTGATCTGTGATACACTGTCACCAGCATCAGCCTTCATTGTGCCTCTGCCTTGCTTGCTAAGGACATAATTCCACTGTTATTTTCTCTTTTCTTGCACTGGCACAGCTCCATTTCTCATTGCTCTTTATCTTCCATCTATGTCATTTACTCCAGAATTTCAAAGGATGATTTTGCCATCAAGCAGCAGCAGCTAAAATACCTGCCCAAGATTTAGAAGAGTGGAAACAAAATCCAAACTCACTTCCAATCAACTCACACATGAACAACAAGCCCCAAGCCCCAAATCAGTTGGGTACAATTCCTTTGGAAAGCTCCAGAAAGCTCCAGGGGATTCTCCCACTGACAGTGAGAGGAGCAAATCTAAAAGACGTGGGAGTTGCAACAGGCAGTGGCTTTAAGGGAAAAAAAATCTTTATTTGAAGCTCTGCTGTGCCAGCAAGGAAGCAGCCAGAGCTGCCTTCACACCCAGCTCAGAGTGATCAATCACCATGAATCATCCCTTGGGAGAGGAGCAGGGAGGTGATTTAAACACTGAAACATGCCTGCTGCTGCTCAGCAGGTACCTGCATGACTGGGCTGACATACCCACCTCCAGGGACCTCAGGCAAGCAGGGAGGGAGGCTGCAGGAGCCCCTCTCACATCCATGCTCCTGACCTCACCCTCTGAGCCCCCACAGGGGACAATCCCAGCTGCTGGAGAAGCACCTTAGAGCCTGGGTATGTATTTTCATCTTATGTCTTTCTTTAAAACATCCTCAGCTCTACAAACTGTGGGATGTTTTTTGCAGACAGGCCCTGTGAGGCAGCACCAGAGATGAAGAGAGAAAATATAGCCTCACAAAAAAGCAAAGCTGCCTCTCTCCTCACTGAGGGAGGGACAAGCACAGCTTTAAGGGCAATG
Organism: Turdus rufiventris; assembly: GCA_013186435.1. Lineage (NCBI taxonomy): Eukaryota > Metazoa > Chordata > Aves > Passeriformes > Turdidae > Turdus > Turdus rufiventris. The sequence goes on along the minus strand of PYHW01010027.1, from coordinate 1,075,588 downwards.
AGCAAAGAGAGCTGGGGTTTGGGTGCAGTTCTGCACAGACTGGCAGGGACTGCAAAATGATGCAGGGGAACTACTGCCCAAGAACAACAGAGGGCTGTGGTGTCAGCCCAGCCCTCAGCCTGCCAAGACAAGCTAAGCAGCATCAGAGCCTGCTGCCAGTGTTTTGGGGGGCTTTGAGGAGTCAGCTGGGGCTCAGGCTGGGGCATGAATGGTTTCCCAACAGGAATGATTCAGAGTCTGGAGCGGTTTCAGGAGGAGCTGGCTGGTGCCAGGAGCTTTGTGAATGCAGCAGCAAGGAATGCTTCCTCCCTCCTCATCCCCCAGCCTCCGGCTGCTCCCGGGACCAGGCTGCACAGAACCACTCAGAAAAAGTGGATTGTGATCCAGAAAGCCCAGAGGGACCTGGCCTCCCTTTGCACACCGTGGAGGGAAGCTGCACAGAGTAGCTGCAGCAACAATCACCTGCTGGGAGGGAAGAGGCTCCAAAATCCCTCTCCTGACCCGTGGCTGAAGGCAAACAGCCCTGCTCTGAGGAGGGGGAAACAGCAGCTATGAATTGGGTATTACAAGCCCTAGTGCAAAGCCTCCCTGCTGCTGGTGTGGTTAACAACTCATATTGCCTAGAGGAGCAGGGACTGAGAGCAGTGGGACCCCAGGGGGGTTCCCATCCCCTGCCAGCTCCCAGCCTGGCACAGCTGCTCCCCCACCCCTGGGCCCCTGTCTGGTGGGCTCATTTTCACTCAGGTTCCTGCCTTTCCCTCCTTGGCTCGGGTGCTGTCCCACTGACACAGCCCCTGCTCTGTGTTTGTGATTATCCAAGAGCTTTAACCCATTTAACTCTGCAGCCAACATCACAGGCAGCTCCTTTTCCAGTGAGGTCCTTGTGTGCACTGAAGTCAGCTACAAACATCACCTTTTTGCCTTTTCTTTCCCTCTAAGATTGAAACTACAGAAAGTAACTAGAGGTGCATCCACCTGGCCATGGATTTTATCCATCATCTCTGAACAGAGTACTCCACAATTCTGAGGATAAACACTGTCTTGGAGAGGGAAAAGCTGTGGAAAGTAACAGTTAACTAAACTGCTCTGAGATGCAGCTTCAGGATAGCGTTATGGCAAAAATACCTCGCATTTCAATATTTGCTCACGGATCTGAGCACTGGTGGATTCAGTTCTACTTCCCCCGTCAGGCAGCTCATGAGTAGAAAAAAAATGAATGCATTAGGTAAATAATTTTTGCTGAAGCATTCAGCAGATTTTGATCTCCCCAGAACATCTCTACAGCCATCTGCAGGACCAAACACTTCAAATCTGATTTGTCCTGCTTAGTCTTCGTGGCCATAGGAGTTTTCCCAAGGAGTCAGACCTAAGGTTTTCATTTTGACACAAAACAGAAGCTTTTGCGCAGAAATTTTAGCAGTCACCAGGTGGAGCTGTTCCCGATTGTATTTCCTTTTCTATAGGCTTTCACATCATGAAGAACTATAGGGAAGACGGCCAGCAGTGTGGTGCCTGTCTTTGGAGAGGTCGAGCATAAATCAGTCTGCTCACTGTCTGAGCAGAGCCATTCTGCAGCCACGCACAAGGAGAAGAACACACAACTACAAACATATTCCTCCTTCTATTAAAGCCCAAACCATTTGTATAATAATTATTACTAGCAGCACACGACCAGTGCCTCACAGCCCACCATTCTGATTCAAGAATTAGAAGCTGTTGATTGCCACAGCTCCTCTGCAACCTGGAGGTTTTCGAGGAGCAAATCTGCCTTGCTGCTGAGCCATGCCCATTTCATTGGCACTTCAACTTATCTAACCACAAGAGCAGCTTGGCCAATGACAAATTACACTGTTTATACAATTAACAGTCCTAGATGAACATATCTCTTCCAAGAAACCATGAGCACTTACAAAGCTGTCTTTTTACAGCAAGGAAGAAAGCCAATGCAAAAGCGGAGCATGTGGCTGCCAGTTATAATTGAAATAATTTTAATAATTCATGCCTCATTACCTTGCCACATGGCAGTTCAAAGACCATCTCCTAATCCTTTAACCCTTCTCTCCTGCGTCCTTTGGTTTGGTTTCTTAGTTTAATCAGTGAAGAAACAAAATGGGGACTGCTCATCAGCACTTGCCCATGGGGACAAAACCCAATGGGGGCTGGTGAGTGTAAGCTCTTAATCCCCTTCCTGCTGCCCTCCTTAGTTTCCTGATTTGATCTCTCACTGCCAGCTGAACCAGTAAAGACATTAATAAACTATCTCTTAGATATGCCAAGGTGTTGGCTGAAGCTGGAATTGCTTTATGGTGTGTCTTGGTACAGCACTAAGGACAAGGGGAGCTCTTGTTATTGAGCAGCTTTATATGGCCAGGTAAGAATTGCTGGAAGCACCTGTGTCCTTTATCATCTGATATCTCCTACGAGTTTTCCAGCTTTGAGTTGTCCTCTGGGTCGTCAGTCCCACAGCCATGCCCTTTCTCATTAGCAGAATTGCAATTTGAAAGTCAAGATACCAGAACATAATATTTTTAAATGCTTTTGAAGGTTTCTTGTTGCCCCCTTGGCCACTGAGGGAGAGAACACCTGATATCTATTTACTCTTCCAGTACTACGTGGGCAGATTGCAAACAATAAATTAAGATCTAATGTTATTTATGGCTGCAAGTATGATCCTGTTCTCTCATGAAAAGGAAATAACCTTGTAAAAGCACATTCATTTTAAGCACAGTGTGTATTTACACACAGGAAGGGTCCCTCCTTCACCAGTTTAACTCGGTGTGGATGAGGGAAACCAAACCACGTACACACAAACATGCACCAACATGTGCAAAATAAGAGTGCTAGCAGGAGATTTCAACAGCAGCAGAGACTATCACTCTATCATTTGTAAGTTATTACTCAATATGTTCCAGCAGACAGGATCACAGAGCTGGAGATAAACCTGCAGCACAAGGGGCAGCACAGGGAGCAGGACAGGCTCTGTGCTGTTGACACCTCAGCCTCCAGCAGGGCACAGCCCCATCTCAGAGCTGACCACGAGCCCTTCCACGCTGAGCCCCCACCTGCATCCCCTCCCAGGGCTGCAGAGAGCCCTTCCAGCTGCAGGAATTTTGTGCCCCCTGCTTTGGGTGTCCTGGGGAGCAGAGCTGGGTCCTCTGCCAGCACAGCCAGCACAGGGTCACCTTGGGGAACGTTCCAAATACACAGAGCAGTCAAATCTCCGGGGATGAAAACCTGCCCAGCTCCAGTGGCATTAGAAGAGGAGATTTATCCCATTTTTTTAAGGCTATCACAAAGGTTTTTCTGTTTTGCACAGAGCCATTCCCTCATTCTCTGCAGCAGGGAGAGGGGATGACTCACCTGCTCCCTGTATGAAGTGCATATCAGAGGAGTTGCTGTGGCTGTGGATGGTCTGGATTAGTGTGGGGAGTCCCCCGTGTCTTTTCCCAGGCTGGATGAATGCCTAGCAAGAAAAGAGAACTTTGCAGGGAATTTATTAGGCAGCCTGAGCAGCACTCCAGAAGCTGCATGTTACCTTTGAAGCCCTAAAATAAAATCTATTGGCAGATCACTGTGCCTGCAGAGAGAGGACAAAGGTGATCAAACACAGGTTTCTTTCAGGCATAAGCTCAGAGGCAAAGCTCTCTCCATTTAACAGAGAAAAGAGCACAATGAGTGTGACTCATGGCAGAGCTGTGTGGGTGAAGTGCTGCCCACGGGCAGGATGCTCAGCTGATGAGGCCATTCCAGCCATCAGACCCCATCCAACATGTCATGCTGCTCTTAAACGCTGCAGAACCAAGGTGCCTGTGTGAGTTTTTGCCCTCAGAACACCGATAAGAATTCTTAATTCCCCTTTTCCATCACTACTTACATTAACGAGCACTGCCCAGTGACAAAAAATGTTAAGGTTTTCAAGTACCATCAAATTGGATTTTCCAGTTTGTAGGAGAGGAAAAGTAAAGGTCACAGTGATCATTACAGCTGTCTTCTTATTCAAAGCAGAACACTTTAGAGAAGAGTTTGGCTTCACTTCTAATCAGCATTCAGTACTGAAGAGCTTGAGGCTCTTCTGGTCTGGGCAAAGGGCCAGAAAGTGACTCTGAACAGAAAAAGTAAGCAAAGTCTACTCTAATATCACTGAACAAACCAGGTGAAACACAAAAATATAAGTCAATTAAAGCACAAAGCTCTAATTCAGTTTTCTGAACTTCAGTTTCTGTCCATGTAACAAGATTAGGAGTTACAGTAAAACAGGCAAGACACTGATCATGAGTTTGGTGTTTAAGGAGGATAAAAATGGTGCCTTGGGGAAAATGCTGCCAACAGGCAGCAGAACTTAAAGGATCAGAACAGAGCTGTGGATCACGGAAGGAATCAAAGCAGAAGTCCAAGAATTTGTCACAGCCGTGTTCTGGACTACTCTGAAAGATTACCTGCTCCCAAATTCATCCTGAGAGCTGGCTGCTGATCCCTTCTCAATTCCCAAGCACACTGCACCCTTCAGTCTCCATCCAGCTTTCCACAGCTGAATCTCCTCCAGCTCTTCCCTTCCAAAGCCATGTTAAAGTCTTTTAAGGGATCCCAAGCCTTATCCAGTTGAACAGAAAGGAGGAAAGCTGACCATGTCTCTCCTCCCTCCCTGGCCATCCCTTCCAGCCACGCTGCCAACTCCCAGCACATCCTGACCATATATTTAGTCTGCAGTAATTTGCTTTGCATTGTCTTGTGCAGGGTCCAAGCACAGGAATTACATATCCAGTGAGGCATCCAACACTCTGGGAAACCCTGGAGCTTTGGAAACTCAACTCCTCATGCTGCTGCCAGAGTTGAGACCTCATGGTCCAGATCACCACAGGGACTCAGAGGAGCTGAATGGCAGCTCAGGGAGACAACCCCAAATCCCATCTGTGTGTGCTGGCAGAGTGGGTGGGGAGGGTGGGAGTGCCCATTAAATTGGCTCAGGGAAGGGATCAGTGCTGTGGGCACTGGGTCAGGTCCTTGGCTGTCCTACCTGACAGGGCACAGCCATGGCAGAAAGGCAGAGAGGCTGAGGCACAGGAGCCACCACAGCATCCTTAAAATGGAAAAAAAACTCCAACTGGCACAAAACCATTTCCAACTCAGGCTCCTTCACTTTGTTTATAAGGAAAGACTGGGTAGGGGAGCTTGGTTGGATGGAAGACACTTGGAGGTCAATGGCTGTGAGACACCTTCTCCTAAGGAGCCCAAAGCTTCTCATCTGTCTGCCTTCAAAGGAGACAAAGCTCATCTGTAACTGAGCAGCTGGGCCAAGCAGTGTCACCAATCTAAGCCTGGAGCTAAACCTGTCAGACCAAAGCAGGTCAAGAGCCTTGAGGAAGTGACCCAGCAGAGCACAAGGCTGCGCTGAGGCTCCAGAGCAGCCCATGGAGATGGGAGAGGCTGGCACACCAGGGTGGAGCAGCGGGGATGGCACTCACCCCCTGGTACCCCATGCTGCAGGTCAGATTGAACCAATACCTCCAGAGCTGAGCATGTCACTTCCTAAGATGTGGTGATTTAGGGGCTGCTCAGACTGGCCCATGTCCATCCCAAGCTGGAGGTACAAACAGGGTGGAAGTGACAAGCAGAGCCATCACTAAGATTTACAGCCCTGAGGTGAGCCCTGCTTGGGAGAGCAAGATGTGATGTGCAGGAACAAAATGTTCATCCTGGAGAGAGCTCCTTCTCTAATCCCTGCCTGGGTACAAACAGCTTTTACTCTGTTTGCATCAACTATTTAATGGTGGCACAATGGACACCAGGACTCCAGGTGTTTGTGCCCCACAGCTGGAAGATGAGCTGTAGGAATGATCAGAACCCAGCACACACAGGGCACCTGCTGGAACCCCAGAGAACACGGAGCAAAGGGGCCTTCACCAGGGTGCTGGTGATGTTGGGAATGCTGGAACAATTGCTGCTGGTCAGATGAAATGGTTTGTGTCTGCCCACACCTGGTGCCCACCCAGCTCCAGCAGCAGGCTGTGATGCCAAGCAGGAGCAAGGACAACCTTGCCATGGAAGGGAAAACAAAACATGGTGATTTTCTCTAGAACTCCTTCCCTTACGAGTCTGTTCACGCTTCAACACACAGAAATTCCTGAGGAAATATCACCCTCTTGTGTCCAAAGTGAAGCGAGCAAGAACTGCTGCAGAAGTGATGAACAAAGGCATCCCCATCACCCAGCTGCACGGTGGCCAGTGGGCTCACAATTCTGGAGCTGAAAGCAGTGCCCAGGCTGAGGACAGGGATGGGGAGCTGCCCTCTAGAGCTCCTGCAGAGAGGGCTGAGCTCTGCTCTCACTGGTTTAAATTCAACAGTCAAGGGTCTCAATCCCACTTCACTTCGGATTCTACAAGTTGTGAAAGGTGGAAAGCAGTGAGTCCATGCACACACAAGACAAACGACATGGATATTAATTAACCTTGCATACTAGATTAGCACTGAGAGACCCTCATGGCTCTCACTTGCTCCTGCCCAGCTGGAACCACAAATCAGGCAGGGATCACTGCAGAGCAATTAAATATTAAATATAGTCTGCTGTTGCCACTGCTGTGCTACCAAGAGTTAAACTTTTACCAAAATCTGCCAGCTCGGTGTGTGCCACCTACTTGGGACGTTTCTGGGTTTGCCTCCAAGGACCTGAGGCACTCTGTGCTCCCAGAGCTGTGCCATGGGCTGGGATGAGGAGGAGGGTTTGCCAAGGTGCAGTCCTGTGAGCTAAACTGGGCTTTCTCTTTTAATTGAGATGTTAATCTGCCACTCAGATCCCACTTCAGACATGAGCTGTCACTACCAGCCACAATTTCATGTTCTTTTTCATGCTTACTTCATCCTTGGGAAAAAAATTAAAAAAAAACCAAAACTGCAAACATGACTCGAGTGAGGCAAACCTGTTTTTCATAATGAAAGATTTTTCTGTTTTCTTTTCTCCCAAGCAGGCCCAGGGCAGTTTCTCCTGGGCTTTGCAGAGGTGGCATCTCTCCAGCAACAACTGGATGCACTGTGAGCTGGTCCCTCAGTAACTCTGGCACTGCTCATCCCCAGCTCACACCATCACTGCTGCATCTGGGTTTGAAGTTTGGGGGCTTCTTTTGTTTGTTTGGGGCTTTGGGTCCTTGGGGTATTTTTTGTGGGGGTGGGGAGGTGCTTTACAGTCTTTTTTGTTGTTGTTGCTGGCTTTTTTTTTAATTTGGTAGGGGTTTTTTAAAATTTATTTAGGGTGTGGATCTTTTTGCTTTGTGGTTTTGTTGTTTGTTTTCGTTTTTTGTTTTTGGTTTTTGTTTTTTTTTTTTTGTCCATGGCCATTTCAGCATCTCTCACACAGCACTGATTATGACAGCAACCCTTCAGAGAGGATTACCATCTCTTCCAAAGGTTTTGGTTACCTCATTTAGTTTGGTCTGCTCACTTGTAGCCAGGATAAAAATATTTCCCACTGTCCCCTCTAGGCTCAGCTGGCTCATTCCAGAGTGCACAAGGTGCCATCTCCCATTTCACTCCCCCTGCATATTTCTGTCCATCTCCTATATCCTCTTTAAAAGCCAAAAGCTTTTAGCACAAGCAATTGAGCTTGGAGGAAAAAAAAAGTGATAAATAGCAATAAAATAGCCAACTGCAGATATGAGATCCACAATGTGTTTGTCATTTAGATTTAATCAAAATGTTAATAGGCATTCAGTGTTATTTGAGAATTTCAGATGTATTTAATATGAGAGGATTTGCATATCTACCACTGAGTTTTTAATCCTTGATAAATGTGTAGAATAATTAATTATTCAATGAACATACAAGAGTTGGCTGATTAAATCTCAATTATAAAGGCAAGTCTTACTCACTCTATTTATTATGACTGTTCTCTCAGCATTGCCTAATTAAGCCATATTTGATTATGGGGTGAAAAACATTTATTGCAGATATTGTGGCTCTGTAATTGATGCATATCTGTGGCCTGGCTGTTAAGCCCTAATAAATACATTTTAAACAGCTAATTATTTAATTAACAACACTCTTCCAAGCTCGGTGTAAACCATTCTGCAGCCCTGCCATGAAAGCCCTGACAGGAATGAGAGCTCTGGAAGCTGCTGCAATGTTCCCACCCCTCTCTCTTTGTGCCAGCCTTGCTGGGATGCTCCCAGCTCTGCCTCCAGTGTTTTGAAAAGAGACTCCACCACAAGGGTTGAGATCCACCAGTCCAAACTGGTCTCTGCAGTGTGGACATTGACACCTGAACTGGTGTTTATTGTCACAGTCCAGGGAGAGGAATAGGCACTAGCAGGGGATGCTGTGGTTTTGTTTGTAGGACACATCCAGCTCCTTTCATTTGTCCCTTTTTTCTTCAGTCTTGTGCTGCCAACATCCTGCTCCCCCAGCAGGTTTTAGAAGCAGCCTCACAGGCTCCCTCCCCCTCAAAGGCAACTGATGGTCAGCAAGATGGAAGTACAGCTCAATGATATTACATGTTCAGTCACATCTTCTGACCTTTATTTTCTCACCCATTTCTTGAAAGGTTGACAAAACCCTCCAAGTCAAGCTATTTCCAGTCACTGCTCGGCCCAAGAGGCAGCTCTGTGCTGGTTCTCACTTCAATTAACTCCAATTAACAAGAGAGGCAAAAGCACAAGAGCTTTGTAACTCTTCCATGGCAGGAGCCTTTCTGCAGGAGATTTTGGACACCACCAGGTCTCTGCACTTCAGTTTCAGCTCCCAGTTCAGCAACTGGAGATGTTCAAAGAAGAAGAGCACCACATTGTGCCCAAGGTTTGTTTGTTTTCCCTCAGCTGTGAGAATTTAACTCCTCTTCCTTACTGAGACTCAGGTGCAGAGAAAATGGAAAGGAAAGGGTCTGTGTGAGGTAAACACACAGCACCAGCTCCCAAATGCACACATCAGGTGGCTGGGAGGAGATTTAATGGCACTGCTGAAGCTCAGCAGCTCTGTGACTCTCTGGTGCTTTTCTGCAGGGTTTGAAGATGTGCAGTTTAGGTCACTAAGCCACTGTCTTTTCCTGTGATTTAAAATGAGCATTGCTCTAAGTTTTCATTTTCTTCAGATCAAATCATTCAACCTGCTCTAACTACCCAGCTTTAAAAGCACTTGCCCAGCTCATATTTTTTTAAACATATTTGCTAATCCGAAGCAGGATTTGCTAATGCAAACCTGGTGGGACATAATTGCAGCAGACACCAACACAAGTAGAAGAAGTTAAAAGGATTTTTGCTAAGAACTACAGGAACAACCCCAAAGCTCCTCAGAGAGCCAGCAAAGTGAGCCTGCTGCCTTTCCCAGGCAGGATTCTTCCTAGCAAGGGATCTTGCAAAATACCATAATTGAATTATCCATCTGTTTATTATCAGAGAATTATCTGCTTCAGGGTTTCCTTCCCCTAGAAGCTAGAAATGGTGAAAATTTGCAGAGAGAAAAAAAAAATCTGAAAAGCTGAATGCAAAGCACTACAGTCAGCCCCAGCCAAAGCCTGTGTTCAGGGCCAGAAGAATTTTAATTGCATTTGGTTCTTAGGAAACAAACACTGACAACCCCAACATCACACAGTGTTACCCACAGTCACTGTCCCAGCCACTCTGGTGCAACAACAATCTGAGCCCCTTGATCACAGAGATGCTGTGACTTCCTCTTCAAACCAAACATCCTGGTTTATCTGTTAGGGAGGGATCCTTTCCAGGAGTTCTGCATGCTTCTTTATAAAAGAATTACAAGCAAATGATACTTATAAAGTAATTACCATTTGAATGTAATTTTGACCCCAAACCATTTTTAATCCTACAGAATATTAAGTCCCAACTCCCATCTAACAGGCGCTGGTGTTCCCTTTTCCTCCAGCTATAATGAACCTCAAAGTAACAGCACTGCTCTTCTCATTCCTCAACCAGCCAGGCTGGTGAGCTGGACCCAGAAGTTCCACCACAGCACCCCAAGCATTATCATCTTCTCAATAAAAGGTTTGATGGCAGCAAACAGCACACTGGCCTTGCAGAGGATGCAAACACCCACAGCCTCTTTGGGCAGCCAGTCAGGGGCTTCAAAGGTTCTGAAAAAACAGGCAAATGTAACAAATCAAAGCAGAACTGTGTGTATAAAAAACAGTGCTGAAATATTGATGGTTTAAAACTCAGCCCAAACTGGCTCAATAATTTGGTTGGTTTTGGTTTTACTTTTTTGGGTTTTTTACAGCATCTCAGAAAGAATCACTCAAAGGAGAATACTCCCTATTTTTATCTCAGGGGAGTGTTTGGAAGCTATTTCACACCAGTGCTAAATGCAGTCCCTTTGGGATAAGGCATATATTGAATAGAAATCCTACCTGCATCCTCCACCCACAGCTGATGAGGAGATGGCAGGGATTCCTCTGGAGTGGGATCATCTGTTTGCAGCTCTGAGCCGCTTTTCCCTGAGAGGAAGAGCCAAAGCTGAAGATCTATCATTAGGATTTATCTTCAAAAGAATTTTAATGAAGCAGAAATCCTGAATGTAGAAAATATAAGAGCCTCCTGTTTTATCCCTGGTATCTAAATCCTGTAGGCAACATGAAACTCACTGAAATATTTCTAAGCCTGAATAATACAAAATGTACAGATGAGAATCTTCCTCTGATGAATATTTGATAGGAATAGTCTCAGCATGGAATGTGGAGAGCACCTTCACTCCCACACACATCTGTGTGTACATGCAGAAAGCTCTAGAGGCTGACACACTACCCAAGAGTCTAAAATAAAGAGATTTTGCCATGCAAAAGCACAACCATCAGCTTCTGTGCTCCTTTGCCAGCCAGGGAGCACAAACTCCTCCTCACTGTGATGTTCATCAGTCTCTCCCTTCACCCTGTTTCCCTTCCCAGCCCCTCCACACGGTGCATTTCCAGGTTTTGGCACAAGAAAACCCTGTTCCTAAAGCAGTTCATTCAGCACAACCTGACATCAAGAACATCTCTCACAGCTCTGTTGTGTGGCTGTGTCAGCTCCACACCACATTTACTGTGAGTCCCTCTCCTTGGGCAGGAGCTGCTCAAACCCCAGTGCTGAGACTGGCCAAAAGCA
>PYHW01010027.1:1046109-1059280 GCA_013186435.1 Turdus rufiventris | reverse complement strand
GTCACACTCGGGCAGGTGTAACACAGCTCAGGTTTCGGTGCAGCTCTGCAGAAGCGCTGCCCCAGCCCTGCCGAGCTCACAGCAACCACAGGCTGCTGCAGAGCGCGTTCACGGGTCCCTCTCAGGATGGGGACAGCCACACCACAGCGCAGCCCCCTGCAGCACATCTGAACATAAATAACACCCCAGGCTCCCCTGCAGCAGCAGGCTCTGCTGTCTCCACCGCAAAACCACAAGTTGTATCTTGAGACGTGAGAGCGGCCCAAGAGAAGCGAGCTGCACAAAGCATATTTTTAAGGAACGTAATTATTTTTATCATGGAAATTTCTGCCTCTCTTTTTGTTCCAAGTGGTGCTCCCAGTTCTGAGCAGTAAGGCTCACCATGGAGTAAGAGGCATTGGGAGAAATGCTTTTTCTGCCTTCAGCCAAGCCCACAGACAATTTCTCAGCATGGCCATCACAGTGAGATTTTAACAAAAGCACCAGGAGGACAAGAGCCATCCTTTCAGTGATGGATCCCTCCTGGTTCACCAAATCCTGGACAAGTCTAAAAGTTGCAAAGCCTCAGTTTGGGCTGTTCATTTGAGTTTCTCTGGGAGTTCTAAACCTGGTAGGAATTCTCCTCTCTTTCCCCTTTTGGCTAGGACAGAAATATAATATATATTATATTATAATATGATATATATTTTTCCATGCTACAACTTTATTTCCAAAACACCCTTGCAAGAAGGAGCACATGGCTCTCTGTGTGTGCTCTCTGGGAAAGGACTGGTTTTAATTTTAGCCTTGGAAGTCATTAGGAACTGTAATTTCTTTACCTGCAGTGTATACACACACATGCTTGGCTTCTTTTTTGAAATATTTAAATGTTCAGGCTTTTAAAAAATTAAATAAAATAAAGATTTTGAGTCCAAAAGCTGTTACAGATTAGGCACCAAGTGCCATCAATTGAGGCTTCCTAGAAGCTTCCACTGTGAGCATTAGAAAGTATAAGAATGAAGGTTAACAGAAAAATCCACAATGTTACAGAGTTTCATCAATAATCTTATTTCTCAGAAATCGTGAGCATTTGTGCAAAATGTCACCTCTACATTGAGACTTTAAATGTCACTCACCCACAAGCCTGCTGCCAATTGTCTCTGAGCAGAGATAATACAATAATGACACTACAAGTAGAAACCACTAGTGGTAAACTGGCCTTGGTGATTTCTCAGAACATTTGCCCCAAGGTATAAGTCAGTGATGTGAAATCAAGTGTCTCCTTTTTCCTGTTCTACCAGTAATAAATTCCACCATCTGATGATGAAATGATTACTATCATTGGTAAAGCACCACTTGTACAATGACCCCCAGAATAAACTTTTACACCTTGTGTGTTCTGCTAAGAGCAGATGGACCAAATGTCTCAGGGTGTCGTGAACTGCAGAGAGGGATGAGCTTAAAGGCTTTCCCAGAGAGTTAATAATTACTAATTATTGATACTAATTCATAGAAGGAGTGAGAGATCATCTTCCACTTGGCATGTGCAGTGTTTATTCATTATTCTCATTACATTAGAGGGCACAGGAGTGGAGCAGAGCATTGCTGTTCTCTCAGGTAGAAGTCTCTGGGGTCATGGATGTATTCTCCAGGGAGAGTTTCAGACACATGCCAGCCAGTTGGTGCAGTTAAATACCAGGCAAAAGCAAAATAGTAGTAATTACACAGGAATTAGAACCATCCAGAGAGTTCATCCAGCCCTACCAGCAGTTATTTACACAGAGTGGAGCCACCTCCCATCCACAATTGGACAGATAATCTACTTGTACCAGACAGATTGTGACAACACTGTAAAACTTTAGTGTTAGGATAAAATGATTTATTCCCTTTAGTCAGCATTTAGGTTGGCTGCTTTATTTCTGTTTCTTAAATGAAAAAATTATGTGAGATTCTTGTAGGCAAGGCAGGGTGTTCTGGCTATATGAGGGAGTAATGTATGATGAGTAATGTATTGATTTTCTAAAAAGTAAGTTAAATCCTTTTGAGATCTCCAAATGAAATGGGAAAGATTTCTTGCATGTTGCACAAAGCCAGTAACCAGCCATTCCTGAAGGATTTGAAATAGTGTTTAAAACCATGCAAAACAACATAAATTCTGTTAAGTTTATACGACAAGCAGTAAAAGAATTCATTAACTAGTGCAGGAGCATATTAACCAAATATGTCAGATTAAAGAAGTAGCAGCAATGAAGCATTTTCAGCACCTCAAAGCTGTGAGAAAACCAAATCTGTGAANAGAAAAAAAAAAAAAAAAAAGCCTGAATGTTTTCAAATTCACTGCAAATTGACTGCTAATATATTACAAGTTGAGGGTTACAAGACATTAACAAAGAAACTAAATGCTTTGGGAAACAGTGCTTACAAAAGCTTGCATACCATGAGTGGAAATGGGTTTTTTACTAACACAGGGACCTTGAGAAATCAGCAGTGAGTGACTTGTGTTCAGCAGAGCCAGCAGTGCTGGACATATTTTGGTCAGATCCTCTGAATTCCACAACAGGATGAGTTACTGGATGGAAAAGGAGTCACAAGCAGCCACCAGTGAGAGACAGGTGGGAGAAACTGGCTGCAGATCACTCTCCTGGTGGGGGTTCAGACATGGATCATGCAGCACTCACAGCTGCCAGGAGCACACACATACTGCAGGGCAGGAGGCACTGGAGACATTCCAGTGTCCTGCAATGTGTCACAAGAGCAGAACCTGCTTCTCCCCTGTCTCCTGCAAAACGTTTTGTGGCTCAACTCAGCTCATCAGCCTCCTTAGCCCCTGGGTACAGGCATATCTTTGTCACACACACCTGAGCCAAGGGGCTAAAATGCTTTTTTCCAGCTAGATTTTCCTGAGTCTGCAGGCTCCATCAGCACTAACCCACATGTGCTGGCTGATTTCTTCAGTTTTGCAAATAACCAAAAGTATTCTTGATGAGCCTTCCTGGCACTCAGCCCGGGCCACTCCATCCAGACCTGAGTCATTTCAGACACTCTTTGTACCTTGCCTGTTGGGTTTTCTCTGCTGCTGTCCTTGCTCAGCTGCCTTGGCTTGCTCTATCCCTGTTCCACAAACTCAGGAGCTGCAGCCCTGCTTCCCACCTGAGGCTGCTTTGCTCCCAGCTGCAATTCCTGACATTCATTCCCAGGATGGGGCTGGGATGTCACCAATACTCTGATACCATTCTCACTGCTGCAGTCCCACCCCAGCCTCAGAACTGCACTTCCCACCTCTCCTGGAAAATAATTTCCCTCTCCAGAGGCTGAGATGGGAGACAGGAAAAAAAAAGCAGAGGCAACAGAATTACCCAGAGCAATTCTGTCTGCAATTCTAGGTTTGAAAATCTCAGTTTTTCTTCTTTCCAGGGAAGTTCTGAGACAACTCTGCATCTTCAGAGTATTCCAACCCTCTTGGGCAGCCCAATTCCCAATTATTCCCTGACACTGGAGCTAAATTCCCCAGCAGTTCATTCACCACTGCTTGGGATAATTGTGGTGCTGATTCTCTGCACAGGTACAGCCCATGAAATGCCTCAGTGTGTTCTTTTTAAAAAAATTTGTTTACACCAAGCCAAAAAAACCACCTCTACTACTGTTTCCTTTCACAGCTTTCTTTTTTTTGTCACTATTGTGGTCGTCTTTGCACAGCAACATTGCTACAGAAAGCTGATCTCAAATGCGCTTTACTCATTGTGAACCTCTCTGTGCTGGCTCTCGGGAGTTTTGCTCCTTTTTGACTAAACCTGCGCCTTGTTCCAAAAATGAAAATGTGATGAAAGGTGATTGACTATGCACACCTCAGTTCCTAGATTGGTATTTAATGTGTTGGTTCTTCCCCAGCTCTTCATTCACCCCTAAGCTGGGCTTTTCCAGGCACGAAGTCAGAATTGGTCTCAGCACCAAGTTTAGTAGAATTCAAGAAAATTTTGGGCAATGAGACATGGAGTACACAGGGTCTGAAGGGTTCTTTTCTATTTTCTTCAGTGATTGGTTTTAAAAAGAAAAACCTCACTTGCAGATTTTGTAATTAAAATGGAAAACAGTTACTGTGTTGTCTAGTGGAATGCTGTTAGGAGCAGTTCACACAGAATTTTCAAAAAGCCTTGAATCACTATAAAAAAACCCAACACAACAAACCACTGAAAGAAACATTCATTTATTTGCAAGATATATGAAACAGGTTTTAATATATGTATGAAAATACCGAGGAACTGTACAACAACACAACCACAATTTATCCAGGTCTGTCCATGTGAAGATAGCACGTATTTGCTCTCAAGGTGAACCTGCACCATCCACCCCCAGAGTGAGGGGATTTCTCCCTCAGGTCTGATGCTCAGCATTTCATGAGCAATATCTGGAGGGAAATGGGCTCTCCTGAAGGACAGGATTGTTTTGGCAAGCTGGGATCTTGTCAGAGCTCAGCTCTGGAGAGGAATTATCCTCTGTGCCTGGCTTTGCTCCAGCTATACACTCATCAAAGACAAACTGACCCTAATCCCTCAAAAAAATAAACAATTACATCAATAGAGAGAAACGCCAGTCCCAGCCTGTCCTCAGCAACCAGAGGCCACCCCATCAATCCTGCCCTGTGACAAGGCAATTCAGCATTCCTCTGTGGAAGAGTGTTGACTTTTCACAGTGGCCCCAACACCAAACCAAAACAAAAACCAAAACACTCCTGGAGGAGACCGAGCCCTTCCTTGGCCCAGCTCCCCACTGGCAGCTGTTCCAGAAGCTGTTACTAAACCCAATTTAGCCTCTTCTTCCGTGATGTGAGTTTTGATAAATCCCTTTGATAAAGAAGGGGTTTTAGATCAGCCCCACCCATGCCCAGACTGGAATGCAGGCATTGGCTTTGCCCCAGATTTTTTCACCTTGTGTCGGACAGTGTGGAGTCACTGGGATGGAGAAACATCCTGCTGAGACACCACCAGCACATCACAAACATCTCTGCTGTCCCAGACACCCAACTCAGCCACTGTGCTCATCAGCCACATCAAAACCCCCATCAGTCACGAGAGGAGCTCTGACAGGAGCAGTAAAATAAACTAAAATCCAGACTTGATGGTGTTTTTGTGATACCAAACTAAAATCTAGACTTGATTTTTTTTTTTGTGGGTCAAACTAAAATCTAGACTTGATTGGTTTTTTTGTGAGACCATCATGACCTTGGAGCAGGGAAGCTCACATGGACCCAGCTTTTCACCCTGCCACATTTCTGAAGTTGCTTCAGAACAAATTTCCCTGCTGTAACTCGGGAGCAGTTTCAGCTGCCTGAGCTCTTGGGCAGAGCCCGAGGATCCATGAGAGAACTGGAATCTGTGCCTGTGTGGATCCATTGCAAACTGCAATGCAAACAGATCCCTGTGCTCCTCCTGAGCTCTCAGCAAAACTCGGAACCAGACCTCCCCATCCACCCACCTTCCAGAAAGGGTTATTTAGCAAAGAAATGAGCCATATATTGCATTTAGCCCCCAAATGCTGCTTTTTCACACTGACCTGCATGCACATGTCCACGCATTTTGCATGCATTTTGCTATATTTTCTGTACATTAAAAAAAAAAAAAACACATTAAAAAAATAGAAACATCCTTGGAAATGAGGTTTTTCTTTCCACTGAAGAAGGCTGGTGATAGCCATTTCAGTTCAGGTGGTTAAAGCAGCTCTCAGAGCTGCCTGGAAGGGAATGGTCGATGCACACATGGTCCCAGCTGCAGGAGTTTGTTCATCTCACGAATAGTTGTTGTTTCTGACCAGTGTGCTCCGTCTGGAGCTGTAGGACATGTCTTCGTACACCACATTGGGCTTTTTCTTCTGGAAATATTTCATCACCTGCAAAACACAGAAAACAGCCGTTCGAAACAGAGCCTGGAAAGACTCCAACAAGGAGTCATTTTCCATCTTAGGAGTCCATCAACATCATCTGTTGGAGGAGGAAGCATACTTTAAAAATTCCTCTCACGACCCAGTTTGGTCTTAGAGGACTAAGTGGAAAGTACCAGCATATTTATTTAACTTTCTTTTATGAGTCTGATGCAATTTCACAAAAAGTTCCTTCAAGAGTTGGATGTAACTGTAGCTTTGACATAAATAATAAATGACAATAATAATAATAATAATAAATAAGGCTCATCCTTAGACTGTTACTGGTAACACAGGACACCAGGTCCCACTGGGTTTTGACAGAATGATGTTACACTGCTGGTTCTTAGCAGTGCTGGATCCACATTTGGAGGGATGAGACAGGAACGTGTAAATCATTAATTTTCAGTAATTTTTATGGAGCACAAGGATCTAGCAGAGAGAATTTCTGGGCACTTTCTGCCGTATATATATAGAAATATATAGAAATATATAGAAATATATAGAAATATATATATATAAATATATATATATATAAATATATAGAAATATATATATATACACACATACACTTTTTCTATACATATTTCTATTTCTATGTATATATATACATACACATATATTTCTATACATATTTTTCTATACATATTTCTATTTCTATGTGTATATATATACACACATACATATATTTCTATACACACAGTATATGTATAGAAATCCCAGTGAAGAAAAATAATTTTTTTTCTTGAAAGGGGCATTTTTTTTTCTCTCAGCACTACTTTCGGACTTCAGGATATTTTATGAGTTTTTGTTGACCTTATGTCCCACTCCAAGCATTCTCTTCCATCTCTTACAAGCTCGCTATGTACAGCTCCTGTCCCAATTCACAACATAATTTTTAAAAAGCAAGCAAAGCAGAACAGTGAGGGGCTTTGTTCAGGGATACACACACAACACATGGCTGTGTCAACTACACAGCTCACTTGAGGTTTGTTATCAAAAGACAAACAATATCTCATTTACAAAGGGTTACAGAAATATAACACGCTGTGTTTGCTGCCAAGAGTTTACAGCTGGAAGATATTAAACAAGGGCAAACAGGAGAGCAATAGGAAGCCACAATTCCTTAGGTTTATCAGACGTTTTCTTAACTCAAGCACTATTTAAAAATAATGCCAGTGTGCTCCTCCAGGTGCAGCTGAGCTGTGGTGGCACTGTACTTACATCCACACGGTACAAGGTGCAGCACAGCAGGGCACAGAACAGCAGAGCCACCACCCCGACAAGGGCATATATATCCCAGGAGCTCTTCTCACACACCTGCTCCCCTGCATTTAAAATTACAGAGGTATTATTAGAAATACGAAGAGGCAGAATTTAATTTTTATTCCAAAAATAAAAATGTTGCAGGCTAACCAAAAATTCAGATCTCAACAGCTACAGCACCACATTTGTTATGCCATTGATATTCTCACTATGCTCTTTATATTAATATTATTAATATTCCCTGTGCTCTTCCAGAGGCTGGGGGTGGCTGCAGGTGGGTCAGCAAGGAGCACCCTGCAAAGGCAGCTTCCACACCACTGATAGCGATGCCTTGAGTTTCAACTTTTATATTTTTCAGAATCTCTGCTGCTTAGTGTGTAGCTCTGGAACTTGATATTAGGTGTTAATGAGTTCTCTTCACAGGATAGTGACAAAACAATTTAATTCTAGTTAGAGAATCAAGGACAACTGGTACCCAAAAAGCAGAAACAACGATGAGGGAAAGGGGAAAGCCAAGGGGCTGAGACTTCATAGCCTGCAGTGTGGTTGGATAATTCACCCCAATATGAAGATGAACCAAAATTTATAAAAGTGTAAAGACTCCTGACCAGGATCCAGCTTGGATTTGATTTGGGTGCAGCCCCAGCCAGGCTCTTGCACTGCCCCAGGTGAATCCTTTCAATGAATTCCTATTTTATTCCTTTTGCTCTGACTAGTCTCTGTTCCAGGTCAGCCTTTCCATGCAACAATAGGACCACACACTCCTAATGGGAGCAGAAAATGTTTTGCTGCAGTGTTGTTGAAACCCTGAGGGCTCTGAGTCATCCAAGAGCCAGGCTGCTGAGAGGTACAGACAGGAGCAGGAGGATGCTGTGGTATGAAATGCACTGAGCAGAATAATGCTGGTGGCAAGGGTTTCAACTCTCTAAAATCTCAATTAATCCCTATATGAATAACACAATAATTAATAATTACACTCTGCTTTGCTGCTGTCATTTCCCCCACCTCACTTCACTGAGTGGTTGCTCCAGTTGCAGGTGGTGGCACAGAACAACACCACAGCTGCCTCTGCAGACTGCAGGAAAATTCTTTGTGACTCTTTGGGCCTTTCTAAAGCTTATTTTACAAAGGCCTCAGCCAAGCTCAATGCACAGGATTAAACTGCACCAGTAAGACCAAAATCAAGCACTGCCTTGCTGGTTCTGACTTCAGCTTAGAGAATGACACCATCCTGCAGGAAAATGAAAAACTCATCTTTGGAGCACAGAAAAATCAAACCCCCTCCTTGCAGCACACGCTCAGAGTGCTCAGTGCATAACAAGGGTAGGTTAGAACATCTCTGCTGTAGTCTGTGGTATTTGAAGCAAATACCCCAGGACTTGTTTTGTGATCTATTTTTAAACACGAGACTTGCTAGAGGGAATGGTTTCTAAAAGCCGTTTATCTCACGCTAAGGTCAAAGAATTGGTGCTGAAAGTACTTATTCATGTCCTAAAATGGACAGATTGCACACAGTGAAGTGTTTGTTACCTTGTTTTGACCTTTATTTCTTTTTCTAAGCTGCAGGACTCTGGCAAGGTCTGAATTCCCTCTGGTTGTAGGAGGCAGGTGGAAACAGTCTATTTCTATGTCCAAGCTCAACAGGGCACAAAGGAGCCTGAGCCCACTCTCCAAACTTTCCTGGGTTGCCTGTCCTGACTAAAGCTCCAAAAGCTTTCTGTCCACAACACAACAATAGATATATTAATGATTAAACAAGCAGAAGGGTCGTACCTTTAACCAGCACCATGGTGCCATGTGCTGAGAACAGAGGAGAGCCCATCACCTCCTCAGCACAGATGTAATTATCACTGTCCTCCTCCTGCAGCTCCTCTAGAGTTACCACAGTTCTGTTCCCTTCCCTTGAAAACTTCAAGCGATTCTTAAAGGCAGGAGAAACATCTGTCACGTTCAGCTTTGACACAGACAGAACTCGGCCAGGCTGCATGTAAGCCCTGAGCAAGTAGAACTTCTCAGCTTGCGAGGAGTTTGTGCACACACAGGTGATGTTGACAGACTGGCCTCGCTCAGGGTTGGCATAGAGCGGCGACTGCTCCACAGCCTTGTTGGAATGAGCTAAAAACAGAGAGATTAGTGGTTATCACTGCTTAACACAGGGCATTTTAACTGGGGAGCAAGGGCACAGAACAGACAGAAGGGACAGACCATAGAGATGTAAATAAAATGAACTTTTAAACACACTTTATATTGAGAAGAAGGATGTATTCTAGTACACCCTGGCATATCTTCCTGCCTCAGGATCTGAAAGTAGGACTGACCAACAGGTTTAGCTCTTTGTAAAGGGTCTGCAGCTACCTAAAAATTTTAAATACTGACCTCCTCTAAGGGAATGCAGCCTGATCAGCACGTCCTGGGGATCTACATCATTGCCTGCTCTCTCAAGAGAGACAAAGCCATAGAGAGAAATGGGGACTATTGGTCTGGATCAAACCACACATTGTCCCATCAATGTTGAAAATGGTCTGTGAGAATGGAGTGTTATTAATGCTTCACTGTCCAGCCAGGAAGACATTCCACTGAGTCTCTCTGAGGACAGGACTTGTTCCTTTTAACATGATCATTAAAGTGGACAAGGGAGTGAGGACAGAATTAACCATGTTTGTAAAGGGAAGGTTGTAACCATTTCAGAGATTATCAAAATCAAACGGATATAAAGCAATTAAATAAAATAATTTGGAGAGACGATATACAATAAACAAGATGTGATTCATTTGAGAAAACACAGACAAGAAGTTTGAAAGGAGAAGCCCAGGGTGGAGACGATAATCTTTAATGGATATAAATTATTATTGCTAATCAGCAATCAATTAGATTTCTCATGCCTTGGGGACAGAAAAGGAAGAAAACCATGTAAGCTTTGGGAAAGAGGTTTTAGGTTAGAAGGTCTCATTGAAAGGACAGGTACATGGAGGAATAAACTGCCAAAGAATAGTGTGGACTCAAATCTCTTCTAATGAAAAAGAAAAAAAAAAAAAAAGACAGAAGAATAGTTCCTGCAATCAGAATCTCCTGCCAAAAGAAGCACTTCTGCCCACCCTCACTAACAAGAGAAAAACCCCTTCACCCACTCATGCCCAGCTTGCAGATCCTGCCTAACTCCAGCTTCCCAATTATTACCAATTTGTCATTTAAGATGAAAAGTAAAAACAAAAGAGATTTGCAAAAACAGCTGCTACCAAAAAAAACCCTTCTATCCCTCTTTGCTTTGCTAGTTGTTTAAAAATGTTTGGCAGGTTGTTTTGGAAAGAGCTGTGGGACCTCACTGTTTTCAAACTGCCGCAGCAAGCTATGACTCCTGTGACAATCTGTAGTTGGTATTAATGAGTCAAGATTAATCTTCTAGGATTATCTGGGCTTTTTTTGCTACCATACTATCTCATGTGTTTTATTCATTGTTTCAGGGGGCAAACCCACACATTCCTTCAAATCTGTACTTGACCTGAGCAGACACAGAAGTTCTGTTATACTTGCCCTCCCATTGTGTCTTCTTCCAATCTTTGATTTAAAATATCGATCCGCATTAACTAATTTATGACATAAAAGGTGGAATTGCAATACCTTTGACCAGCACTATGGTTTTCTTCCCACAGAGTTCTTTGGGAAGGCCATTGATATTAACAATCTCAGAGCATAGGTAGATTTGGGAATCAGATTGCTGTAAACTGTGCAGGGTTATCCTGAGGGTCTCCCCTTCCTTTGAACACTTGGTGCGATTTTCAGAGTTACAACCAACTTTTTGAGATTTGTCGTTGGGAAAATATATCACATTGAGTTTCTCTCTGATATTTCTCAAGTACATCCCCACTTGATTTTGTGAACCATTCATTGGGCAAGTTATGCTGATGGAGTGTCCTTCCCAAGCACTGATAACGTCTGTTGACTTTTCATTTCCTCCACCTAAAAATAAGAAATGAAATTGAAATTGGAATATCAGAGTTTTTCTTGGTTTGTTCATATCAAAGTGGGTTTCAAAACCAACTCCTCCACCAACAGAACCACTCTGTCAGACTGGACCTCAGTCTCCCTGTGCTGGACATGTCACTTCTTGCCTGCTCTGGCACTTTTGGTGCCTTTCATGCCCATTGACCTGAGCAACTCAGCACCTCCCCAGGCTCCAAAGGCAAAAAAAGTGGCTGCTGTCACTCACACAGAACACTGAGTTCCCTCTGTAGATTCCCAGGATGATCCCATTAGTTCTCAAAATACAAACTTCACTAAAATTACCCTGATAATTGGTTTCAGATCTAAATCGGAAGTTTAAAAGCAAGAAAAAGTAAGAAAATGGAAGGAAACACACTTGGCTTTGTAAAGTGGCATTTAATAACATCAAGCAACTGCATAGAACAGATTCTCAGATTCAACAGAGGAAGAGGGCTGCAGAAGGTGTAAGTCTAATCATTTTAAGAAACAGAGGTATCCAAATATATAATGAAACCCTTGGAGTTCTCCAATGACCCCAAAATCCAAAGAAACTGAACAGGGAGTAGTTGTACAATGAATAGTGGGATCAAATGGGAAACACCTGAAAGAATCTACATCAGAAGCAAGGGAAGAAAAATAAATAGAGAGCATTGCATGTCTAAGACAAACATAATTTAGAAAAGGTTGGAAAAAAGGAAAGAAAATACTGAAATGTAAGAGCATCGATGTTGTACATACCATCCTGTGCAGGGAAGCACGGGAGAAGCAGAAGGAAGAGGGATGCACTTGGGAGACACAACATCCACAGCATTTTCAAAGGTCTTTTTAGCTGCTCCCTCAATCTGACCAATGAGTTCAAGTCCTGAGGAAAGAGTCAAAAATCCCCGGTTGGGCTGTTGCCTGCCAGCTCCTTGAGCTGTCTACCGAAAGAAGTCAGCAGAGTTTTGGTTTTGTCTTTGTATCACAATGATAGAGGGGGAAGAGCCATTTCTCTGGGAGGGGTGTCTTGGGTTTCTTCACACTTAAACCAGCCCTGGTTTCCTGAGCAACCCCCAGCCCCTAGAGCAGCAGCAGAAAGTTGTCTATGGGGAGCACCCGCCTTCCCTCTGAAGAAACTGAGAAAAGGGAGGCTCTAATTTGCTCTTCAAAGGCTTCAAATTTGCTGTTGTCCCCTAGTTGTGGCCTCCCTAGAAATACAGGGGCTTGGTACAATCAGTTCAGTTTGTCAAGACTCCCATGGGCTTAGATTGGTGGCTGCAGATGCAAAAGTTTTGGCTTTGTCAGGAGAAAGGAGATGAGAGATGCTCCATTCCTTCAGGAAAACCCTCAATTATTACACAAGCCCTGCAAACAAACCAGCAGATCTGATCTGCATCTTGGCAATGACAATGTGAACAATTCCCATGCAGGAGGAGCTGGAGATCCTTCAGCAAACACCAGCATCCCCTAGGGCAGATCTGACCCCAAACCAGCCCAGCCGACATCACCACAGGAGAAAGAGCATTTCACAGGAAATCTGTAGAACAAGGCCTTTTGATCTTGTTGCTTAAAGGATCTACTTGAGGAAACATCATTACCTGAAACTTTCAGGCTTTTCCTTCTCCCACAACTTCATTGCAAAGCCAATAAACAATTCCAATCTTTACCAAGATAATAAAGCCTTTTCCACCATAGCAAATACTCTCAAAGTGAGAACTAAATTTGCAACCCAGAAAGACAATTATATTCTACATGTCTACTTAACAAGTAGAAAGAGCAACAATTTCTAAGGGAAGAGATTGGTTCTAAGGCAGGACCACTTAGAGAAGACAGTGTGAGCACCCCACACGTTGTTTGTCCCCAAGGAAGCGTTCATGCCTCTTCCCTTCCCTTCTCCCACTGCCTGTGCAGCCTTTCCAAATCCCAAATTACTCAACTCCTCTTCCAGAGCCCTGACCAGGAGATAAGAAAGTCACTGAGATCCTGGAGGAAAAGCAGGATTCTGGTTCCTCCCTTCTTTAATGTAACTAGATATAATTAGTGCCTAATTACC
>PYHW01010027.1:996801-1017249 GCA_013186435.1 Turdus rufiventris | reverse complement strand
AAAAGACTGGCTGTGGCACTCGGTGCCATGGTCTAGTTGAGGTGTCAGGGCATGGGTTGGACTCAAAGGTCTCTTCCAACCTGGTGATTCTGTGAATGCTGGGCAGAGCCAGGCACTGCTCCATACACACCCTCCAAGGAGGGATCCGAGCTCTTCCACCTCACCATGAAGGAGCTGCTTGTACTTTATGCACAGAGCTCCTGCTCACCTGGACACTCCTGCAAGGATTTCCTCTGGCCCCACCAAGTATTAACAACAATCCCTTCTCATCCTCTTCCCACACATTAAGAAATAAATAAAATCTATCCTGTCTTTTTAATTATGTTTTTTCCTGATCATTCATATTTCACACATCACTTTATCCCATATCCTGATTTGCAAAGCACAGTTAACAATGCCTATCCCTCCTACCCTGCAGATGAGCACAGTTCCACAGGATTGACATCAATCTCGGAATCATAGAATCATAAGTTTGGAAAAGACCCTCCAGACCATTGAGTCCAGCTGTTAACACAGCACTGGCAAATCCACCACTCAGATCATGTCCCTAAGTGCCACCTCTTGTCATTTAAATGCCTCTGGAGGATTTATACCCCAGGGCATGTCTGCTGCACAGAACAGCTGCAGCACATCTGGCAGAGTTATTTGTCCAGAGGTTAACATCTCGGTTTTCCCCAGTAGTTTTCAGCCTGAGGTCTGCACATTGAATCCTCATTTATTTGGTCCTCTCTCACGTGGTCTTCTTGCCCCTCTCCTCATTCTGGTCAAAGGACATCTCCCTCTTTTCTCTAGTGACATTCCCTCCTTCTCCCCCTCTTCTCTTCTTTTTCAACAGCCAGAACACTGTCCACCAAATCCCTCAGTGATCTGTCTTCAAATCCAGAGACTCTCCAGCTGTCTTGGCCAGCTCATGCCATCAGTTTACAACTTAATTCAATAAAACCCTCAAATCTAAAGTGAAACATATTCTTTGGACAGAAAATATTTTTCATCCTTTTTTTTTTTTTTTTTTTNCTTCCCTTTCTTTTTCAAAGTAAAGCAAACTTTCACTTGTCAGAGCTCCTGAAGTTTTCTGCAGAGCTGTAACAGAGTAAAGCCAGACCCTAAAAGCAGATCAGGAACAAGAAGCAGGTGAATAAAAGAACAAACAGGAAGAGCTGGAGTTCCTTCAGCAAACACCAGCCACTCACAACCCAGCTTCCCCCAGGTCAGACCAGACCCACAAGCCAGCCCAGCTGATACCACCAGCAGGAGAAAAGTGGATTGACAGGAAAGCTGCAGAACCATAACCAGATTCTTTGGTTTGTTTTTGAAAGGATCTAGTTGAGAAAACATTACTACCTGAAACTCTTGGGCTTTTCCTTTTCCCCACAGTATCATAACAAACAAGATAATAAATAACTCCATTGTTTGCCAAGAGAAGAAGGAAATTCAGTCTCCAATGCAATGGCATCACTTTCAGCAGAG
This sequence comes from Turdus rufiventris, assembly GCA_013186435.1. Lineage (NCBI taxonomy): Eukaryota > Metazoa > Chordata > Aves > Passeriformes > Turdidae > Turdus > Turdus rufiventris. The sequence goes on along the minus strand of PYHW01010027.1, from coordinate 1,015,782 downwards.
CCAAGGTTCTCTCTCAAAGATAAAATCTTATGACCTGGAATACTTTGACCCATGTTTCTCCTACTCCAGCACAAGTTAAACCTGATCTAAACTGCCTTTCCAGAGTGTCTCCTCAGGCTTTCTGCCTCTGGCACAGGTTCAGGGGGACCCCCAAAGGGACCAAAGCAGAGTCCCCCCAACACCCCCCAGGAGCCAGAGAGCAGAGCAGCTGCCCAAGGGTTCACATGTCCCTGAGGGTCCCATGGAGAAGGCTTAAGTTACAGTCAATTTAGAGAAAATAATAGGACTGAAAGAAAAAAGGCTGCAGCACAATAAAGCTCAGGAAACTTCTAAAGATCCCACAGATTTTATTTTCTACTCTAAGTTCTTTCCCAGAAAAGCAGAAGTATTTATACAAGATAATTTTTGGTACCACTTTCTTTATCACTTTTCACTCACTGGTCTGCTGTATACCACTCTCAACAAGCCTTTGCAACAAAAACAAATAAACAAAAGAAAACAAAATCATCTGAGGGGATAAAGCAGCTCTTTCCTGAGTGGGTGTATGACTGCAGTTTATAGCCACAGCTCCATCAAGCCATTGCAGAGACAGCAACCAGCAGGACATTGTGGCTGAGCTGAGAAATCTCTGCAAAAACATCCTAAGTGTAAAGCACACTTTGGCTTTCCTCCACCTGCTCTGAAAAAAGCTTTACACAGCAACCATGATAAAACATTGGTAACATTTTTTTTTTTACTGCCTGAAGTACATTAAGTAGAATGAAATGTTCCACTGGTTTAACTTCGACTTTAAAACCAGTGTTCTTAGTCACTAATGCTTCGTTTTGTGGTTGTTTTGGTTCTGCTTTGCTTCATTCCAACCCAGAGCTGCGATGCTGGATTGTTCATTAGTCAGGTTGGACCTGGAAGATGCATRGTCAGCTTGGATCTGGAGAAATGCATGGTCAGCTCCAGCYTGAGAGGCAGCTTCTCCTTGGAAAGGAGGAGAGCWGCAGAGATTTCTCCTKCACCCCTCCTGACAAATTATCCCTTATTTGCAAACATGACAGGATGGCACTTATGGAAAACAAGATATTAGCAAAACATGCTAAGGAACTACGAGGAAGAAAAGGAAGGTGAGTGGATATGGCATAAAATAATTCAGTAATTACATGAACAGGAAAATGCTGTCAATACATTTATTCTATTATTTCTGAGGTCCCTCACATGCTTATATAAACACACCATCAGGAAGCTGTTGGGTTTCCTGCATTCACACAATCATGTGAGTTCACACTGAGCCCACTGGACGGTGCCAGCACTACAGCTGTGGTGTTATTTATGCACAAAGATCACCAGACCAGTAACACATGTTCTTCCCTATACAGAAAACGTTCAGCACACTGATAATTTCACTCCTGCCACAGACTTTTCAGTGTCCGTTTCTGAGTGTCTACTTCAAAACAAGAAAGCAAGAACTTGTAAGAGAACAGGGTAAAAGAGCAGATTCTATAAAGAAGAAGACAGTACCTCAGAAGTTGTTTGTGTCTTCATGTCTCATTTCTTCCCTTCCCTTCTCCCAGTGCCTGTGCAGCCTTTCCAAATCCCACTTTATTCAGCTCCTCTTCCAGAGGAAATGCAGAAGTCAATCGGGTCTCAGAGGGTAAAGCCCTTCACTGGCTCCTCCCACCTTGATATAATCCAATGTCATAAGGAATTCTAATTTTCACTTTCACTCTGGAGCACGAGTCAGCAGTGCCACAGAACAGTGCAAACAAGGTAAGTGCTGTAACTGCACAATTGCAGTTGTAAAGCATGGAAAATAACCAATCATATTCCCCAAAACTTCCCAGGAGCCTGCTTGGAAGCCCCTGGCAGTCACCCTGTCCCCCCAGGCACTGCAGCACAGAGGTGAAGTCACTGGGATTGGGATCTGCTCCCCAGTCTGGCACTGCCTGCCCATGCAAGGGCTCCCAGGGTGAGCTGGAAGTTCAGGGTCTGTAAGCACAGGGTACAGACAAGGGCAAGTTCTGCTGCTGCTTTCTTCTCTCTTTTCTGGGTGGGGTTTCTTGGGGTCGCATAAGACAAATCAAACCATCAAATCAGACTTTAACTCCCAGCAAACGCAGCACAAGTTACAACAGGGAATTGATCTGGAGAGTGCCTGACTCTCTCCTTTCCCCTCTGCCCTACAACTCTCTATCTCTCCACAGAGCCATACGATTTCTTTGCCTCGACTTGGCCCCTGCCTTTGACACACAGAACAATTTTTTTTTTGTGTCACCCTGTGCAAGCTGTCACCCAGCCTGTCACAAGCAGCAGTCCCAGCCCTGGGCTGCCATAAACTGTAGCTGAATCTAAGAATAGCAATGTTTCCTCCCAGTCCATAGTTTACCCTTTCACCAAGCCGCTGTTTTATCGTGTTTTCAACTCTATTTTTATCATGTGATTCACATCATAGAAAGTCCAAACCAGGAGTTTCTACTTGCAAATTTTGCTCCAGGAGAAAAGGAGCATTCCTGGAAGGATTCACGTGCTTGGTTTATGCAGAGCACAGCAGCACCTGTAGTGAAGATGTGGATGCTGACCCTCAGGGAAACTCAATTTCAGGGCTTCATTTAGCAGACATCATACAGATCTGACCAGCTTCGATTTAATCACTGTGCTGCACACCCACACTGCCCCTCCAGTGAATGTGGGTGGCTTGCTTTGCTCTCACAGTCCTAGCTCAGGGCAGCAGCTGTGTGCTAGAAAAATGCTCCAAAACTGGGATATCTGTCTACCATTTCACTCTTGTGTTTCAGGCTCAGGACATTAAATTGGAGATGTTTCCTTAAAAAGAAACCAAAGCGCCACAACAACCAAAGCTGCCAAAACCAAACAAGCCAACAACAAAGCCTCTTGTTTCCCTTAACTCGTGCCCTTCCTTCAGGCAGGGTTTGCCCTGGCCTGAAAGGATCACCTCCAGCATGAAAATAAGGTTTCTACATCTCTAGAGAAGTTGAATATTGTCCTGAGGCAGGTAATCATTTCCAGAAATGGAAGCACAAGGTGATGTAACCACTCTTTCAGTAAGCCCCAGGGTCTGCAGTCACCTGCCCTGGCTCTCAGCACAGTCTGGCTGGCAGTGACTTCACAAGGGGGTTCTGCTCCAAACAAACAACCTATGCCATTCCCAACCAGCCCCCAGGGCCACCTCTCACCAAAATCACACCCTAAAACAATACCAGGCAGCAGAGTCTCTCTGGGTGCCACAGAGCTGAGCCGCTCTGCCAGGCCTGCCTTAACATGTTGTAACGTGTGATGTAAATTGGCACAAGGAAACCAGCTGCAGTTATGGAATGTAGCAGAAAAAAGGCACTTTGTGGGGTTTGGGGGCTTCCAGAAGATTGCTTGGTTGGAGGAACTCGTAACAGGACTGAACCCTTCACTCAAACCCAGCCAACCTAAATAGCAGCTGTTCTAGTGCAAGCTGGCAACACTAAAGACATCCGTATGCTGAGAATGTGACTGAAACTTTTAGTTTCTCTTTTGTCTTGATTCATTTTTCACAGGAAGGGTTAGTCTCCAAGAACAGGATTTGGTAATAGCAAACCGCACGAGTTGTTTTGGATTCGCCTCTTCCTCAGAGACCCAGCACTGAGTTCCCCTGGCCCTGCTATAACTTTTTTTTTTTTTCAGTGTTTCCTCTGAGTGATACCAAATTCCTCAAACATCTTTCTTCAAGCATAGGGCAGAAATTCAGGGGTAACACATGCTGCCTAATTTAGAATTACCAGAAACAGGCAAAGATCTTCTGTACCCAAAAACTGCTTGGAGGAGTTTTAGTTTGTACAGTTTGCACTGCATCCTTTGATTATAAACTGTGTGATAAATAGAAAAAAATATTAGTTATTCATGTCTTCAGTAAGGAGTTTCTCCTTCTCATTAAACTGTATTTATATTGCAATAATCCCTGACATTCTACTCCTGAACAAGGCTTCATTTCAACTTCCAAGACAGAACCTCCAACATGGCCAAGGAATCTGATACTTTGATCCATCCTAGAAGCACAAAATCCCTTCTAGTTGAATCCAGAATTATCAATGTTAACTTTAACCAGAATTTTACCCAGAAAGTCAAGATGATAAATGAACCAGAAGATATGAAGTCAAATATTATGGCTATAGAAGAACCTCAGTTTTTCTTAGCTATATGCATGACTACAAGAAGGGTTTTGGGCTTCTTTTCCTTTTTCTTTCAGGCAACTAGAATATTTCACATATCCTATTTCATGTTCCGGGAAATGGAAAGTATAAGGAAGCTCAGGGATCCGGTCTCAGCCTTTGTCCCATGACACTACTGGTCTCAGTGTGATTTGTCACTGATCTTGGCTTCCAAATCTTACTTATCTACAGAACCATCACTTTCGTGTTGTGAGGAAATCCCCTGCTAATCTGGTACGTTAAGAAAATGATGAAATTTATGGCTGGAACATAAAAAGGATAACCACAGTGGTTAATTAGAGCCATTGTAAAGTAATAAAGTGCTCTTTTTTTTGCCAAGTCATTGACCAGTCAGGCGCCACAAGAAAAAACAAAGCTGCCTTCGGTTCAAAAGTCACCCTACAAATCTGAGTATACATATTCAGCTTTGCTCAGAAGAGTGAGAAGAGAGGCTACTGGGAAAAACACATCTCTCATATCTTGGCACCAGTGAATTACTGCAGAGGGAATCAACAGCTACCCAATATGTTGCAGGCAGAAAGAGCTTGTGCTAAGCCCCAGGTACACCTCATGAGGAAGTCTCAACTTCCAGGAGCGGCCCTGGAGGCAGAAAGGCAACCAAGGGCAGGAATGAGATTAATTTCTTAACCCCAAGGACAATTTTGATCTTTTGTTTAGAATCACAGCATCATTAAGATTGGAAAAGCCCTCCAAAATGATGAAGTCCAACATTTGACCAAACTTCTTTGACTTCAAGGCTGTGGTCAGACAGGAGTTGCTCTTCAGTGTCCCATGGGGTGGTATTGCTGTCAGGCTAGGAGAGCAGTGAAAAGGATGTAGCAACAATTTTCCTTCTTACAGAAGAGAAGCAAAAAGCCTTCTATTAAAGAAAAGACTACACTTTTCTAGATGAGCTCGTGGGACTGAGGATAGATATGATTTCATTGGAGCAAGGAAGGCAACACCCTTTGTAAACATGCTTTTACAAAAACATCACATCTCACGCGTCCAGCAGGTGTTCAGTCCCGATTATAATTATTATTATTATATTATTATTATAAATATATTATTATAATTATTTCTCTCCTCCTTTCCTTGAGCAGCCTGAGAAAATACAAGGCTGCTTTTTCCCTGGCCTCCAGCAGTATCCACAGGGTAGCACAGCTCAGGGATCCCGTCGTGCTCTGGGCACAGTGTAAATCAGAATCACAGAATGGTTTGAGTTGGAATGGAACTTAGAGGAACTAGTCCCACTCCCTAGGAAGACATTCCACTAGACCAGTTTGTCCACAATCCCATCTAGCCTGGTCTTGGGCACTTCCAAGAATGGGGCAGTCACAGCTTCTCTGGGAAACCTGTGCCAGAGCCTCACCATCCTCAGTGCAAAACAACTTCCTCCTAATCACTCATCTAAAGCTACTCCTTGAGTCTGAGGCCATTCTCCCTTGCCCTGTCACTGCATGGTCCCTTGCAGGCTCCCTTTAGGTCTGGAATCCTGAGCCTCATTAGCTCCCAGGGCTGCAGGGCAGCTGTGCTGGGCAGGACCCCATTGCCAGGGCACAAACATTTCACCAGCTTTCCTTCTGATGAACATGGAAATGCTCTGATGTCCCCCATGTGCTGTCCCCTGCTTCAAAAATCCACAGGGTGCTGGACGAGTCAGCATCATCTTGATACCATAAACACTTCCTCCAGCAAAACTACCTGACAGCACAATTAAATGGATGGGGGGAAGAAATCAGTGTGATCTTGAACATCATAAGGCAGCAAGGCCCAACCCAGTAGCTGCCCTCCAGGCCTGTGCTGTGGCACACAGAGCAGCCCCAGCAGCTGTACTTCCAAAACTCACGCATTCATTCACTCCTGCATGATCCAGTCACCTTCCCAAGTATTAGGCAGCTTCTCTTATGACCTTTTATTTTTTTTTTTTTAATTCAAGTGGTGGTAGAATTATTTTGAAGTCTGTCAAGAAGCTGCTCTCCCTACAAGACAAGATCATGCACTATTTGTGCTTGTGCTCCTTTTCACTGTTGACCTTTTTAGCACTACAGGCATCGGCTGAATCACCCTGAAACAGAATGCTTGTCTGAGGACACCACAAGCGTGAATAAAGCGCCTCCCTTCCATAGCTGGGTCTTGTTTTTGCATGGTTGCCAATACCACAGTTTGGAAAATTACTGTGTGGAATGCAACCAAGCATTGTCTTGTAAGAAATACACATTGGCAGTGTCTGGGCAATGCTCCAAGTGCCTCTGCAAAAACTGGGAAAGAGCTTCCTCTAAAAGGCAGAGCATTTCTGAGAACACTCTCTGCCAAGAGTGCCAAACCACAACCACATCTGCTGTTGTGACCCACTGAGCTCAAAACGTTTTGATGTCTCTTTAGGAGAAACAGGTCCCTTTTCCAAGCATTTGTGCACCCACAGTGCATGTCCAAGGGAGCTGGTTTTGACTGCTATGGCACAGTTGGGACCCAACAGCATCCCAGAGATCACCATACACAGAAGCAGAGAGCCAAAACACCTCTGGTTTGGCAAAGACACAACCTGAGATCAGCTGAGCTGTCATAATAGGCACTAATAACGCCAAGGATTTGGGTTTGATCCCAAATGGGCCATCCACTTAAGAGCTGGACTTGATGATCCTTCTGAGTCCCTTCCAACTCAGACTGTTCTGGGATTCTGTGAACCAACAAGATTTTGGATAAAGCAGTTCTATCTAATCTAAAACAAGATTCCAAGCTGTTGCAGTTATTATGTCAAGACAGACTGGACTGGCAGCACCACCAGTCCTTTATTAGAAACTTTCCTTGCCTTCTTTCAGTGTATTTCTCTCTGACAACTCTGACTTCTTTTCTTGCAGGCAGCTCCACACAGCTCTGACTCCTTCTCTCCTCATGGCATAACTTCCTAGACCCCAACCTGTCCCTTTCCCAGCCACCTAACCCTGTCTGTCCCACACACAGCATCTTCTTACCTTATCTGTCCCTTGCACGACCCTATGGCCCTTCCTCCTCACAGCACAGCCAGCAGAGCCTGTCCCAAACTGCAGCACTCTCTGAATCTCAAGCTCTAACTCAAACTACGATTGTTGGCCAGCTAACCCACTCTTTTGTAACACCCAAATTCATTGGGCAGGCACAGATGCTTCGACTCCTCAGGTATTAGTACTGGTGTAACCCATCAGGAGAGATTGCCTTCTTTACTATCCTTTCAATTCCTCTTCCTACACAAAGCCTTCTGTGAAAGGAAACTGAACTTAACAGAATAAGTTGTTTACTTATTGTGTAACAATAAAGCTAGCTGTCGATCTGTTCCTTTGATAAGAAAAAAAAAAAAAGAAAGATCCTAAAAGAGAAAGCTGCAAATTAACTCAGGATGGGACCCACATTTTCTTTGATTACTCCCTGAAAAAAACACCATGGTGATCTTAACAAATATTTGTTTCTCAACAGCTAAAGAGGACATAGGGAAATTTCATTTTTCCCGAAACAATGTGTCTGAGCCCATGAGACAAAGCATAGAAGTTATGTAGTATTTGGTTTCCAAATCCCACTTACCTGCAGAACCTCCACTTTCATGTTTGCAAGGGACTCCCTTGCTAATCTGGTATGTCATTAAAATAGTGCATGTACTAATTTATGGCTGAAATATAATGAGGGCCATAAAATTTTATGGCAATGAAGGCAGTATCACAAGAGTAATTTTTATAATTCAAGTAATTAAATAATTCACCAGTCAAATACCTGTGTACCAGCAGACAGCTGCTCACACAAGGGAGCTGTTCTCAGCCATAGTTCTCCCAGATGCAGCAGATGCAGTTCTCTGAGGTTTCTGTACCACCAGATCAGCAATTTGGCTGCAGAGTTTGGGGCTGCAGCTTCCCTCCCAGAGAGATGCTCCAGCCAGCACCAGTGAAACACTAATCTTAAAGAAATAAGGATTTTAGTTAAAAGTTGGAAGAAATTGGGCTTGAGATAGTTACCTGAAATGTAAATAATTGATTGCCTGTTTTCTTCGCTGTGCTTGCAATGGGAAAGAGTGAAACTGGTAGGTAGGTCCAAAGAACACAAACAATTGCAACCAGAAACTCATTCTTTGCAAAACTGGAGTTGCCCCAAAAGCCATTTGTATTATAATTGATAGAAAAGGTTGATAGTTCAATGTGAGGAAGACTCGCTTTACTTCCTCCTTTTAAGACCCCTCCCCACAAAAACGACCCCAGACTTAATTCAAGAAGCCAACCACGCTGCTTAATAGCTATTCAAGCTAATTACCATGGGAAGCAGGGGATGGGAGAGGCTGGTATTATGAATATGCAATTGTTTGAACCTTTTGTCAATAAATAGACTCTGTGATCACCTGTAATTTTGCAGTGTGTGTTAGGGGGCTACCCCACGCTGCTGCCCAGCACTGAATAAACATTCACTTTCTAAAGTAAATTGTTAGAATCTTTTGTCCATCACAGTTGAGTATCAGTATTAGACCAATACTCATATCTTGGTAAATCACCAGGACATTTGGTTGCCATTCCATTCACTTACCAGGCGGGATTGATTCCACTGATTGGTGAATGGGAAAAGATATTTGCCTTTACAAACAAACTGTAGGTTTGCTGATAAATGAAATTGGATATTGAAAGATGAAAGAAGCAATGGGGAAAAACTAGATGAAAGAAGCAATGGGGAAAAACTATGAATTCCATAAGAATTAAAAATTAAAGGGAGGGTTATACACTGGAGGGGAATCTCAGGTATCAGGTGTTTGGGAAGTCTGTGCCTCTGAAGTACCTCAACCCATGGGGAAAGAGAGAGGGAAATGTACCTGGGAAATCAGGATAAAAAGGGAGGCTGTGTCCTCTGAGCTGCCTGTAAATGGAGACAGCTTCTTCCAAAATCATCTTAAAGAAATTTGTTATTTCCCTGGCTATGTTGTCCTAAGACACAGGGATGTGTAGAGGGGGGCTAATGCCCTTTGGGATTAGCTACTCCTACTTGCAGGTTTGCCCTACAGCCAGTAATCCACACGGGTTTATGCACAGGAGCCCCAAACAGCCATCTTGCAGTGCAGTCAGACCCACCCATGGACAGACACACAGACAGAGAGGCAGCCTAGCCATGGTCTCACAGCCTCACTCACACGTCAGCCTGTGCACTTTGCCCTAGAGATGGAAATCACAGCCCACAGTCCAAGGCCAGGGCCAGAACTGACACCATGACAGCAGAGAGGGCACCAAGCTGCTGGTAATGGGGTACCAGGCACCCCTGGGGAGTCCCAGCACAGCCCAGGGTGCCTCTGACTCCCTGGGGGCCATGGAGCTCCAGAAAAAACAATTAATTTTTTCTTCCTCTTCAATTAGTCCAGTTGTTTTTCTTCTCAGTGTTTGCTTTCTGTTGCAACATAAGCACAAGTTTATCTTAGAGTTTATGGCTACAGGGCAGATTTTCAGCCTGGGTCGTTGCCACATCATCTGATTGTGAGGACACAGCTCTGTCCTCGTACCCAACACCAGGAGCTGTATTTTGGCCATCCCAACTCACTCCTTTCCAACACAACCAGCCCACTCAGTTCTGTGATTTTTATTTCCAAGCCCAGCCTTGTTCCTACTTCCACCAATCTGCTTGCTCTGACAAGAGGAAAATTTAATCTGTCTACTTTTTCTTAGAGCCTATGACTGTCAATAGTCTGATCTTAGCACTCCTTGAAAAAGTGTCTACTGAGCAATATTTGCAACCAGCCTCATCCTCCTTCATCTCTTTGCTGTATTCTGAGCTGCGTAGACAAGATTTAGTGCAGAACACATATTGTTCTCATTGCTTTACCACTGTCCCAACTAGATGTGATATATGCAGCTACAACAATGCTGAACCCCAGCCAACTAACACAAGAATCATCCAAATACAAGAATATTGCTGCCACAACCTGTCCCAGCTCATAAAAACTGCTAATTTAGTGATGTCACACAAAAATGACCTAAAGGCAATTTTTCAATCTCTGGGAAAGTTGAGGTTGCCCATCCGGGACCATAATTGAAAGCTTCTTAATTGAAGTGAGTCACAAGCAGCTGTGTGGGAGAAAGAGCAATGAGCAAAAAAGTTCAATTCTCCAAAGCAGATGCCTCTACAATGCGAGACAGGATGGGACACAGGATGAGGCAGCTCCAAATGACTGATACCCCAGTTACAGATTTATTTGTTCACCTGGTTTCTGTAGGAGACTGGATCTCACCAAAAGATTCACAGGTCTGAGAAAACAGTGCTGCAGTCATTTCAACCCCAGCACAAAGAGGTTCACTCACCTTCTGCCAGCTAAAAATCACTGCTTTTCTGCACACCCCTGCCCTGCCAGAGGCCAAGCAAACACAGTGCTGCCTGCAGCAGCAGGATGGGGTCTTCCTTTTGCAAGGGGAAATGCTCAAGTAGAGCAAAATCAGCTTTAAGCGGTCAAGCTTTCCGCAGCTGTCTTTCATCAGACAAAGAACATAACTCAGAAGAAAACTGTAGCTCTTCTGTGCTCCAGACTTGGCAACACCAGCCCAGGCCACATAGTTTAGTCTTTTCCCCTTCCGCCAGTGCAGACCCTGGAAATAATCGGCTACAACTTCCTTTGGAGCCATTTACTGGACAGTGAAGGGTTGGTAGCCTAGAAAAGCTCTAAATTTGCTTATGGTTGTATGTTCATTTTTGAAGTCTGCAACACCCAAGAGGCCTGCAAGCCTAAAAGCCAAGATCACCCAACAGCACATCCCAGCTCCCAGGTGCCTCTCAGTGTATTCCAGCTTATCCTTGGCTACAGCAAAAACACCTTTGGAATTAAGAGAGGAAAGCTGGCACCAGGATTGTTACTAAGTGCTCCAACTCGCTCCTAGTCAGTGTGCCTGACAGGTACTTCACTGCCTCCTCAGTCACCTTCTTTCTAGAAGCCAAGCAACTAGTTCACATTCGTGGCTCCATCTGTAGGATGCAGATTCTATGGATTTGGGCATTCCTGTCTCAAAATGGGACCAAAGGAATTCACAGCATGTCTACCTATGTAGACACAAACAATTGTGTTACTGCCCTAAAGCAAAGAGCACAACTGGAAACTCAAAAGACAATGGCCTGACATGTTCCTTGGTATCTCAGGGCAGCTTATATGCCCTCTGAAGAATTTAAATCCAGGTGTTGCCCAGAGAACAGCAAAATCCAAAAGGTGGGAGACATGGTATGAGGCATCTTTCCCAGACACATCTGGTAAAATCTAGGGAGCAGATTGCTCACCGAGGGGAGGGAGCACTGCCCAAATAGCAAACCAGGAAAACCAGCTCAAGGCCCATACAGAGTTTCAATCCTATTGTCCCTGATACTCAGCCCTAGTCCCAGCACTACAGACCTCCCAGCAACAGCTGAGAAGCCAAAGCCACACCTCCAGGAGCTCAATGTGAAATAAGTTTTTAAATTATTCCTTCCAGCACAAACCCAGGAGTTTTTACACCCCTACTCCCTTGCAGGTATCCTACTGCAGGCTAGCAAAATGCCAAACATGCTGCTCAGCAGCACCAAGCAAACCTGCCAGAGGGAATTAAGGTCTGCAAAATAAAGCAGGAGCAGTAGAAGGCAATCACAACATCACAGTCAGCAAAGAAGTTTGCAAGATCTCATGAGGCTGAAACTGTTCACATGCTACAGCTCACTGTCCTGTGCAAAACCAGAGAAGAATATACACAAAAGGTGAAAGTAGAGGGAAAAGTTAACAATGCAAAGTTACCTCTGTCAGTATTCTTCCTTGTATGATTCAGTCTTTGCATATAACTTTACTGCTTTCAATTTGGCCATTTCTAACATGGAAGATTTGTGATGTGGATATTGTTCTTGGAGGAAATTATTTCAGCTCTGGCATGAGAGACCAGGAAATTTTCGTTATCTCTTGTCTTATGTCCTGTGACGCAGGGACTTTCACACTGGCCTGAGATGACTCTACTGCTTCCAGCTGGAGAGGAAGAACCAGTGTTTTTCATTTTGCATGTGTGTGTTCCAAAGGGAAAATATAGGGTTTAACGCCATTGACATCTGACACCCTGACACCACTGGGCCTGTCTTGTGCTCCCCTACCACTATAGATTGCATTGGACCAGGAATCTGGAGATTTTGAACCTCTTTTCCTTCTCCAAAAGGGATATTTAATCACAACTCTGTGACTTTATTGTATTTCCTGCACACTGAGGAGATACAAGGTGTTGCCCTCACTGCAGCTGCAGGTGGCTGTCGCAGATGGGGAATCAGGTGGGGAACACCCAACCATGCAGGGTATTTGTGAGTCCTCTGCAGTGCAGGTCTCCTACAGACACTGCAGCAAGGCTCATTGGTTCCACTGCTTGAGGCCAGGCAATAAAACCAAGAAGAATTTCTCCTTCCAGCTGTGCTTCCCTCCCTGTTGTGCTCACTCCCAGCCCTCTCACCTGGACCACGCTGTTGTTGAGGTCTCCATTCCAGCTGTGGAGAAATTTCAGCTCTTGGTGTAAAAGGATCTGGCAGAGGGCATCGTCATTTCTGAAACATCAGTGGGGATTTTTGGTTTGCAACCAAAGGCTTCCTTATCTGAGCATAGCTTCTCTTTCCCACCCAACACAAAGATGACTTGAAGCTGTTTAGCCAAACAAATTCTAGTTGTCTCAACTGACTTCTTCATACCAAAGTCTAACCCTTGCCTAGGGCACAGTTTTATTAAATTTTCCAACTCCATTTGATGTAACTAGTGCTTTCTGAGGACTCACACCGTTTCCTCCAACACTGACTTTCAGTCTTCTCTAGAGGTCTTTCTCTTCCATGAGGCTGGCTACAGGCCAGTCCCACAGAATATTCATTTTTCATTGCGCCACAGATATTCCTCATTACTGCTAACATTTTGCAATTGAAGTCCTGTCAGTTGTGCAACACAGAAAAAATCTCTTTCAGAGAGAAACATGGCTTCAGGCAGTACAACCCTGGCAGCTCACAGCTTCATTATTCCCCAAGACTGCTTATCCAGCAGGAACTGTAAAAACTAAATTGGGGGACAAATGAAGCCTTTCATGTTTTCATTCCCTTTAGAAACAGGCATAGAAACACAGCATTCTTTACTGGGTTTTTTTCTTCTATTAGCATGGCAGTAAATTCATTCTCCAGATGTGAAGGCACAAGCAGGAAGGGAGTTTTGCCTTAAGGGAACTGAATTGAGGAAGTGTGGCCAATCAATTTGAGGAAGTGTGGCCAATCAACCCAGTGTCTGACCACTGTCTGACCAGCAGTGAATTCACTGTCAATTCTTCAAGACAGAGACATCAGGATTATGGCACATGCGCCAAAAGCAGCTCAGTGCTACTTGCAGCTATCATGGAATCCTGGAATCATTGCAGTTGGAAAAGACCTGGGTCATTGAGTCCAACCTGTGCCCAGTGCCAGCCTTGTTAACTAGCTCTGACCACTGAATTCCTTGGACATCTCTAGGGATGGGACTCCACCACCTCCCAAAGCCTGACAATCCTTTCAGTGATTAAATTCTTCCTGATGTCCAAACTAAACATCCCCTGGTACAGCTTGAGGCCATTTCCTTTTGTCCTGTCATTGGGAAGTACTAGGAAGGAAACACAGATCAGAACTAAACCCACAGCATATCCCATTAACTCATACTCCAATAATATAAACTAGATCTGAAAAACATGCATTTGAGGGAAAAGGGCAATGTGGGAGGGAACATGGGCTGCAGGAGCAAGGGCACAGGAGACAACAAAGATGTGCAACAGATGGACATGAAGATGTAAATGACCTTGAGAAATAAGGAATGTCACCTCCCCTTTCCCTGCAGGACAAGAAGGTGGGGTTCACAAAAGCCATCATTGTGTGGTCTGTGCTTAATCAAGAGATGGGCCCTTTGCTGTGGGAGCAGGTGCCAGCCCAGAAACTCTGAGTACATTTGGGATTGGACAGATCTATGGCAGGAAGGTGCAGCAACCAGGGCTCTTCAACACTTTGGCTCTGATGTAAGCTCCAGCACCTCCTGCTCAGCAGGTCCATCCAAGGGAATACCAGTTACGTGCAGGTCACTGGTCATCCTTAGAGATGGGATGCTGGGATCCAGCCCAGGCCAGGAGAGCTGGTTTGCCCTCCACAAGTGTCAAGTCAAGATGTTCTTTGTCTCTGAAATAAACACAAGTATAAGGGGGCCTAGAGTCTTAAATTGGCTCCTTCTTCTGCTCAGAAGAGCATGAAGGAAAATGGATGAAACAGATGAGGCAGTAGGCTCTGAATCCAAACAACTCTCGTTTTTAAAGGATTATGGATGGAATGGAATGGGATTAAGCAAGAGGCAGTATTTGGGGTTTTCCATTCAAAAACACACATAAAATAATCACATAATTAAAAATACTGGTGAAACATCCAAATACATGCAGAGTCCATTTATTTCAACACAATGCTGGCTCAAATCCATGTCATTGAAACTTGTAACACAAAACGGCATCAAAACACTTGCACAACATTCAGTCAGGGTCTACATCAGGACCTCACACCCCACAGTTCCTTTCGATTAATTTCCAGAAAGGTTATGAGTTTTTATATCAGACCATGCTCGTTTCTCCTCAGGGTTTCCTTACACCATCCCTTCCATTTGCACAACTCTGACTTGCTGCAGAGTTCCCAAAACGTTCCCAAACCAGATGTGCTTTTACACAGATGCTCCAAGGAAGGAAAGATGTAGGAAATCATTTCATAACAAGATATTCTCATCCTTTTCTATGCTAAACACTCCTCTACTCCACCCAGGAATAATAGCCCTTTTTCTCAGCAGTCTGTGACCTACTGGCCCTTGCAAAGGTAACCAAGCTCATGAAGATCTGGAGGGATGGGCAGAGGCACCAAGCACTGCCTTCAGTGATCAGGAAATCATCCCTTTAATCTTCATAATAAAAGGTAAATGATCCCTTTCATCTCAATTGCTAAGAACCAATCCAGAGCACAAACTGAGCACAGCTGCAAAGAATTAAAGCTCCCAGTATGAAGAGCACTCGGTCTCAGCCACCAGCCTGGCTCTTGAACAAGTTACAGATGACCGTAGATGGCCACAGAACTGTTTTGCAACAGCTCAAACTCGCCATTGCAGCAAAGAAATATCATTGTTTTGTTTTGCTGAAAGATCTCCATTTTTATTGTAGGACAGGGGGAGAAAAAAAAATCAAACAGTCAAAAAAACCCCATTAACTCCAAAATGTTAAGTAATGTTCAAATGTTTTCAGGCATGTAGCTTCATCTGGGAGAGCTCTGGTCCCTGCTGAGGAAGCTGATTGTTGTTCTAGCAATGAAATAGGAAACCCATGGAATAGATGACTAGATAGATAGATGACATAACCTCAGGATCAACACAGCTTATTGATGCCATTAATGTTAAAATAATAAAAGCAGAGAGAAATCAATCATCTTGATATCATAAAATAGTGAGATAACATTTTTTACAAGATGTGATAAGACTTCTAAAATTGCTTGTGAGAATGCAGCTTCCTGAATCTTCAAGGGACACTTTCCTTTAGTTCAATTGTGTCTGGGAATTAGGCTGATTTCCCATAAATTGCCTGGACATTTGAACCCTCCTCTACTGGAGCTCCAGGAAGAGAAACTGGGGTGGGAGTTCCAGGGCTGGATCTGCTCCCAGTGGCTGCCCAGAGACTGAGCCCATAGGTAAGAAGAGCAAGGAAGGGAAGAGGTTACCTGTGCAGGATGGAGTACCCAGGACAGCTGAGGGAGAAGTCACTGCTGTCCATGCAGAGCTGAGTTTCAGGTTTCCCTCCTATGTGTTTAGGATATTCACTTTGTCTCCTCAATCTCCAGCCATTTAACTCACACTTCTTAAACTTCCCTTTCCTTCTATTGTGCTGACTCCTGGGCAGATAAAAGCTCTACGGTGAATGTTTGTTCTCAGAGAGTCCAAAATAATCTATAATTACCATCTTGCTGTAGAACCAATACACCCTTCAAAAACTTCTGCTCCAACTGTTTTGTTTATTATTTTAAAATTATGTTTATGACCAAGCACAAGCTCCTGCTCTAAGAGAAAAACTCATTAACAACCCTAACAACATGTGCACTTCAGCTTTTTAAGTCTGAAAGGTTGCCTTCCAAAAGCAATCCCCAATCTGACCATCTCTGCCCCAGAATTCCAGCAGTAATTACAGCAAAGCAGGAAAATTTCACCAGCTCAACACCCTGCATGTGCCAGAGCCCCAGAGAGGCCTGACCTAATAAGAGCCCACGTATCACACAGAGAGAGGCTGAGCTTGGGCTGTGACTCACAGCAGGGAGGGTAGTGGAGATGGGGCTGCTCAAAAAAGCCCTGGAAAGAGATCCACCAACAGATCCCAGCCCATCAGGCAGACAAGAGACATGGTATGTGCTTTGGAAAACATTGTGGATTTTTAAATGCCTCGTAGGTGGGGTACAGAGGATCTCAGGATTGTGTCACATCTGTCACCAGCTTCCCTCTGAGAAAATGGATCAGTGACTGGGACCCTTCTCCCTGTGCTCAGCAGGATGCTGCTGGGAGCTGCACACAGTCCTGCTGTGCAGGTCACAGGAATTTCCAGTCCCCTTTAGTATTTTAGGTTTTGAATCTCCTCTCTGCTCCAGCTGAGCCACAAGACCTCTATGAACAACATGGGCCAGCGAGGCACAGGCTGCACCAGGCTGCAGGACCTGGCACGGCTGGGCCTTGTGTCACAGCTGGCACAGACAGGGCACGAGGCTCCCTGGGGTGGCACAGGAGCCGTGGCAGAGCTGCTGGGCACCCCCTGCCTGCCAAATGTGTGCCTGGTGCTCTGCCACCTCACGGAGGTCATTCATTGGTCAGAGGTCAGGACATGTATAACTCCAGGGGCTGGCAGGAGAATAAATCCACATATTGCAAAATCTGTGTCAATTAGAACCACCTGCAGCCTTACAATGCCTTCAGAGCCCAAGCATCACAGCCTGGGGGTCTGTGTTTCTCATCCTAGCAGGAAATAATGCCTTTTCTGAGTCCAGATTAGCACCAGAAGGTGTCATTGTCACCAGTGTGGAGCAGAAACTCCTTCAGGACCAACAGAATGCCTGTGGCTGTCTGCTGCTTTTGGGTACCCTCACCCCCAGCCAGCCCACAGGAATAATTTACTCACCAAATGTGAGACTCCTGGTGATTCATAACATGAGGTGACAACAGGAAAAGGAAAAGCAAAGCAGATAATTTCTTCTAGCCGAGAAAAAAAGGACCCAGATTCTGCTGTTTCTATTTTATCACTTACTACTTTTTTTTTCTAGAACAAAATCAAATACACAAATGTCTGTTTCCTGCAGAGTAAGATAATATATTTCATAAAAAAAAAAAAAAAGCATCAGCTTTCATCAAGAGCCTAGGGTGTCTGTACAATGTCTGACATTCCCAGAGAGGGTCTGTAAATTGATTGTTTTAGAGAAAGGAAAGGCAAAGCCTGTGTTTTCCTTCCCAAGGAGTAAGTGACCTTCACAATGCTTTTGTCACAACGGAAGTTTCTTTAACGTAAACAGAAGCAGCAATAATAGCTGAGAAACAAGTTAGCTGAAGGACTAAAATAAAACCTCCACCCCTGAGACACCAGAGCTGCTGACCAGGTCCCCACACAGGACCATTTCTATTGTAGAAGCAGCCCAGAGCCTAAGAATTGTAACATGCTCGTGTCCCAGGTCCAAACAACTAATTCAGACAGAGCAGGGGCAAAGCTGTGGCTTTGGACTTCAACCATCACTAGAAACTCCCTTCCAAACCCTCCTACTTCTTTTTTATCTCATCCCCAACCTCCAGCAGCCCAACCATATCCAGCTCCTTCCCCAAGTCAGGCAGCATCTCCCAAGCCACAAACCATTCATTCCAGCAGCACAGTGTTGATCATCTTGGTGGAAAACAAAGGGGGTTGTGCCAGGGTGGTTCTCCAACACCCAGCTAATGATTTACAATCTCATTGTTAAATATTTAAGATACACACACGGCCGCCACTTGAACCTCAGAGCCAAGCCAGCTATTCAAAAGCTTATTCCCAGGCAGAGCCATTCTTTCCTCTTTTTCAGCTCTCCACGACCTCTTCCTACCTCACTCCAGAAGGGCAGAAGATCACTGTCATTCTGCTTATGCTTTAATTTACACAAATACAAGTACTGTATTTTTTCCTGCAGTTCCAGCTGTAGGAATGTTTTGAGCTCTAAGACCATTTATAGGTGAAAACACTTGGGCACAAGATGGGGTTTTTTATTCATTTTTCACAGATATGCTTGCAAGGGATCAATTCCTTCTATCTTTTTTTTCAAAAGGGTCCAAAAATGTGGAAAGGATTTTGGTGAAATGGTGTTTGCAGGGTTTGGGAGAAAGCTCCTACCTGGTCTGTGTGTCACAGTAGCAGTCCCAGTCCTGACACAAGATCACATTATATACAGAACTGTGCAAATTAGAAATTACTTCAGTCAGTCTTTCGTTTCTGCATTTAGCAGCCCTGAAATCATTACAGCTTAGTTAAAACCAACCAAAAGCAGCAGAAAGGGACAATATCCTCTGAACCTCAAGTGAGGAACTAAGTGAGGTCAAACTTCTTCCCTAGACTTTTCTCCGATGGTGTGCCTTTCTCGGGCTGTAGTTTAGCTGATAATTCATCTGGTGTCCTTGGCCACCTTTGGGGGCCCACCCAGGGACACCAGTTGTGGCTGGTGGTGTCTCTGGAACCTGAACCGACCACCTGTGTCTGTATTAGAGTCTCTGTGTTCCAGCCTGAGCACCAGAGAAAGAGTCAGGAGA
>PYHW01010027.1:972383-986237 GCA_013186435.1 Turdus rufiventris | reverse complement strand
CCTCCAGCACATTCTCCACCAAGCTGCAAGGACAGAGGAGGGACAGTTGGACACTGGTGCTGGGAGCAGCCCCAAAGCCTTGTGCAGGGGACCCAGAAGGGATGAGCAGATTCCCCCACAGAGAATATGGGGTGTTGATTTTCTCTACCAGATTGTAGGTGTGGCTGAACAGCTGTAAAGAATAAATCCAGGCCCTGGGACAAGCCACAATTCCAGGTAGTTCTGCACAGGAAGGTGACCAGGAGGGTTTTCTGGCTGCTCTGAGCTGGCAGTCCCCAAGGCTGCAGGAGCAGCCAAGCCCATTCATTTGGCAGCTGTAGGGTGGGAGGAAACAGACTCCACTTGGGCATTCCAGCTGCTCCCAGCTTCCTTGGTCAGGGACAGCAACATCTGCCCTTGGAGGGACCTTTTTTCATGCAAAAGTATTTACATATTGAAAAAAAGTGGAGGAGAAAAGTACCTTTTGCTCTCAGCCCTTCTCAATCCCATTGCCTGCTCCTGGAGAGGTTTGGATATTTAATAGTGATGACCTCAAGTGCATCATCAACGCTGCTCCATTCCAAGGTCAGATTGGGCTGCAGGGCTGATTTACTCACAGGGAGGCTGGGCAGCAGAACCTGTGGTGTGCTGCATGAGAGCATTAAAATCATAGGCAGTGAGTCAGGGGTCAGAAAAGCCACAACTCACTTTAGGGTCTCAACCCAGACATGGAGGGGATACATACAGGAGAAAATTTTACTGCTAGCTCTAATGACAGCAGCTTTCCTAAACCTATAAAAAACAAGAGTTTGAAAATAATGAAGTAGGTAAATAATTTACAGAGAGGGGAAGAGGCCCTGTTTAAAACCCAATCAACTGTGACTGCTCTGAAGCAGCCCCCAAGAGCCTGCAGCAGTCTTCAGTTAGGTGCATGTTATTTAATTGGTTTCAAGTGATTTTCTGGACTGCTAATCACAATGATGTAATTAAAAACCTGGGCAGCACGTGGAGTGCTGTAGCACATTAGAGATGTGAAACTCCTGAGAGTTCCTGTGCTAGGGATGGCTGCTCCCCTTGCCTGGAGTGTGAAACACCCAGAGAGGAGGAGTCTGCAGGTGGGTGAAGCAGAGGAATGCAGGGCAAGTGGCCACCAGTAACTGCTGAGGAGTCCAGGTGAAATATTCATATGCATTCTGAAAAATATCCACTGCTCATGAAAATACAGATTTTGAAAAGCCATGAGCTTTGGAAGGGACAGAAGTTCTTCTTACTGGCATAAGCTGTCTCACTAAAATGAAGGGGGTGAAAAGGAAAGTTTCGCTTCACAGTTTCAGTTTTTTAACTACTCATCAAATAGTTTGTGGTCTCCAGGATCCTCATAGTGTCATGAATCTTCTTCATGTTTCTCAGGATCAACTGAGAGCAGCTGAATAAATCAGGCCATGCTTTCACCCTTGTGTGCCCAGGATAGTGGGGGGAGAAAAGGGGACTTAAAACAAAGGCCAGTAGCTCAGCATGAAGAAATTATAGAGATTGCAGGCTGTGATGGAGGCTGGAGAACACCTCTTCCCTGGAAAGGCACCCTCAAAGCAGTTTCATCTGCTTAAAGACTTCCTGCAACATAATCCTAAAACCACAACACTCCATCCCATGGCTCTCTGCTGCACAACTCATTTTCCACGAAGCTCCAGCTAACTGTGCTGGAATCCATCCATGAAGGAATTTCAGATACATCCTTTTTTTGTTGTTTGTTTAACTTTCCTTTTTATCCTGGTATTGATAGAGGTAAACCTCAGTGGCACGGCTGTGTCAGGTTTCTTGCAGGACCACTGATGTTTGTATAAATGTCTTCTGTAGCAGGTATATCTAACCCTGCTGTGAGGCTAACACAGAGCACTCACCCAGCTAAAGCTGCTCTTCCACTTTGTGCAGTGAGTGTGAGAAGATCAAGGAGGAACTCAAACATTTCCTCACTCCACAGCAGAGGTTCATGTAATACAATCACTCCTTTGGCAGCATGGGAGGCAGGGGAAATATTTCCACAGGAAACAGCAATTTTAAAATAGGAGCACACTCCCAAATCAATGATCTCCAGGGAGGAATTGCCACCTCTGCTACCCACCAGAACCATCACCTTTGTATCCCCACAGGCTCTGCTCTCCAGCAAGGGCAGTGGGGACATCTGGCTCATGGGACTCACCCCCATCTCAGACATCCTGCACAGGACAGGCCAAAGCCCTCCAGCTCCTTCAGAGTTTACCTTGTGCTTCTTAAATCCCTATCCCCATCCAGTGACCTGCAGAGGTGCCAGCAGGACAGGCCAGGTGGGTGAGAGAAGCTGCAACTTCAACCAGAGAGAAAACCCCAGAACCACTTCCAGACACCACGGTCCTATAACACAGGGAGCCTGCATCTGTGAGAGTTTTGGGGGACTGTCTTTAAACCAGCAGGATTCTGGTTCAGAAGGAGCACATCCACACCTGTGAAAGCACAGCCCATGACAGTTTGTGCACTGGGGTGATACGGACCAAAACCAAATATCCCTCCAGCTCCACAGCTCTCTCCTGACCCAACAACTCAGCCAAAAGTTTTGCCAAAGCACATCCAGCCCCACATGCTTCAGTCACCAACTATCATGGTGAAGCATCTCCCACCATGCAACAGTGCTACTCCTGCATTTAAACATGACAGAAAACTGAAAAATGAAAATGTTTTGGCTTCCCCTAATTTATTATGTCCAAAAGAAACAAGATTCTCCTTGCTTTCCAGGGAAAACAGGAGGTGAAATTAGAAGCAGCTGTCAGAGGAAACATGGGTCATGCTCTTCTAACCAGCTTTGCCTTTATCTGCTCTTCCCAAGCCTGAGGAGTAACAGAACTGAAAGTTCCCTTTTTCATAATTAGATTATTGCTGGGATGAAAACAGTTTCTGTCTGTGCAATTGTTTTGCTGCCTTCTTCTGCTTTCTAAAGGCTTTCCAGGTAAACACTTCCCAGCAGAGCTGAATAAGATTCAGAATGTACTGCTTTGGGCTTTGAAAGCTTGAGACATTTCCCTCACTTCCTCTGCTCCCCTCAACATTTTGGCAGTCACAGGTAGAAAACCCACACTCTGAGCAGGGATGTAACATAAAAGGAGTGCTTGTCTCCATAGAGCAGCTGTCTGGCTCAGCCAGGGAAGATGCCACTCATTTCTGTGGCAGCACTGCTGGTAGCTGGGACAGTAGAACTTTCCAGAGCTCATGGGGAGCATCTCCAGTTTGCAGGAGCTGGATTCAACTGGAAGGATCCTGGCTGGGGGATTCAGAGAGGTTTCTTGGCCTTAGCAGCCTCCCCCAGCATTTATTGCAGCCTGTGCTCCCTCTCATGAGCTCAGTCTAAGATAATGTGCTGTTGAGAGTTGCAGTGCCTGACCTCATTATGAGGAGTGTATTAAACCCTTCAGTGAGTCCCTGGAGACCACACTGCAGACCACAGCACAGTGCTCACCTCCTGGAGCAGCAATACAACCTCAGTGCACTAAAGACATCCCATCAGCATTTGTCAGCTCAGCACAGACTGCCAGCCTCAAGAGGCTTCTCCCTGGGGAGCTGTCCTCCCCATGGGCACCTCAAGCCCAAACTCCTGCTGGCTGCACAGAGGCTGCCATCAGATGAGCATAAATAATGTTTTTGCCCTAGGTCACTAAAGAAGGTCATGGCAGAAACAGATTTAGAGTTCTCATCCTTTAACTGCTCTGAGCCAGGAAAGAGAGGAGAAATCCACGCTGGTGATTCCCAAACACAGCGCTTCCAAGTCACAGAGAATTCCTGAAGAGAGGAGGCAGCTCTCAGGCTGCAAACAGCTGCTTTGCTGGGCACAGCACACAAGAAGGGCAGTGAAAGAAGAGTTTGCTCTTTCCTATTCCAAGCCAGGACAAGGTAAATGCCACCAGGAGGGACTGCCAAGGACCATAGGATGACCAGGGCAATGCTTCTCTGAGGAAGGGAGCCCCAGAAGCTGTGGCTGCCCCATCCCTGGCAGTGTTCAAGGCCACGCTGGATGGGGCTTGGAGCACCCTGGGATAGTGGAAGGTGTCCCTTCCCATGGCAGCAGGTGGAACTGGATGGGCTTTAATGTCCCTTCCAACCCAGGCCTTTCTCATATTTATCATAGCATGACCCTGATATTCAGGGGAACCACCTGTGTTTGCAGTTCTTTATAGCACAGCATCACCATGTCTCTACTGACTCATGTACAAGGAGAAAAAAGTTATTCAATACATTAGTCACTAGAGATCAAAAACACTTCCTCACATTATGACTTTGTAAGCATTAATCTGCAAATCTTCTGCAAGCAATGAGGTAAGCATTATCCCAAAGAAAAAAAACACCTTTATCAGATGACTTTCAGAAACATAGCAATAGAAGAATCACAACTTCAGTCCTTAGCAAGTAAACAGGAACAAAGGTCATGACAATAGCAAACATAAACAACGTAGGCAGAGCAATAACTTCACTTCCTAGAACCTGCTCCCACTTTCTGGTAGGTTTTTGTTCAACCATGTCCAATCACAGGGCAAAGATTCTTCCAGCAGACTTCCCCCTGTTTGGCCCTTCCCAACAAGGTGAGCTCATGGTCAAGCTCAAACGTGTCCCTAAGCTTTCATGGCTGTACCCACAGAAAGAGTCATGGACCAACCAATACACCAGCAGGGACACAAATAAAGTGAGGGTCCTAAATACATGTGGCAGCTGTCCCAGCGTCCCACAAATCAAAATCACAGCCAGTGAAGAGCAACTGAGACCTGCTCAGAATGTGTCCTCGGGAGCAAAGCTATGGCTTTACAAGAACAGTGAATCTGTGACGAGCAAATCTCATTTTCCTAACCACATAATATTGGAAAGACTTGTTTCATCCCAAATTCAGAGGCTGAGGAAAAACAGATTAAAGACGGGAGAGCAAATTAGCAAAAGCACAAATGGCACAATGCAACACCCCTGTGAGGGGCAGTAATATAAAACAAACACTCTAAGGAGATTAAAATTAACAAGAAGGAGACATTCAGCTGGAAAAAAACTGGGTGACATGCTCTGAGGATGCAGTAATGAATCTAAAAGGATGATAAGGATACACATCCTCTCAGGATCCAGCACTTTTCTCACTGATGACCTCACTTCATCAGGCCACTGGGGATTCTGTAAAAGGTAAAAATAAGTCTGATCTCTACTCAAAACTTAAACAAGTGCTCAGGTTGATGACTCAAAAGTGAGTCACAGGAGTGCAAAACCACTAAAGGATTTTACACACATACCAACTCAGAGCTGCTGAAGCCTTTGTAGAAATACTTGTAATGGAGGAGCAGCATTTCAAGCACCCTAAATCTTGAATGGTCCTCAAAAATGTTTTAAGGTTTGCAGTTGATGTATATTGAACACGGACACTTTTATCTTTTCCAGCCAAGTGTAGCATTCCCTCCATGATAAATGCAATTTATTTTTACATTGAAACTATTTTAATAACTTGCACTCATAATCATTACAATCACAGATCAGGATTGCTGTACTTCATGGTAGAAGACCCAAATGCCTTGCAATTAATTTTGTATTTTTGTTCTCCAGCAGACTTTTCCTTCAGGCCTACAGAAATACTTCAGTAGTTCCCCAAATGTGAAAATGATGTTTACAGCACTCTGCTAATGAGAGCAGCTCCTTTAGCATATCACTGCTGAATAACTTTCTCCTGGCCCGTGTATACACTCCTACCCATGTGCTAATTCATTCTGGAATATTAATGCCATGACTCAGAGGGGTGCTGAGTCACCAGTGATGCAAGACCTGTCCCCACAGCCCAGCTCATCATAACCCAGCAGGAGGAGCAAACAGAAAATCCAGAGCTGCCATACAAGGAGCAGGGACGGATGTGGCCCTTTAGGGACATCCCTCCAGCCCCCCTGTGCTCTTCCAGTGCCACAGGAACCAAAGGGAGACAGGACCTTGTGCAGGGGGAGGTCTGGTTGCTGTGCAGAGGGAAGGACAGCTTTATTTGTAGCCTTAACAGTATCTAAAGAAATACACCCCATTTCCAGTTATCCCCATTACTGCCTCCACACTGCAGGCACTGCCTTCTCCTCCTCCCTGCCCTCTGCCTTCCACCTCAGGGCCACAGGGCAGTTATGGGTGATAAGAATCCAATGACTCCTGCTGGGACAGGATTCCAGTGTCCCCATGGCACTGGGAAGTCACCCACATGCAGAGAACAGCCCAGAGGGAGCAGGACCACAGCTGAGATAAGGAGATGACTCAAACCCTGGCAGAGACCCAGTTCCTTCCTCCAGGAACCAGCAGCTACAGGAAAAGCCTCAGACAGCACCATCACACAATCTGGACCTTCCTTCCCTTTCCCTTTGGCAGCTCTTGGAAAGACTGACAGCCCATTTGGCTCACTGCAGCCTCAGCCTTTGTCTCAGAGCTCTTGTCTCTCATTCACAGTGAGAGCTGCAGAGAAGGCAGCAGAGCTGTTCCTCCTCATTCACAGCAGAAGGCAGAGAGGGCATCAGAGCTGTTCTTCCTTCTCCCTTGGGATGGGCAGTGCTGCTCTGGGGATTCCCCTCACTTGGGGGAAGCTCTAAGTACCCAAAAGGTTCCTGCACAGCCCCAGTGAACAGCCAAGGACTTTGCCCGGGAGGAGGAATCTAAGTAGCCCTCACCTTTCTAGGAAAGAGAAATGCAAACTTGTAAAGTTTATTTACTGAGCAGATTGGATTTCTTCTTGCTGAGAAGGTCATCACTCACAAGATGACACACTCACAAATGACAAGGTCATTTCTCACAAGATTTTATTTATTGCTGCAAATTTCCTATTGAATCTCACAATTTAAGCTCCTATTTAAGCCCTCACCCAGTTCCCCAGTGACTCTGCCCCAGCTCAGCTGCCAGACAAAGCAGCCACCCCTTCAAGCAGCACCCCCAAAATAGGAATCATCACCATGTGGGTCAACCAGAGCTTTTGTGGGGGCTGCAGATATGGGAACAGCTATGTCAGGACTGAGGTGTGAACCTTTTTCCCAAGGAGATGCAAGTCCCACCACTCCCCATGGAATGCTTAACTGTCTCCCAGCTACCTATTTGCAGCCTGATGCTTTTAAAACAGAGCTCTCTATTTCCCAGTTAGGTGCTAAACTCTCCTCTCTCTGTGCATCAGCTCATGGATAAAGCCTGAAGGCTCCAGCTCGACCTGGAGCTTTTGCAAAGTCAATTTAAAGGAGCTGAATCCTTTTCAATAAGGCTTACAGAAGGATTAACAGAGCTGGAAGCTGAGCACAGACCTCCCAAGTCTCAACTCGGTGCCTCATTCATAACGTCAGCCTCTTGAGTTCTCTGCAGAAAGAAAAATCTTCATAAAAAAAGAAAAGGTAAAAATAGTAATACCAAGAGTGCAAGCATCCTGAAGGCACGAATAATCCACAAGGATTTAGTTATGGATTACTTTGCCATTGTCAACTCACTGTCTAACAACATTTAGGAATTTTTTGTCAATCAAATTAAACCCATTTTAGCAGAGGGAAACATTAGCAATATTGCATGAGAAACATTGAATTTGAGGCTTTATTTCACCACTGCACAGAGCCACATAAATTGCCCTCTGCAAGAGAACAGCCCCTCCTGAGGAAGTGTTTCCTATATTAAAAAAAAAAATGCAAGAAGATAATTCAGTTTAAAATTTCCCCTCCCTCCCAGATGCTGGGTTAATTGATAGAAGAGACTGCAAGAGAGACAGAGCTAGAGTAACAGCACCACTGAGACCAGGAGCACTGAAACTGAGCTCGAGCAGGGGAGGGCTGCTGGGTGGAGTAAAACAAAACTGGCAGAATTGTAATCAAATCCAGTATCTTTATCTCTGTCTATTTAGGAATATCATAGAATCACAGAAGGGTTTGGATTAGAAGGGACCTTAAAGCTGATCCAGTGCCACCCCCTGTCCCTGCCATGGGCAGGGACACCTTCCACTGTCCCAGGCTGCTCCAAGCCCTGTCCAGCCTGGCCTTGGACACTGCCAAGGATCCAGGGGCAGCCACAGCTGCTCTGGGTAACCTGTGCCAGGGCCTCCCCACCCGCACAGGGAAGATTTTTTTTCTAATATGCAATCTCTAGATAGTGATTGTTGTTATAGCACCCAGAGTTGCTGTCAGGGTAAATCCCAATCACGCAGGAGCTGCCTGCCTGTGATTGAAGCTGTATTCACACAGAAACTCAGCGAGACATTTCCGAGACTTCACCAGGTTCAGATTCTGGCTGCTTTGAGCTGGGAGCTGTGATCCAACAAAACCTGTGACACCCAAAGCTCCTGCCTGAAGCACAGCACACCCCATGCCCCAGCAGATGGATGGGCAGGAGGCAGGGACAGCCCTGCCCTTCCCCTACAGCCCTCAAATCCCCCCACCCCATAACCAGCTGCCCCTGCAGGGCCCTAGAAAGCTCAGTGAGCAGCAGCAAAGCAGTAAGAAATATCAAAACAAAGTAAAACCTTCAAAAACCAGGAGATCAGTTTTGATCCCTCCTTACAATCCTTGTCTAGTCAAAGTCACAGAGCCAACAATGCAGCACCCCAAGGGTGGCCACAACACAGACAGCCCCGTGGGGTCTTTGCCTTTATCTCACAAACATTTGCCCAGGTGAGATGAAGTACCACAGCCTGTCCCCTGGGATGCTGCCCAGGGATGGTTCTAGGCTGGCAGCACAGCATCTTTGCCTCTTGATGCTCACAAGCATTTTAAAAAGCAGCCTGGTTTGCATTTCTTGAGGTTGCTGACAACCAGCTCATAACTGCATAGAAATAGGGGAATTAATATCTTGGTGCCTTTAGTCTGCTGCTTCAAATTCAGCACCTTCCAAAGTGACACTGGCTATATCATGCTGGCAAGGCTTTTTAAAGCAGAGACAGATCTACCAACGAGGGGAATTATTTTTTTTTTTTTAAAGAGTGTAAATCCTGACCTTGGAAGAGATGGCAGAGATAAATAAAGAATTGATTATACCATAATCCTAACCAGGTCCACCCATATAAAGGATGATTTTTTCACTGCTGCTTCCTCTCATACTTCAGAGGAAACATCTGATGGCAGCATTGAGATGCTGGGCAGGTTTACACTGGGAGGAATGAGGAAATTATAGCTGCTCAAGCAAGTACCACTGCTGGGCATGTGCTGATAACACAGAAAAGTCTAGGAGAAAAAACCAAATAAAAAAACCCAGCCTACCAAACAAACCTCAAAGTCCCCCATCTTCCCATTCTTCTCCCTACCCCACTCTGCCCTGTTGGATTAAGGTTTTCCAGTTTAGGAAGGGAACTACTCCGTCAAATGTGCCATGATTCAGAGCCAGAGATGAGCTTCAGATGAGGCCAGATCTCCAAACTCCTTTGGAGCTATAAGAAAGGAGATGTTCACAGATGTTACAGCTAGTGCCAGGACTGGCTCTGGGCACTGCTGGTCCTCTTGGGATGGCAGTCCCAGGGCAGGGAGTGATCTGTGGTGTGATACAGGGCAGGGGTACCAAGCCCAGGTTGCTCTCATTTGCAGCCCTGTGCTTCCCCCCAGCCAGGAGCACTCCCTGATCCAAAACACTCCCAAGATCTGCAGTAGGAAAATGAAGCAGCTTCTCCAGAAGTTACTCACAGAGTGAAGCATCCTAGCCCAGCTACTGCCTGCAGAGGTAAGGATGTCCCAGCCCCTGCTCAGCCCTTGGAAGCTGCTGTGAGCCAGGACACAGCACCTGGCACACCTGCAAGGACCTGGCAGACGCCTCTGGCCAAGACAAAACCCCCTTGGTGGGTAACCCCACCCAGCAGGCCTGGTGGGGCACTGCTGCTTGGAACACCAAGCTGTAAATCCAGTAACCTCAGCCATTGGCACAGCTCCCCCTGGTCCCTCCAGCCTCCTCTGGGCATTGCTCTGGGGGCAGGAATGTCCCAGGGACCCTTAAACTGTCACCTACTCATACATTTATCAACTAACACTGTCTGTCCATATTTCTCTATGCCTTGCCTTCACCTCCCTGCAATGTGTATCAGCAGCTCCCAACCCTCCTTCCAGCCTCTGCTCCACAGGCAGGATTAACACAGGGAAGCTTCTCTAATCCCCTCTAGGGAGATGGCCACACTTTACCCTTCCTCCACCTGCTCAGACTGCAGATTCTCACTCTAAATAGTCAGCTCTTATTCCCAAAATCATTTAAGACCCAGCTGCAGCTAAACCTCCAGCATAATATTCAAAAATCTTTCTCTTTTCCAAGTAAAAGAGACATCTCCTATTCAAGAGCTTTCCCAGAGCAGGCAGAACAGGGAATACTTCCAGGTCCTTCACCCTGAGAAGGTTTCAGTGAGGCCGTTCAAGGTTCTGAGATTTGCAATTCCATTCTGATTCTGCAGTCAGGAGAGACGAGGGCTGGCTTTGCAGTAATCTCCTCTCCTGTCTGTGCATCCAAATGAACTGTGAAATTGGAAAAGGGGGAGTCTGAGCATCTTCACCTGTGCCTGGCTCCTGAGCCAGCCATGCAGCCACCCCAGCAGCAGGAGCAGCTGCCACACATGATGCTCAACCTCTCTCCAGCTACTCCTTGCTCTGCCGGCACAAGGGTCATGAGAAATTGAGGGGAAAAACAGAAAAAAAATAAACTAAGGCGAAACCCATCTTCCCCTTCCCTGGTTATTCCCATTAGAACAATAAACTCAAATCCCAGCAGCTGATACCAAAGCTGACAGGTCTGCAAGGGACCTGTGATGAAAGAGCAGTGCCCTTGCAATGCAGTGTGGCCTTTTTGGAGAGGACAAATTTGCCTCATGAGAAATCCCATGAGGTTGGACTGATGCAAGTTAGCAATGGCTCTGTTTTGAAAGACTGTTGAGAGATGTTAAAATTTGACTTCTGGACTACTTGCTGTGAGGTGAAGAGGATGCACATCCCTTTGGCTAACCCTGGCTGCTCTCTGATATTCCCACCTGCACTGGCATATGGGAAAAGCCTTTGGGAAGCTCCCAGGGCTGCTCTCCAGGGCACTGTCAGCAGCTGGCCCAACCTGCAGGACCACAGCCCTCAGACCTCCTGCCTTCGCAGCTCCTGGGCAAGCAGGGCAACACCTCCAGAAGGGAAAGACAAAATGCTTCACCCTGTGTGAAGCACAGAGTGTGAGCACAGATAAAAGTCTTGGCTGCTCAAAGCAGCTGCAGTTTCCAAAACATGGACACAGAGACAGGATCTGGGGGAGTTGAGCAACCCAGAAGCTTAAAACTTTTGTCAGACAAGAATTCTTCATTAGTTACTCTGAGCAACAGCAAGGTCCAGCAGCTGTTAATTCCTAAAAGTTCTCCCACTATACTTTTCTGCTTTCAGTCCCATTTCTTTTCCTGCTTTCTCTGCTAGTAGGAGCCAGGAGAGCACAAACTTTTGTCATCTCTCCACGTTCCTTTGGATATGGATCAGTGCAGAGATCTTTTCCTTACAGGAGCCAGACAAAACCTCCCTTGGTCACAGTCTCATCTCTGCCTCAAAGAGAAAAGTAGCTGGACAGAGCCCAGCACACCAGAATGGGCAGAGAGCCCATCCAGCTGCCAGAAAAAAATCACCCAACAGATACACAGAGCAAACCAGAGACTCAGAGCACCTGGATGCAGGGAGCTGTTCCCAGAAGTGAGTCCCCACTGGGCCAGTTTGCTCTAGCAGGCAGGTGATGCCTCATGGAATTGAGCACTGTACACACTGAGAGCTGAGAGGAGAGAATTCCTGATGGGAAAGGGATCCTGCAGATCTCAGCACCAGGGGCTGGGGTGCTGTCAGTGCTGCACAGACAGGCTCTGCACACCACAGCCCTCTCTGAGCATTTCAGGAACCGTCAATCAGCCAGGCTCCAGGTGCAGGGGGAAGAGGAAAGCTGGGTTTGACAGCATTTGTATTTGTCTTTCTACATATAAAAATATGATTAAGGCTATTAAATAAACCAATTTGTTTTTATGGGATTGTTTCCCTGGTTAGAGCTAATGCTGAGAAAACCAAGAGCCTCGCCAGCACAATTCCCACGGGAAGGAGGAGGCAGAAGCTGGTGCTGGGTGAAATGAAGAGCATTAATTTTCTTGTAGATGCTGATTTTCTTTAGATTAGGGAAATGCTTGCACATACTCATCAGTCAAAACCAAGCAGAAAAGAGAATAGAAAACTTTTATGAGGAAAATCATCACTTATCCCCAAAAAGGAATGAAAGAATTTAAACCAGGAGTTTAGACATTTGAAATTACTTTCAATTCAAGAATGAATAGCTGGAATGCTGAGGTCTCCTGTCAGCTAGAAAACAAGACATTAGGGAGCCCTGGATGAGGAGGTTCGAAATTAAATGTTTCTTTTCAACAGAATCACAGTATTTTGCTAAATACTTAGACCCTTAGGCTTGAATAGGAAAAAAATCTTTTGAAAATTCTTGTCTCAATTAATATTTACCATGGAAAATATCATTGGAAGCACATTTTTTTAATTACAGAAGTCTCTTTTCTCTAACATTACTCATCTGTGGTTTTAAGAGGCTTTGGAGAAGGCTGGGGTTTTGGAGGAGGTGTATGAATTACTGATTAACTCCACAGGAGAGCTCCGAGCTGTGAAATCCCAGGGCAGGAAAGCAGCATTTCAGCAGGGCACTTGTGTCATCTTTACATCATCTGTAGGCAAGAATTACAGCAAGGAGACAAGCTGAGATGTGTGGACTGCTCTGCTGAAGGGATTTCAGTGTAAGCACAGGAAGGATTTCAGGCTGAGGCAGCATCGACTGCACAGGTAGCTGTGAGCTGGTAAGTCAATACCTGTGGGACAAGGGCTTGTCTTTTGAAGTCAAAGTCTCATTAGCTACATTTTTAGCTCATCATTTTTTGGTTTGTTTTTTTTTTTAGCTAACTTTACTGGAAAGAGGAGATGGAAAAAAAGAGAGACCTGAGTACAGTCTGCTGCCAGACAGAAGCTGTATGATATGACATGCTGACAGCCAAGTGTCCACATGTTTCCCTCATGGAGAGGGTGTTACTCCTCCTCTATAAATAATGCAAGAGAACTGTCCGCAAAGAATCAGCCTGTGGTTATCCTGTTATTCAGTGCCCACAGGGCTGAGACCTGGATTCATTAACCTGAGCAATGGGAGAATGAGGTGTGGGATGTCAGCACAGCTGTCACTGCCACGGCGTGGCCAGAGGAGATGTGGCAGGAGGATTTGGGTAAATTATGCTTCCCACAGCTGGGAGCTTGGGCTGACAACACCAGAGTGGAGCAACACCGAGCTGTGGTGTGAAGGGACAGGCCAGCTCCTAATTTATGGTGCACAGGGTTATTGCCAAGGTATCACATTGTCCAGCCTGTCTGTTTTCCCCTCCATGGGAAGCCTGCCCATCCCAGCAGCACAGCACCATGTTCTGAGCGGCTCCAGGGCAGTGCTGGGACATTTCTGTTCACACAAACCACACACAGAGCATCAAACCCAGCCA
The DNA here is from genome assembly GCA_013186435.1 of Turdus rufiventris. Classification (NCBI taxonomy): domain Eukaryota; kingdom Metazoa; phylum Chordata; class Aves; order Passeriformes; family Turdidae; genus Turdus; species Turdus rufiventris. The sequence goes on along the minus strand of PYHW01010027.1, from coordinate 972,766 downwards.
CTCCTCACCCCGAGGGACTGCTCCAAGGGGTCCTTTCCTTTCCATCTTCCCCCTCCTGCAGTTCTCTGTTGCGTGTAGGTAAAACCTTACAAAGAAAGGCCTTGTAAAATCCTGGTTCAGGCCTGCTGCTTTGGCTAAGAACAGCTAACAGCTGGCCTGACAAATATCTGTGAGAATCAGCCTGTCACCCTTCTGATTCTGTGAGAAAGGAATCTGTATCCGTGTAAATAATTCTGTACCCATGAGAGAGAAATGGAAACATCTTTAAAGAAAAAACTCTTTGGCAAAGCACCTACACTGGTAGCTACTAACCAATGAACTGAGCAGCAGCAAGTTACTACCAATTAGAACTAAGCTTTTGGGAAAAAATATAAATATAAATA
>PYHW01010027.1:958225-972338 GCA_013186435.1 Turdus rufiventris | reverse complement strand
AAATATAAATATAAATATAAATATAAATATAAATATAAATATAAATATAAATATAAATGAATAAAGATGGGCTGTACCTACAGGAAGACAAAGTGTCTGTCTCAGTCTGTGCTGTGGCAGTTCCCCTCTCATTTCTGTACATAAAGCCCCCAGACTCCACCCTGCTCCACTCTGAGCACAGAGCCAGCCTGGGCACCAGAAGCAGCATAATCACATCAGCACAGGCTGCACCCAGTGAAGCAGCAGCAGGGAGCTGCAGGGCTAATTGGCACCACACAGAGCTGCTGTGCCTGCCCTGCCTCGGGGACTGGAGCCTGGCACAGCCAGACCCAGCTCTGAGCTCCCTGCTGCTGCTCCTCACGCCCTGGAGCCAAGGGCAGAGGTGCATCCCAGACACTTCTGTAAGAAACTGTGCAGAATTTCCCTCCCTTCCACCCCCTGCCCCCTCAGGGACAGCTCAGGACAGACATCACTGACCCAGCTGGTTCACACAAGGGGCTCCTCCTGCCCTCAAGCTGTGACCCCAACACCAGGCTCCAGGGTCCCATGCACTAAACCTTCTGTCCAACTTATCCTCAGCTGTGTGAGCAGAACATTTCAAGGTTTCACCAAGGTCTAGTTGGGCTTTAGTGATCTTTAAAGATGCCAATAAACATTTGAGTAACTTGAATAACCTTTAGGGAAGCCAGTAGGCATTTGAGTAGCTCTCTGAACTGGAGCAACCCAAAGAAGAACCCACCAGATTTTCTCCTTCCCCTGTCATTCCTCACTGCATAACTTCATGGTTCCTCTTCACCCTCTTTTTTTTCCATGCTCTCTCACAAGCTGTTCAATCCTACATCCCATCTACCAAGGCACAGATTTTTGCTGCTGCCTGAGATGTCACAGACACAGGGACCATTAGATCAGCACAGGTTTGGGAACAGCAGTTCTTGGCAAGGTTAAGTCTCAAAATGATATCTTAAGATTTTAGCTTTTATATTTTCCAGATCCTATATTCCATTAGTGAATAATTCTAAACTCCATATAAAGTGTTAATTACTAACTTCATATTTTGGTCAGACCTAACAATCCTTCTGGGCCTGAAACTCAAGGACATCCTACAGCCTCAGGCCCTGAAAAGTATAAACAAAAATGAATTGGGGAGAAGCAAACTGGGGAAATAAGACTTCAGCTGTAGTTGGAGGATTAATCCCTGATATGTAAATGGACCAAATTTATTTCAGTCTGAAAAACTCACAGCTGTTGTCCATTTTGGGTGTAGCCTCTGTGAGGATTTTGCACTGCCCAAGTTGTACCTATTGAAGGCCTTTAATAAATGCCTGCTCTTAATCTCTTAATCTTGTCTAGCCTCTGTTTTAGATAGCCACTCCAAGGCATCAAAAGCAATCCACAGAACCACAGAAAGCTGCCCAAAGAAGAACACAAAGGGTGGCCTGGGAGGCTCAGGGACTGTGTGTGCTGCAGTTACTGAATACCCCCCATAGGAGCACGTTTGGGGTTTGCTCAGCAGGACACAGGGACACAGGCAGAAAAGGAGCAGTGACAGAGATGGAGAAGTTTGGCACGAGGCAAGGGCTGTGCAAGACAAGAGATAAACAGGTGAGGTGGGAATCTGGCACAGGGGAGAGGAAAGAGGGATAAAGATGAGAGAGTTTGAGAGATGCTGTCTGCCAGGTGCTGGCACACACCAGCAGAAACCACATCACAACTCATCAAGTGTCCTGACAAGAAGCTTTGTCAAGGAGTGCTGACCAGTGAGAACTGGGATATTTTTGCACGACTTGCTGCCAGTTTGGAAAGAAAAGGCAAGAGCTCTTGTCAGAATGGGAGAAAACCCATTCCCTTACACTTCTCCCACTATATATTTTAAAGTCTTGAAAAATCATCCTGATGGAAAAGGTCTGTGTTGTTCAGCAGTGAGTTACAGCCCCAGGGAACATCCAGTGCAACCTTGGGGAAGGGCTCCAAGGGTGAAGTTTACTTGTTCCTTTGGCAAACAGTTCACATAGGATGCTTTTGTGGGAAAGGACACAGATCTGTTTATGTCTCCTGTTCCAGCCTCATCTGGCTGGAAGCAGGGAGAGCATCAGCTCCAGTTGGGGAGGGGATGGCTTTTCCCCCAGCTTTTTCACCCACTCCAAGTCAGGAATGCCAGGAGCCTTCCCCATCCAGGCATCCCCCAGACAGGGGGAAGCTGAGCCAGCAGAGGCACAGCAGGATTCCTGTCAAGGGCATGGACACCCTGCCAGCTTAAATCCCAAACCCAGGCACCCCTGACATAACAGCAGCCCCTGAATTTTGATCAGCTTTGTTACAATCTGAGCCAAGGCAGCAGGAGATGAAGGGCTGAACTTTTAGATGAGATGGATCAAAAGAAAAAAACAACATGGGGTCAACTTTATCTTACCATGGAAAAGAGAATGAGAAAATACTGATGAGCAGAAATGACAAATGCAGGAAATCTGAAGCATAAAGATGACTCAGAAGGGAGAGGCTGAACACTTCAGCATTCAGAAGGCTGCACACAACCACCTGGAAACAGGTAGAGAATGTGCAAGGAAAAAGAGGATTGCTTCTTTGTGCAAAACTGAACTTCCCTGCAGGGACACAAGGAAGAAAGGATTTCCCAGCACAGGGATGGCTGAAGGACCAGCTGCAGACACCTGCACACACCTGCCTCCCATCCAGCTGCCTGCTGCTGAGCAGGAGAGCTTGGCCACCCCCAGTGGGACAGATTGTGCCCTTAGGTCTCAGCAAACAGCTCCCCAAGCTCCCTCAGCTTAAACACACCAATTTGCATTAACATACCCCGTGGGGGCTCATTTTCCAGACTCATGTGTGTAAAATAGACAGAAAATGCCTCTAGGGATGTGTAAAAACACAGAAACACTCAAATTCATGACAAGATTTACGATCAGAGGGAGCTGTGAAGGCAGCCTGGAACAGTGAGATATTGGGACAACCAGCCCTTGCATGGAAGAATTTGTTCTGTACCACAGAACAATGATTTTTATTATTCTTTTTCTTCCTGTTCATTGTTCCTTTTCTTTCCAAATCCCACCAGAAAGCACCAGGGGTTATGTATTAAGAGCTGCAGATGTCAAAAAATGCTCTGTGGTGCATTTAGCAGCTTCTTTATCACTTCTGAAAGGATCTGGGGTCAGCAGTCCAGACTTGATATCTTCAATAGTTTTTTAAAAGCATTTTCAGTCCAAGTATTCTTAACTCAGTGTAAGCACCACATGCCTTAAAACATAGATTTCTTTTTATACAGTGAGCTAAAAGCCAGAAAATCAATAAAGTAAAATAAAATAAATACATCTGACTATGCTCTCCCCTGCTGTATGTGCTTATTTCAAGGATGCTAGAACTGGATTCTAGCAAAAGCTGTGAAGAAGCCCAGGGATGAAACAGTGCAGCTTTAACTTTGAGTGCTGCTCCTTGTTTCCAGTTCTGTGTAGTGAATAATTAGAAAGGGATGAATGTGATGCCAGTTTTCCAAAGAAGGTTTCAGTGATGAGTAGAGGGACTATGAAGGAGTAAGGATGGTGAATGAGGAGAAACTGGAGTAAAGAGAGAAATAGGCACTTGAATAAGCAGAGTGGGGAAAGGCAGCTCTGGTTCTTGAATGAGAAACTCTGCCTCAGGAATAGACTGGGGCTCTCTCAAGGAGCCCACAAGGGTATAGAAATATAATTCCAGCAGTTTGTTTGGATTATCAAAAAGCAGTCAGCAAGGTCCTGCAACAGCTAATCTTTCAGAAGCCAAGAGCAGAGGTCAACATACAAAAATATATTTGGTTAAAAGTTAATAAAGTGTGGGGGTAAATGGCCAGTTTTCAGAGGAGACAACCACCTGTGGTGTCCAGCCACTCAGCACCTTCCTAAGTGAGCAGGGGGAAAAGGAGTGAAGGGAAAAATGACAAAGCTTGCTGATGATGCAGAGAGATTCTGGAGAGTGAAGTCCAACTGAAATATTAAACTTGTTTGTCTCTTGATCCTGATAATGTCTGAGTGTCCCAGCTAGGGCTGCTCTCAGCAGGGCTCCAGCAGCAAATTCTCCTCCATGCTCACACAGACCATGACAGCCCCTGGCAATGTAATTAATGTGCTTACAGAGGCCATGACAAACCCCTGCAATGTAATCACAAAACAGCCACATGGGTGGCCTGGGCAAGGCACAGCCATGCCAGGAGCAGCTCGTGGGAAGGTCTGGCAATCAAAGTTTGAAGGGAAAATGCTTCAAACGGCTGGGCAGATACGGCACAGGGAGCAAAGGCAAAAACTGCCCTTCCCTTCTGCCCCAGTGAAGCTCTGTCAGCTCCCACTGCTTTCCATGCACAGCCAAGGGATTACTGTTTGCTGTGCTGTAAGGAGGAGGCACAGCCAGGTGTTGCACTGGCACAGAGTGCTGGGCCATCACTTGGATAATGTCCCAAGAGGACAGGAACTCAGCCAAGGTCAGCACAGGTCACCCAGAGCCTCTTTGCAAAAAGTTGTGGTCAAATAATTGCAGTCATTACTGAATTGAGTCATGCACTGCTAATGCAGGCTGGCAAAAGGAACTTCAAGCCACAAAAATCCTTGAATGTTTTGCTTGCACTTTACACTGGAGGTGTTTAAAGGCTCCCCACAACCATCCTTCCATGCAGCAAGTGCCCAGCCTCTCTCATTTGTGTTGAACACACAAACTTGCAGAGTGGGAAGTGCTCCAATATGCCCTGCCAGCCCCAGCCCCTGAGCCTGGCTGTTCCTCACCTGCAGTGCCCCAGCCTGGAGAATCATCTTATGCTACAGACAGTGCTGGCTGTTCAGCCCTGCTAAAAATAGCTCTGACAACATAGGAATAGCCAAGGTGTGAGCTAGCAAGGAACTGTGGAGATTTGGGTGGCTGGGATGGGACAGGCTCCCCTCTGCCAGGGGCTCAGGAGGGGACCAGACAGCCTGAAGAGCTCTGAGCCCAGGAGATGCATGGGAAACCTCCTGAAGCTCTGAACACACACTTCAGAGGCAATATTCCCTCCATGTTTACACATGAAGCAGCCTTCACAGTTGTACTGGTTTGAAAGCAAAATCAGTGAGAGACTCCAAGTGCAAAATACAATTAAATAGGAAAAAAGAGAAAAATAAAATACATGCAATAGTACAAAAGAAAAACCACTGACAGAATCAGAATACAACCTGACACCCCCTGGTTAGGGTGGTGGTAGCAGTCCAGGTGAAGTGATCTGTTGAAGTAGTGATCCTGCAGAAAAGTCTGGTGGCTCTTGTTCTCTAAAAACCAGTAGGTAAGGGCTGCTTTGGTGTTCTAAATCTCAGTTTTTATCTAGGTGGGAAATGTCTGGCTCCTCCCCCTGGGTGGAGCATCTCCCAATGGGATGATGGAATTTTATCATCATGCACTGGGACTTAATGGCCATTAACAGGAGAGATCTCCTGGAGGAAGGATGGGTTGTGAAAAGATAAAGAGCAGTGCCCCACCTGGTTTTTTAACAGCTGGCCCATTAGCAGAGGATATCGCCCACAGAGATAAGGATCACTGCCCCACCTGGTTTCAGCAGATGGTGATAGAATACAAACTTTTGGGCACATCTTTACATTGTAACCTAGGACACCCCTGCAGTCAGGGTGGCTCTGAGCTCTGCCATGGTGTGGAAGCATGTGAAATGATGCACTTCATTTTACCTGGATCTCTTCATCTGCACAGCCCTGGGGTGCTGCAGCATGAGACAGGATGCAAAACAGGAGGATTAAACAGTACAGATGGAGCAGCCACTTCCAGAGACAACAGCTCAATCTTGGGGCAAAAATCTACATCCCACAGCACCCTGAAGGGAATGGAGAAGTCTGGAGACACAGAAGAGAAGTTCAAACTATTGCTGATTTCTGCACTGAGTGGGGTTATTTTTATTCTTTGGGGTGTTTTTTCATTAATGCAGGTGTTTGTACATTTTGACCAGTCTGGAAATCTAGGGATGCTGTTCCCTTTGTCCCAATGAAACAGCTTTGATACTCCCAAAACCCCAAACCCCTCCCCATCTTCAGCCATATGAAGCACCCAAAGGCCATGGAACACTGCAAAGACTGTTTCCACTGGGAACAGTCTGCTTTAAATTTTAGACCTCCAAACGTGCAGCACTGGTTCAATAAAAATGTGCTACCAGGGTATTTTGTGCTGCAGCTTCTTGTTACTTTCATCCAATGTCTTTGTAGTGATTTTTTCTGGCTGCTGCCACAAGTTTTTCTGTGCCATGGCTGGGAAATGAGCAGAGAGAATAAAATATTTGCAGTGAGTCCAACCCGGGCAAGGTGCTGTGTCCACACACAGAGTGAGGTGAGAGGAGAGGAGCTTTGAACACTACCAAGTGCTTGAGGAATAAGATGAAAATGATCTCAGGGTGCCAAGAGGGCACTGTCAGAGCAGCTCAGCATGGATGAGAGCCCGAAGGGAGGCAGGGTGGGAGCAGCACAGCTGGGGCAGCTTGGGCATTTCCCGTGATGTGCCTTTGGCCACCACAGGGATGCAAATTCAAAATAAACTGAGTTGCACCAGAGCAGTCAGTAACAGGGGCAGAAGGGCATTGCCTGGGCTGCCAATGGGCAGGTTCATGGTCTGCACCCCCTTCTCACACCAGTGCTGGGGTGAGCCCTCAGCAACCCCAAGCCCATCCTCAGCCCTCCCATTTGCTGTGAGCAGCCCCTTCCCATTAAGTGGGGCAGCACCTGGAAACAAAAAAGCCTCCATCAAGTAAAATGTTACTTTGGACCAAACCAAGGCAAAGAAAAGCATTTTGAGACAATCAAACATGCTTTCCTACTGTGGAACCAGGCACCTGCTCAGTCTCCCCACTGCTTTTGACCAGGGAATTAAGGCACTTATTCTACATTAGAGCCATTTCCAGAGGCATTTCCCTCTCACACAAAATGCCAGCAGCCACTTCCCTCTGAAGGAGGGTTTTCAAAATGCAGGAGTAAACAATGGTGGGAAGGGACAGCAGGCAGGGGAGTGCTGCACCCTGAGAGAAGAGAAATGAAAGAAGAAACGACAAGAGAGAGTGGCACAGGTGGAGTGCCACAACCACTGCTCACTTCAGCAACATCCTGCAGCCTGTTCCTACATCAGAAGTGCCAACAGAGGAACAAACACTGCACAGTCACCTCCCCTGTGCCTGCAGGGTCCTTTGCTGCTGCCCAAAACCTGTGCTGGTGGCACAGATGTTCCTGCAGAGAGGGACTGCCTGACTGGCACAGAGGGGGCATCTGCTCCCTGTTCTTCATCCCAAGAAGCAACCCAGAGAGGGCAAAATGATTTATTTAAAAACTGGCTCATACTTTCGACTCTTAGTTAGCACCTGTCAGTTTTGGCAGTGCTTTTAGCTCCAAGTCTTTCTTGTTGAAGGCTCCTGCACAGAGCTGTTCCCACCTGCTGGGAGCTCACAGGGTACAGGAGGTTCATGCACAGGGTACAGGAGGTTCATGCACAAACCCCTGAGGAGACAGACTCACTGCTGGGTTTTGAGGAGAGGAAAGAGTTTCTCTCCCTCCAGTTACTCAGCCAGTGGGTGACCCAGCCTGTCCTGCAGCCCTCTCTAAGCACAGATTGGTACCCAGTGCCATCAGCACCACTGGATGGCAGGAACACCTCCATCAACTCAACCTTGAGAAGACAGGACTGAGGCAACCTGGGGACCTCATTCCTGCCTCTCAGTGTCACAGCAGGACCAGGCTCTGCTCCATTGGGCCCAGCAATGGCACCAGAGGAATGGGCAGAAACCTCGCTTGGACATGAGGAAGAACTTCCCTGTGCACTGGATTTCCCAGAGAGGCTGTGGAGCCTCCCACACTGGAGAAATTCCAAAACCTGGACACAATCCTGTGCCCTGAGCTCTGGCATGGCCCTCCTGGAGCAGGGAGGTGGCACCAGGTGAGCCATGGTGGTCCCTTCTGTGATGGCCACGCACCACACACTGAGCCACGGCGATGAGCCCTGGCCAGGGACAGGCAGCTGGATCAGCTGGGGCTGCCATGGCCCAGGACACCCACTCTGTGCAGCCCAGCCATGCTGGGATGGCTTTTGGAGGGGGTACAGCCCTGCCCCTGCTCAGTGACCCCCAAACTGCCCCTGACACCATGTGCTGGCACGGGCTGGATGCTTCTGGTGCCCTGAAAGACTCGAGGGAGCACAGTGCAGAGCAGAGGGGGCTGACACAGCATCTGAGGACTCTGGCTCAGCTGATGACACTGCCACAGGAGGGAAAAAAGGACTTTATTATCTCCTTTTCTGTCTCCTCAAGGAAGTGAAGACAGGCACTGGAAGTCAGCACCCAGCCACCACCACTGGGAACGGAAGTTACCCATCAGAGTAAGCGAGGATATAAATTATGTGGGAGTGTGATTTTTTTGTAGAAAAGCAGCGTTTTAAAGGAGTATTTGAATGAGCATCTGCTGCTCCAGAGAGGTGACCCACACCAGCACCAGCTGTCACCATCCCCAGCTCCTCCCAGCTCTACCCAGTGTGTGCAGCATGGCAAATGCCACCACCGAGTCCACAGTGGCACCGACTCACTGTGGTGACATTTGCTGCTCTTTATGCACTGCCAGACAACTTTTCACACTTCATCTCCTGTCTCCTGTGAGAGCGTTTTGAGAGCTCCAGCAGAAATCTTTGCTGCCTGGCTGAGGATGTGCGCTGCCCTCCATGCTGAACAAACACTTGGGATCAGCTGCAGGAGCTTTAGCTGGAAATTATGGAGCCTTTTTCCTGGCAGTCTTCTGGCCCCAGAGCACTTTCCTAAATCTTCTAATGCCCAGCTATGAGGAACCAGGCTGAGAAATGCAGAATAGTGTCTCAGGAGGGAACAGGGCAGCTGCTCAGAGGAGGAGATGCTGAGGACATGGACCCAAACTGCAAAGGGATGGTGTGGTCAGCACAGAGGTGCTGCACAGGGTATTTGGGATAGAAAATAATGGCAAAGAGGCTTTTGTGTCTAGTCTAGCAAAAGCTTCTGGCCCATGGAAGGTGTGTCTCAGTGGGTCTGTACTCCTGACAATGATTTGATGGATTTCCAGGAGAATTCTGCTGCAGTTTCTGTTGTTGTTGATCTCAAATGCTTTGCAATAAAGAGAATTCAGTAACATTTGTCTGTGACCCTTACCCCAGCACTCAAAAACTGTTGACAAAGAGATGATCAGGTTTTAACTGGAAGAGAAGGAAATGTGACATATTACCCTGGCCAAATCCTGTCCCTGAAGAGGTTCCCCAAACAGACATTTGTGGAGGGAAGCTTTCCTCAGCATGTGGAGGGAAGCAGTGACCTCTGCTGCCTCCCACAGCTTGCCTGCTTTCCCCCTGATGATTTCACTCACTACAGCTCTTCCAGGAATTGAAGAGAGGATGAGGAGGTTAGAGGATGAAGAAGATCAAATAACACATCTCAGACCTCACAAATAAGAGTGTAAATGGGGCTGTGCACACTGAGAGGGCAAGTGTCTCTACAAAATCATGGAGTACCTGGCAGGATGCCTTGATTTGGAGTTTAATGAGGCAGCTGTGCCACGTTGGCCACACTGGAGGATGCAAAAGGTTGCCAGAAAGCCACCAGCACATGTGAATTAGCAGTACCCAGCTAAAAGCACTGCCCAGAGAGCTTTAGCCCTGCTCAAATCTCCCCTAAAACCACCTGAGACTAAGCCAGGCTTAGGTAGGACCCACTGTGCCACCTGGCTGGGGACATGTTTGACTGTGACAAATCCATAAGCAGATGCATTAATCACTGCTGGGAGAAACAATATCACTCATGGTTCTCTATACCTGTAGAAAATTCATTATAAGGCTCATTAGCATAGACTTCAGCATCCTTGTTTCTGGCCTGTGCAGTTTTCTGTACCCCAAAGAACAACCCTACAGCAGTGGAGAAGAAATGAGGGAAACTTCTTGTGGGCAGCTCCTGGATGCTTGGTCTTTTCCTGATATCTCAGATCCAGGACTTGAGCAGTCATCTGAGAATTTTTAGTGGTGGTGGAGGACCTGAGAGATTGGTCAGGAGAAAAAAAAAAAAAAAAAAAAAAAGGGCAGAATAAAGGAGTTCCAAAGTTTGCACAGAAATGTAATCAGTTTGGGGGGAAGTTTCTGAAACCACAAACTCTGGAGTCCCTGACAGCCCTGGGAGTGCTCCTGGTCCCAGGGCCAGCACCAGAGACTCAGACGCATCTGCAAATGTTGAGGCTGCCCAAACGGGGGCCAAGTGAGCCCACTCATGCATGTCACACAGGAAAACAAATGCCATCCTGCCTGCTGTGCAGAGCTCGGGGCTGGAGGCAGAGCAGCTGGGGAGATGGAATAACATCCACTCCTAATATAGTTTGTCTGTCCAGAGTGGCCTGAGCACAGCCTGGAGTCCCCTGGGAGGGATGGGACAATCAGGGCAGAGGGGACAGTGACAGATCCCTGAGCTGTCCCTGTGCCTGCCCTCCCCAGGAGTGAGCTGTGGGCCCTGCTCACTCCCAGCTGTGCCCTGGGGAGCTCTGAGGCAGCTCAGCCTTGCTGCTCCCTGTCCCACCATCACCTCACAAAGTGCCCCTGCTCACCCCAGCTCCCCCATCCCTGCTGGACATGGATGAGCCCCCATCACACCTCCCTGGGGATGCAGGTGTCTCAGCAGCCCCATCACACCTCCCTGGGGATGCAGGGTCCCCCATCACACCTCCCTGGGGATGCAGGGTCCCCCATCACACCTCCCTGGGGATGCAGGGTCCTCAGCATCCCCATCACACCTCCCTGGGGATGCAGGGTCCTCAGCACCCCCATCACACCTCCCTGGGGATGCAGGGTCCTCAGCATCCCCATCACACCTCCCTGGGGATGCAGTTGTCTCAGCATCCCCATCACACCTCCCTGGGGATGCAGGGTCCTCAGCATCCCCATCACACCTCCCTGGGGATGCAGGGTCCTCAGCAGCCCCATCACACCTCCCTGGGGATGCAGGGTCCCCCATCACACCTCCCTGGGGATGCTCAGCCTCCAGGAGAGCCCCATGCACACCGTGGGGACCAGCCCCTGACCACACCAGTCTGGAGGTGCAGTTTGGCCCCCTGTGCCCCACCACAGTCCCATACAGACCCCAAAGCACCTCCCAGCACCCTACAGCAAGATTTGGATCACATAGGAGACCAAAAATTGTAATTTGTGTAAGAGCAGAGGTGATCTGTGGGATCCTTCAGAGCATCCCTGGGACACCAAGGTGGGAATATCCGAGTTGCTTCCCCTGCCCTGGAGAGGGACAGAACTGGGACCAGGAAAACCACAGACATGGTGACCAACAACCTGGGACTGGCCCTCTCCATCCTGTTTCAGCACCAGCCCTTGAACTGTCTGTGGAGTTCCCACTGAGCAGGGGGAAACCAGAGCAGCTATAAATCCCAGATTTCTGTAAGGGATCCTGGATAAATCCCAGATTTGTGTAAGGGATCCTGGGTCCTGGATGAGGGAACATGAACTGGAGATTTCAGCCCCCCAGAGTTTCGCTTCCACACAAAGCAGCCAAGTGCAAAGTCACACTGACTCCAGAAGGACAACTAGAATCTCATATTGGGGGGGGAAAAAATTAAAAATTAAAAAAAAAAACCAGGAAGAAAGGAGACTAAGATTCAAAAAACCTCAGTGAAGTCTGCAAATGCTTTGGTTGAGTTTGGGTGGTTCTCCCACCAGTGGGGACAGTGGGAAGAGTGGAGAAAACAGCTGGGGACCAGCTGGGAATTTGAATATCACATTTGTATATGTCCCAGACCATGAGTGTTGGAACAAGGGATTTAAATGCAACTTTCCTGGGAACAAGAGCCCACCAGGGCACTGCCAGGTCTCACCAGTGTTCTTCCTCAGGAGCTGCTGCCATTCCTGTGTGCTCCTGGCCACCTGCAGACCTTCAGGAGGACGTGAGCTCAGCACGACACTGCAAATCCTTGCTCTCCTCTGGGTTGATCCCAAAGTCAGGGCATATTCTCAAGGGCTAATTGGAATTTCTGGGTGACCACAAGAACACTGGCAGCGCACACTCCAAAGATGGATGTTGTACTGTGGCTACTGGTGCGTGTTACAGGGTCTGGAGTTGAGTAAACCAAACCAGGCAAATGGGAATCATATCTTATCCTGAGCCTGCACGTTTCTAGACCTGACCCAGACCAACAATGCAAACACATTCATGAGATTCTTTCAAATCAAAAATGGTTTTATCAATTTTGGCTGCATTTGTACAGATTTTTTGGTAAAAGGAAGTAGCAGTCCTTATTAGATTTTTAAAATGTGATACCTAGACAAGGTTATATGTCCAGCTTGGAGCAGAAAGAAGCCCTTGGCTGCTGGCAAATTTGGACTCAGAACTGCCCCAGTAAAAGTGGAATACGTCAAAGGGCCCTGCAGAGACCTGCAAAGGCAGCAAACAGCTGGTGGGGGCACAGCTGGGAGGGCACAGCTCAGCTCAGCTCAAGACACACTAGAAATTTTACTGGTTCCATGAGGTTTAAATGAGTAACCAAACACAATTAAATTCACACAGCACTGGCATAAATCCCCACATCAAAGGGCAGAAAGAGTCTCATTTGCCCTGTATTTAATAGAATAATTATGGTTATTGCCTGTGCAGTAACTTCAGAAGGCTCCTCTGCAGAACTCCAGCGCTGTAGCTGTGGATGTTGTCTGAATAACTAAACAGACCCGTTTCATATTTTAGAGGACTCTTATCTTCACCCAGGACTGAGTGCAGCTCCTACTCCCGTTACACAAGATCACAGGGGCTGCCACCCTGTCTGCAGCTCTGACAGTGTCAGACAAACATTAAAACCCTGGAGCTCAGAGCACTGGGAGACGAGTGAGTGCAGTGATCCCTGCTTTCAAGATGAGCAAAAAGGGGGAAGAGAAGCAGCAAAACTGCAACCACCAGCAGCTCTTTTGAGGCAGAGTTGTGAAGCTGACACTGCCCACACTGCTCCCAGCCACTTCTCCTCTAATGACTGCAGCAGGACACAGACACATGGGAGCCCAGCTTCCCCTAATGGCAGCCCCGTGGGCATGGAGATTTCCTGATAAATGAAATCACTGGTTTAATGTTCTCTCAAAAGTTTAAGTGCCACAAAAGGAAGTATCGAGTTGGGATCCACAGAAAACTGATGGATTACCCAGATGAATTGCCCTTCCTCCATCCCACTATTTCCTTTCCCTGGAATGGGTAAACACCAACCTGAGTGGTCCTTTGGGGGCAGAGGAGTGACAGGAGTGTGGCAGTTCCAGTGTAAGTGCCTGGACAGACACCTGGACACACCTACCACGTGCTGGAGGTGCTGAGAGAAGCACCCACATCCCCATCAGCATCTCTGCACTCCCCAGCCCTTTGGGCCACATGCAGGCAGCAGCAAAGGGATTCAAGGACAGCAGCAGGTTGTCCCTGCTCTGCCTGGGAGGAGGACACTGCCACATCAATGAAATTCTCACTCGCAGTGGGAGCAAATAAAGCACTTTGCCAATGGCTTCACTCTCAGTACTCACCTGGGGGCTGTTCCTCCTCCCTGGAATCACACAGGCAATGGGGAGTTGGATCTTCCTCAGAAGACAGCCTGAAAAGCAGCTCCCATCCCACACTTCTCCAAAGATTTCTAGGGACCAAACAGAAAACGCAAAGTCAGAGCAAAACCTGTACACCTGAGTGTTCAGGCTGGGCTTTCTCAGCCAACCCTTGTTAGAGCTGCTAACATATGATTTATTATTGTTACTGTAAAATCCAGCTTCCACATGGATTTGCTCTTAAGCCAAGCCCTCACCCCACTCAAAAGCCTGTCCCTGAGCAGGGCCCTGCTTTGCCCATCAGGTGCCCCAGTGTGGGGACAGGCACAGCCAGAGCTCACCAAGCTGTGCAGGTGCCACCACAGCCACCCTGGGCAGCTGGAGCCAAACTGGGCTCCACTGCAGGAGGACAAGACCTTAGACACAAGATCCACCTCCAGGCACCCAGACTGCAGAGAGCAGAGGGCTGAGAACATGGAAGCAATGATATGAGTACCCAGGGAAAGAGGCAGAGGAGGGAACAGTGCTCAGGAGCAGCACTGCAGGATGGATGGGCCAG
>PYHW01010027.1:911813-947848 GCA_013186435.1 Turdus rufiventris | reverse complement strand
TGCCAGTGCTGCCCCTCGGGCATCTGCTGTGGCTGCCACAGCTGGATGTCTCTCTGCAGTGATCTGCCCCACTCAGACTCACTGATGTGGGCATTTTCTTTCTCAAAACACACAATTAAATCCTGATACCTCCACACAGCCACTGCTCCTCCAGATCAAACTCCAGCTGCCTCTCCAGTGCAGCAGTGAAGAAATCATTGAAAGAAAAATATCAGACCCTGTCTTGTGGTTGGCAACTTTGCTTTAAAATGACATCTGGGCACACTGAATGTTGTCCTGTGCACCTGGACCCAGGCCAGATCGGGATGGGGATCTTTGCCATCTATTTACTGTATGAGCTGCCATATCCTGGAGAACAGTGTCAGCTCTAAATTATTCTGACCACCAAAATCTTATCTGCAAGTCCTGCTCAGACCTGATTTTCACCTCAGAATGCTGATCTAGGCACATTAGGAATGTGGTGACATCAAGGTAATCAAGGAGACAGAGCAAGAGCAGAGAATTAATTATGCTACCAGAATATAGAGGAGTATTTGAAAGTGGGTTGGAAATGGCAAGGCAGAGCAAAAGCAGGTGATTTCTTGCTGACTCCCCGTTTTTCAGCATAGTAAAAATGAAAATTCACTATAAACGTAGCAAAAAAAAATCCCACATCTCTGAGTGAAAGCCGAGCAGCAGATAATTCCATTGCTGGTAGTAACAAAGCAGCTCACTTTTATTCTGGTTTCCCAGGAACAAACAACCCACCAACATACTCAAAGATCAGGGAATCCACCTGCCAAAAAGTCAGAGTTTTCTCTGCACACTGAAAACTTGCTAAATTCACTCTTCCCAAAAATTTATCCCTGTGAAGCCATCTGTCTGCGAGGAAAGCACGTTTGTGCCAAAAGAAAAAGTGTAAATAATACAATTTGTGTTTCAAAGACCAAACCACTCAAGCATGCATAATCCCAACTGTTATTAGCTTTAATTACATGTCAAGTAGCTGCTGTTATTAGTTTAAAGCTGTCTAGGAAGATGATAAAATAGCACAATAAGAGCAAATATATTACACAAATCAGTGAAATCACCTGCCACAGTAATAGAGTGGAGCATCCCCTGGCACAGGAGCAGACAGGACAGGATCTGCCACACCAGCTCTGACTGCTGCAACCATCCCTGGATAATTCTGGCATCTCCTTTCCACAGACATCCTGGAAGTCCCTGAACAGAGTTATTTCATTGGCATCAACTGCAGTTCCAGACACAAAGCATCCAAGCCCTATTTTTTTTTCAGATGTGCCAAAGGCGCATGAGGCTTGCACCCACCAATGGACAGATCCTCAAAATAAATTAATCCTTGTGGGAGAGAAAAGCAATGCCAGGAGTGAGTGTGAGCAGCAGTAAGGAAATTCTTTGAGCCCTATGAACATGAGAATCAAATATTATGACAAATTCTTAATCACTATTTCACAAAGGGGAAAAAAAATCTTAATAGGAGGGAGGTTTCATCCATACCCCAGTGGCAACACATGCTTTGGGAATTCAAGTAGCATCACTCCTTCCAAGGCTTCCCTTTCCATACTGAATTTGGTGCTCAAATCTGAGCACACTGGGCAGCAGAAGTGCACTTTGGCTTTTTCTGTTTGTGTTTATTTGAAACACAACAGGAAACACAGGCAGCAAAGCCTCCTGCTGATTGCTTAGTTTAGTTTGTGGCTTGCTGCTCAGAGGAGAGTGTAACATAATTAATTCATTAACTGAAACCCCCTACAAACGGAATTGCTCCATGTTTATGTGAATTGCAAAATGTTTATGTGGATCTGTGAGTCACTGGGCCTCTCTGGTAACCTCAGAGGAGAATTTCCTTCAGGATCCAGAGCAGGGACTGTGGAGAGCTCAGTTCTGAGCACAAGGCACAGGTGCCAGCAGTCTCTGACCCAGCTGCCCTGCCAGGACCCCTCCCTGTGGGTCAGGGGTTCTCCATTCCAGCCACCCCACCTGGGAGATGCTGGATCCTCAGAGCAGCATCTCCACTGAAGTCTAGTGAGGAAAAAACTCCTCAGGTAGTTTGGCAACACTTTGCAAAACCTGGCGAGGAGCAAGGCAGGAGCAGAGCAGCAGGTGGGGCACACCTGGCACTGGTTGAGATGTGCAGGTAGCCCAAGGAAAAGAAAGTGGGGATGTGAGGAATGTGAGCCCCAGGGAGCCAGGACTGACACAGTGAGGCTGAGATTTCTGGAAGAAACAGATGTTTAATTTTGCACAGAGCCTGCCTATCCCATGTTTTCATCTCAGCGTATTAATTTCTTATTTCATGCAAATTTCCCAAGGAAAAGCTACAAGTCTCTAAACAGTAAAAGTAGGTTTGTTTCCACTGGAGTCAATGCAGTTGTACCAGTTTATACTACAAACAAATCCCAAACTCAACACCAAAACCACCTCGAACATTTTTGACCCTCTGAGTCCAGGAAACCTGCATTTCAGCTGCCCACATGAGTAACAGTGAAGATATCAAGTGACCCATGAATGACAAGGTACCCCATTTAGTATTCAAAAGTGAGATATACCCCATTACAACAGCATCTGTGCAAAACCATGTGAAGTGAGGTGAGATTTCCAAAGTTTCCCAGTCCTTGGAGTATCAGAGAATGGTAATTTTCCTCTATTTAAGGGCAGCCTGTGCTGTTCCAGCCTCCTCCTCCTCCATGGCTGGGATTCAGTACAGCAGCTTTGGCCATCTGGCATCATTAGAACATCATCCCTGGCTTCTTTGTGATGGACCAAAAATAGTAAAAGCAGTTTCCCTTTTGGCACTTATCAAGCTAACTGGTGGGTTGATTAAGATTTAGTTTAGCTAATTAGGAAAGAAAACATCTTTGTAAGCTGCTGGGGCTTGATTTGCTTTCTGCTGTCTAAAACTTCTTCCTTGCTTGGAAACCTGTGTCTGGAAAGATCTGCTGCTGGGCCAACCTGTACCAGAACAAACCCCGAGGCAAACACCAAATGCTGCCACACTCCTGCATTGCAGCAAGGGAGGAGTTTTAATTTGTGCCATCCCTGATCAATGGATGGAGCTGAAACTCAACTGCCCCTCAGGGAAAACAACCAGAAGCTGCAGGATTTTGGACACTCATGCACACCCCACTGAGCTGCTCTTTATGGTTGTCTTGCCCAGGGAGTTTGGGCACGTCTGTGCCCAGCTGGGCTCCATCCCACCCATGGAGCTCCCACCCAGGCACTCCCCGTCCAGGTTAAAGGAAAAAATTACTGCAGTGTATGGAGCTGCTGTGCTCAGCCAGCAGAGACCTAAAAGCTCTTTTTCCCTCTCTGCAGGAACACCAGAATATTAAAATCCTTGACCCAAAAGAGAAACCCACAGGCTCTCAAACCCAGGTTTGCAGTGATTGAGGATTATCTTGTATAGCTTAAGAATCACAAATACCTGCTTTAAACATTTCCTTGGAGGAAAAGAACCTTCTCAAAGGTGAGAAAAGCAAAAGTCTAACTTATATCCCAGCACCTGAAGAACAAAACTCCCTTCTCAGGAGCAGGAGGTGGTTATTGTGTCCTTCCCACATGAAGAAATCCACATCCCCATTGCTTGAAGGGGAGCAATGGAGATGTGTGAAGACATTTGGATGAAACTGAAGAAACTTTGGTGAAACTGGCTCCAACACAGCCTCTCATGTGAAGCCAGGCCGATCAATCAACTTTTGTGTGTTTGAGATGCTCATCACTAACCTGCCTTTTCTTTCCTCCAGTTCTGTCCCTCTCCTCTATTTAGGACACAAATTCCCCAGGACACAGTATTCCTGCAAAGCCTGTGCAGATGCTCAGCACAGCGGGGCCATAAATGTAACCGGTGGCTTCAAAAGCAGTGTGACACAAACAACAAATTTCAGCTGCTAATGATAAAAGCAGAGGTATTTGCTAGAGAGAGCCTTTAATCCTGTACAAAGCTGGTGCCCACAGCACCCATCATCCGTGTTCCTGAGCAGGGAAGGGACAGGACACATCTCTGCAGCAGGACTGACCTCACCCTGTGCTTGTTACACCTCTGTGAGATGGCTCTGCCCTTCTGAGCCACGTTATGCAGCTGCCTCCAGAGTCATTGCAGCTAATATCTTTTTTTTCCCTTGTTTTTTTTTCCCCCATTGAATAATAAAGCAGCTTTCTGCCCTGCTGTGAAAGAAATGGATATCTCTGGATATGTACTTATGGAAGAGCTGCACTGGCATATTTAGAGCTTCTCTGGCTGGTCAGGTAAATCCATCAGTGACATGTAAAAATGCTGCCAAAGGGATCAGCTATCAGTTTGCAGGAAAGGCATAAGTCAGGAAAGCAAGCTACTCAGATGACCCAGGATTAGTTAAGTGCAGTTGTTTCTCCTTAGAGCAGCTGCTGAATTTGCAGCTTTGGGAGTTTGAGTTATGCACAGCACTCCCCAGAGCTGCACTGGGTGAGCCCACAGCCCATCCAGCAAGCTGCACCTGAAAACTGGCAGTGTAGGATGAAAAAACTCCAGAAAATGTCTTTTCTGGGGCTCCTCTACACAAGCCTGTGAGCTCCTGGTGTGCTGTGCTGAATCTCAGCAAGTACCTGGGGACCTCAGAGTGACCAAATCTCCCCACACACCTGAGGAACAAGCTGGTGTGCACAGAGGGAAGGAGCTTGGGGTAACAGTCTGCCAGACCAGGATGGGGAAGGGCTGGGGATGTGTCCCCTGGGGGTTGGCAAACTCCTGCAGAAGAGCTTCTCTCTCAAAGTGCTTTAGCTCCAAACTGGAGGAGCTGTGTGGCAGGGTGTCCCCTCTGCCTCTCCTGAGGGAAGGTGAGCTCCATTCCCAGGTCTGGGCCATGAACCAGTGCTGCTGCATTCCTGTTGGCAAAGAAAAGCTCGAAAGAAGTTTGTTTTCCATCCTGAAGTCCTTTGAGATCCATGCATGAAACAACAGTATGCCCTATACCTCTTAGATCTTCTCTTTGGCATGAACTAACTCACAGCTCTGTGTTTTCTTTATTTCTGAGCAAAATAATTTCCAAGAAGAGAGAGGATCTGCCAGGCTGGTTGGGAAAGGGAGCAAGAAACATTTGGGTGCAAGCAGGGAGACCTCAGAGCTCTGCCCAAGTGCTAAAATCATCTGTCTGGCAAAGTGCATGACAGCTTCACCCCCAGAGATTTGACTTCTCCTGGATATGGGGCCTGGGTGAGGCTGAGGAAAAGCCTGTCCTGGGAGGAGAGCTGGAATGGGAATGTTCTGGAATGGGAATGCTGCTGGAATGGGAATGTTGTTGAAATGGGAGCACTGATGGAATGGGAATGCTGCTGAAATGGGAATGCTTCTGGAATGGGAATGCTGATGAAATGAGAATGTTGCTGGAATGAGAATGTTGCTGGAATGGGAATGTTACTGAAATGGGAATGTTACTGAAATGTCAATGTTGCTGAAATGGGAATGGTGCTGGAATGGGAGCACTGCTGCAATGGGAGCACTGCTCAGCCCTCTGCAGCTCCCGACAGCGCTGAGTTATTCTTGGCACGTCTCCCCCAAGCTGGAGTGATGTTTATAAGGGTGCTCTTTTAAATGGAAGAAAAATACACCCCAGCTGAATTAAATGGCAGACATTTCTTTAGAGTGAAATTTGGCAGGGGATGCAGAACAGGATTGTTCTGGCACCGTCCAAAGCAGTTCCACTCTTGTGGAGATTTCTGTGTCTCCATTCCATTTATTTGTGTACTTCTTGTCCATGTGTAGTTCTCATTCAGGGCTTGGCATGGCATGGGCTGAAAGGGCTCACAGTGCCCACGGAGGGGGAACCCAGAACTCTCTGTGGACAGCAGAGTAACCACGTGGGAGAGCAGATGCAGAGCTGTGGGCACATGAATGTGGTCATGTCAGCATGGAAGTGTTTGGATGGTCCTTTTGTGCTTGACAGAGGCAGATGAGTGGAGTGTTCATGGCTGTGCATGTGAGCAGAAGCACCATATTCCTCCTAACCCACTGTGTTAACATTCCTGATGGATCTGCCACAGAAATAACAGAGCTGTCTTTCTGTTCTGGAAAGACTGAGTGTATTCTTTGGGTGAAGGGTCACTGGAGACATTCAAAACCCACCAGCCCTGACTTTCTCTCATAGAATTTTCCAAGACTTTCTCAGACATCTGTATTACATCTGCTTAGCATCACCTCCACACCTCTAAGCACCTTCTGTGCCAAACCAGCTCAGCCAAGCCAGGGGAACACAAGACCCTGGTGATAACAGCACCTAAAACCCCCACAGGGAGGAACAATTTGCCCTTCATCACCCCTGAAACAGATAAATGTCTTGGGATAAAGTGTTTTTTTATTTGCTCTTCACCCATTTGATTGGAAAAACCTCAACGGCAGCAGTTTGTCAGGAGCACATTACAACCAGCAAACCCTCTGAGCAAGAAGGGGACCAGGCCTGGGCTCTGCACACTGCAGGGGGGAAAGCAGCACTTGCAAGCACTTTATTACATCTATAATGCACAAATGGATGTAAAGACTGCCCAGGGACAGATCCAATGTGGCCCAGAAGCTCAGTCTTTTAACAGCCAGAGACCCCATCCCAGCTTCAAGCAGGTGACCTCAGTGTCCATCCCCTCCTACAGCCTCCACATCTCCCCATCCCAGGGGAATTGCAGTGGGAATCCCCACACAGAGCTCTGGGCTAGATCTGTGTCACACCAGAGCATCAACACATCTGAGCCTTCCACTTGGTTCATATTTTTGTGGATAGCACAGAAGTCACAGAAGTGCAGGGCAGCATTGCAGGAGCTCCCACAGCCTGGTGGGCCTGAATGCTGTCAGTCCCTGTGGGACAGCAGCAGAAAATCTGTGTAATTGGCACTGCAAGGCGTGTGGTTATCCTGCAGAGAATTGTACCTTGCTGGACCGAACCACAATCAAAGAGCTTCACATAACTCAGAGCCGAGTGCTCTGAGGCCCTTCAGCAAATCACTGCTATTTGAAGTTGTGTGAACAAGGCACCAGTTCAAAGGCTGCTGCAGATGGGGTGAGCACCCTGCCACCTCTGCTGCTCCCGTGGGACCGAGCACTGCTGCCCCAGCCCTCCCCACCTGCAGCACAGGGATGCATCTCCCAGATCCCCACTTCAGCTGGGGCTGTTTCAATGCTGCTTGTTCTGGCACAGATACAGGCAGGGAAAGCAGGAGACAGCACACAGGAGGGAGCAAATCTTTCTTTTTCCATTTTTTCTCCCCTGTCCTGACTACTGGTGTTTTCTGTTACCATCCCCATGGCATTCAGTATGTGAGAAACTTCAGAAGCTGCTCTAGGGAGAAACAGCAGGTGTGCACATGGGTGGGAAAGCTTTCAAATAAGCACTTTAAAATCAATTATTAGATAACAATGTTGTATCTGAAGCTACTTAGATAATGGCACATTAATAGCTGGCAGGACTGACAGAGTCTTTTCTGCTCACACAGGGACAGAAATATTTGCTCATAGCAAATGATGGGTGCAAAACACATTTCTCTGAGGATTTTCACTCTCCCCCAAAGCACTTTGAAAACAAAGAGATCTATTTGTTCCATTATACACACAGCTCCTCCCTCTTCCTCAGTTTGGGCAAAAATTCTGGGTAGATCACCACAAATGTGCTTCTTTATTTGCAGTCCCACACACATTCACTCACTTGCCTAATTCCCAGCCCTTTGCTCTTCTCATCAAACCAAGATATTTACCTGCACAGGTTTGCCTCAAAGGAGAGCAGAAAGAGCTCAAGATATAGAAGCACATCCCAAGTCTGAGAAGTCAACCTCTAATTTCACAAACTGCAAGATAACTCCAAATTTTTTCAGCGTTGCCCAAAGGAAAAAGAAGGGAATTGGTTCCTACTTCCTTGGGCAGCTGCACTGACAGGAAGAACGACCTTAAAAATTATCACCAATAGTCAAATTCCTATAATCACTTTGAGGAAAGCCTTCCTGCAGAGCTGGGCTGTGACAGCAGGCTCAGATACTCACCAAAGCCCTGGACTAGACATAGGAGGAATTAAGTCCTCCCTGCTGCCAGCAGGACTGGCTGGCCAGGACACTGGGATGAGGAAAGCATCCAGGTCCTGCCTTTTTTGAAGCCTGAGGAACAAATGACCATTTCAAGGCATGGTGTCAGGGGATGCTTTGGCTGTTGGTGCTACTACAGCAATGAGAAGGAATTAAGTAGACAGATGTTTAGAAATGAAACCATACACATCAGGCAAGAAAGGAATCTGTATCCTTCCCCAGAGGAATGGATGTTATTATCCCTGGGTTTTTAGCTAGGAGTCATCTTGCAATGCCACATTTCACAGAAACATTACCTTGGCATCCATATGGGGCCTTCTCAGAAGGGCTTGGTAGTGTAAACTTTCTCATAAGTGGACATTTTTTCCACCTTATGAAGTCACCAGGGTTTTTAATTTCTTTCCCTGTCCAAGAGAGCACAGACTGCAATCCCTGTGAGGAGGAGGGCTTGGCCCAGCACTGGGAGAAACCCATACTCACACTATCTGCTCTGGGGAGGGCTCATGGGCTCATCTCCCACAAGCACTGAAATTTACTCCAGGTTTTTGTTTTCTTTCTTTTTTTCCTCTCTTTCCTCTAAGTAATCCTAAGTCTCTGATGGGACTCTGCATTTTGTTTATTCCAATCAGCAGCAACTCTAGGGGCTTTTGGACTGCCAAAAGCAGAGTGAAAAAGCAGACAGTGGTGGGAGAGAGAGCACACAGACATCTTAGTGCCAGCACTGATGTCATGCTGAATGGACATTTGAAAGAATTTAATGTCTCAGTATCATTTGCTCCCAGAAGCAGCAGCTATCCAAAACACTCCAGCAGGATTTGAATCCAGGAATTCTGATCCCTACGTGCCCAGCAAGTAGAACAAGTTCTGGTTTGTATCTCACGTTGCAGGGTCAGGATGGTTAAAGCTCCCATGACTTCTGGTGTCCAGCTGGTTTATGGCAATTAAAAAATCATCTTTACTGGCTCGAATGTGGCAGTCCCCCTGCCCAGGAGGTGACCTGAATCGAGGGGCAGGACTTCATGGGGTGGCACAGAACTGGGCCCCCATGGCTCTGCAGAGGTTTGGGCTCACTCAGGTTTCCTCCTTCCTCAGAGCCATGGTCTGCTGGCCCTGATGTGCTGGCAAGTCTGAGCTCCCAATAAAGGGCAGGGATGTGCTGCAGGCCCAGCAGAAAATGAGAATATCAAGAGGCAGAAGTAGCTCTAGGAGAGGCTGTCCCTACCTTATCTTCATCGGTCAGACCCCACCCCAGCAGAATCAGGGATATGCTGCAGAGATCAGGGATGGAGCCAGGTGCCCCTTGGGCAGCAGGGACCTGGTTACATCAGTCCTGAGCCCCTCCAGTGCAGTGCCCCAGCTGGGCAGTGCCAGGGCAGCTGGGCAGGAGCAGTGCCAGCACAGACAGCCCTGATGCTCCTGCTGGAAGGGCTGGTCCAGCAGAAGGAGCCCCAGCACAGGCAGGAGCTGTGCCCTGCAGTGCTGCCCACACCGTGGGGCACACAGGCACCACGCTGCCCTGACACAAACCACTGCCAGTACTGCTGCTGGCACACTGAGAGAGGATGGCACACTGCTGAGCCTGCTTTTGCTTCCCTCCACCACCAGAGCTGGTTTTAATTGATGGAGTGGGACCACTGACAGGGCTGGGAAGGCTGGGAGAGAGGATCCTGCAGGGTAAGAGCACTCCTACTCCTGCTATTTCACAGCTTTAGCAGTGCATAAGCCTTGTTATTCTCAGCAGGCAAAAGGCATCTGAATCACAGCCTGCAAATGGTGCAAGTGAAACCTGGAGCAAAGGGCTCTGCACCACTCTGCCTGGGACTTGTCCTGGGATATTCAACAGGAACACACCTCACACCAGGTTTCCTAAAAGCAGGTGCCACTGGTCTCTGTCTAGTGCCACAGGTTTGGAATAGGTGAATTCCTAAAGTTATAAATCTGAAGGGGGAACAGGGAAAATCCTGTGGCCAAAATCAAAATCATGGATGAGAGTGCACTGGAGAAACCCTTGGTAGGAAGACAGGGATCCAAATTCTGTGGCTGTCCCAGCCAAACCCAGACATTTGGCCATTCCAAATTCTCTCCATGTATGTGAAGGACTTGGAAAGCACAAACACCATCCCTCAAGCTATAGTACATAAATACAACCAGAAGCATCTATATTCTTTTATCCAGTATTTATTTATTAATATTTATTTATTACCCAGGTATTTATTTATGAAAGATCAGCTTTTCCTCTGCTGGTCCCAGTTGAAACAGATCAAACAGTTTCATGAGTAACTCAGGAGATAATCCAAATATAAAGAGAAATCAGCAGCTGTATTTCTCACTATGATCTTAGCAGCCTGGCTGTAGGATTGACTCCCCTTGGGTAGATGAAAGGAATTGCACTTTATTCTGAAGCACTGAAGCCACAGGTACACTTTTCCCTCTCATGGCCTTCTCTAAATCAGTTGTTCTGCACTATGGAACAGAAGCCAAAAGCTTATTAAACTACCAGCATAATGTATTTGCCCCACATCATTTTTGCCCCTCAGCTAATGAGTATGGGGAAGAAGAAAAGGGCAAATATGGGACCAGTTTGCAGGCACCACTATGGATACAGCAATCACCTTCATGCTCTGGGCAACTGATGTATCACCAGTGTATTACAAGTGACAGGTTCCAAGGACTCATGCAATGGAGATGGTCCTCGTTTGCCACAATAAAACAGACCATGAAAGTATCTGTCATGATGCCATTAACCGGTTCCTGAGCCCAACTGTGCATCCTGTGCCATGGTTTCTTTACATCTCTTTGTAAACAGATACTTTACACTCCCTGGATCTCACATAACTAATCAGCAAGTGCAGGGTGGCCAGAGCCATGTCTCAGAGGGAAGCAAAGACAATAATTTCCTCTTCTTTCCTTCTTCTCCTCTCATGATTTAAAAAGAACCCACCATCATTTACTCAACTGGATTCATTTCCAACAGGCATTTCTTCAGAGGATGCTCTGATTTTTGCCTCTCACTTTGGATTAGACACCACTGTGAGATGAGATTTCTACAGACTCACAGACCTGGATTTCTGATGGAAATTTTCACACTTGCAAATTGATACATTTGCTTTCTGCAAATCACTCACAGTGACTGTTCCCAAAGGCATTCCTGACAGCAAATGCATTAGCTCAGGTATTTGGGGATTTCACCACAAACAAGGGTACAAAAACCAGCAGAAGCAAACATTTAATTTGACAAATATTTACAAAAAAACCACCAACATCCAGCCCCTGTGGCAGCCATTCCACAGAAATTCTATTGCCTGTCTAATTTAGAAAGCCTGAACGAAAGGAAATCATCAGTATTCTTTGGGGGAAACTAAATTTACCTTGAGTAAAATCTAGCTTATGCAACCAGCCACCAAAAGCCCTGCCAAACTCCCAGACAGGCCTTAAGGACAAATTTTGCCAGCTGTAGGCTACGAAAGTCTGTGTTTAATAAATGTTGACCCATCAGTGAGTCCCTGGCAGGAGCCTGAAGGGAGAGCATGGCAGCTTTGAAAGGCACCAGGAGGAGGGAGCTCACAGATTCACTCGTCACAGATGACAGTGAGAAACCTCTCAAAGGACAGTCTGAGAAAATTGGTTTATGTAATTACAGGGATTTATGTCTGTTACAGTTCCAGAAATTTCACTGTATCCTGGGGATCTCAGCACACAGGAGTCAAAAAAAAGAGAAACGTAACGTCATCTTTGGATGGAGATTGTAGGATCAACACCCATGGGGTAAATGAAGTGTTTGGTTAGGATGGAACACAGCAGTTCCTCCCTTGGAGGAGACAGGAGAGCCTCACCCTGGTGAGCAGGAAAAGCCATCAGAGCTGGGAACCAGCAGCCACATTTGGCTTTCTTTCCATGGGGCAGAGAGAAGCAGCTGATTATCGAAGGCACTGGGTGTGCCAGGACTTCTTATTGCTGTGCACAGTTGTGTGGTCAGCCTGAGATGATTTTCAGGGCTGGAATGTGCTAATGTCAGAGTGCTGAGGTCTCATTTAGGGGTAGGGTGTCTAGAGTAAACACCTACAGCTCTAAACCACAAGAGTCTTTGCCAGAGCCCTGAATTTCCCCAGTGTTGTGTAACAGTAAATTCATCACTTTAATAGCACCCCGACTGAGATTTCAATGAACCAAATATATGAAAAATAAATGTCCAAGCCCATCTATGTTTTTCAGTGTACATGCAAGGCAGAAATAATCACTCCATAAAGATGGAAATCAAGGACTTTTAAAACCAGATTTGTCATTGCCCTATCAAGCTTACAACAGGACATTGTGCCACCAACAGTTTTCTATTAAGTCTCAGATGTAAAGTGATTTTTTTTAAACACTCTGGTTCCTGAAATCCCCAGATTGTTGGAAAACATCACCTTAGTTTTAAAAAATGCATACAGTTTAGATTCTAGCCCCTCAGATTTGCTCCCAGCTGTGACAAAGAAGATCAAGAGAAACCCAGGTCTATTTTTCCATACTGTCCTGTGGTACCCATGTCAGTCCCAGCTGGAATTCTGGCTCAGGTCAAGGCTGATGCTCCTGCTCCCCAGGAACAATGGACTCACTGCCCTGACCCGACACATACATCCTGGGAAAGTCTGGTGCCAAAGACAAGGGCAGGGTAAAGACAGTGAAGCAGAACAAGCTAAAAAGGTTTTTTGGGGTCTTCGTGATGCCGCATTTCCTCAGACAGAATTTATGGAGAAAGGACCACCATAAAGGACCCAAACTAAAACCTTGTGACGGGAGGCTCGCAGACTGCAAGGAATTTGGAAAGCTGGCTTTCAACTGCACTAATATGTTGATGACAATATATTGGCAGAAAGCTTTGAATGAATAACTCTGAATTTAATGCCTGAGCCCCTGGCCAGGGCAGCAGCCCCTTCCCAGGACAGGGGGCTCGCTCTGGACCCTGCTCACTGAGGCAGAGAATGGAAAGGCTTCACGTCAGCACAGTGCTGAGGTTTTCTCTGACTGGAAACGTTCCTTCTGTTATTCTGAACAATCTGTCCACACTTCACAGCCTAAACTGCTTTAGAAATTACAGCCCGGAATGTAAACCCAGGCCGGGCTGGCTGCGGGCCCTGGCTGCTCCTCCAGGTCTCTCTGCCAAAGGGTATCTGGTGTCGGCAAGAGGGACAGAAGCATAAAAAAGCAAACACCTGGCTCCAGCAGCCATCCACCCTGCTAACCAGCACTGTTTGCTTTGTGCCACAAGAGAGGGGAGAATAGAAGCCACATTTTGGACTGTCAACAGCCAAAACCAGCACACAGAAAAAACACATCCTCCAGAAAATTACACTCCCCTCAGGTTTCCATCCACATCTGGATTTTGCCCCAATATCATAGAACTGAGCCTCTTGAAATGGCTCCTTGATCCACCAGCATTGGTGTGGAAAGCAAGCAAGGAGTTTTGTGGGTGAGAAATGCTCAGAACTGCCTCTCTGAGTGGTTTGGGGAAGGATCCCCACAGCTGAGGGCAGGGCTGTGCACGGACCATGAGTGTGCCTGCCCCAGCAGCAGGAACAAGCAGGATACGTGTCAGTCCATCCCAGAGGCAGCCAGTGCATGGGAATGCAGCCAAGGGAAGCAGTCTGCTCCAAGGCCTGGCCTCCAGATGTTGCCAGATAAGATAAACAGCTTTGCACCGCAGCAATCAGACTTTTCCTCCCCTCTATTAACTCTTAACTTATCAAGGGTTAAGAGGGCTAAAGTTCACAACACATTAAGGAGGTTCAGGGTGATCCATCTCATATTAAAGCAAAAACCCCTCAAAGCACAGCCCAACTAAATCATGCTAAAGGGTTGCATTCCTCAGCCCCTGTGATGGCTCCCATTTTATCAACATACCGGTCAGAAAAGGGTTTCTGGCCCCAGATGATGTGCAGTAATTATATCTTAACAGCAGTACTTGAAGGACTCATCTTCTCCATTACTCCTGTGTTTTTCATGTTAAACTCTCTACCACCATATTTAAGACCAAAGAGGGTTTACAGGGCAAAAGCCAAATATGTTAAGAAGGTCTCATCACATGAAATTGCATCTTGGGCCCAAAGAGAACAAATGAGAAACTGGGTGAAGGCAGAATCCAGAGTGATGAAACTAATGCTGGAACTCTTTATCTCACAGAAAAATGACTGGGTAGCTGCTCATTTGATGTGCAGCAATTATAGACTAATTTACACAGTGCCACTTAGTGACAAGTATAATTATGTCCTACTCAGGGTACATATCAGATAATAATTGCCTCCAGCTGAGCTGGAGGTTGTAACCCACTAAAAGGGACTTTAATGATGTGACCAAAGATGGATTTCAGCTGGAAAGTTTATGACTGTCCAGAAGAGCACAGGAGTTGCTCACAGCTTTTTTAGGAAAACTGCAATAGAAGCTTGATCTCCTCTATATAAATAATTGCACTGATCTATGTGTAGATATGTAATAAAGATAAGAAGGTACAAAACAAAATAGATTTCTAGGGCAGATTTTTCTCCCCAGACTCCATTGGTCCTCCCAGCCCCCAGCTGAGGAGTGCAAAGGGAAAGGGGCTGGGATGAGGGTGTGGGAGCAGAGATGGGATTAGAGCAGAACCACGAAAAGCCAAGATGGTTTCAGAAGGTTTTGGGGTGCTCTGGCTCCACACCAAGAATCCAGCTATACTTGTCAAAACCACATTAATGCTAAACTCCCATGATTTGGGGTGTACTTCAGCTGGCAGCTGTGTTGCACTAAGCAGCAAGGAGCACGAAAATAAAGCAGGACAACAGCACAGGTCATAAAAGCTGAGTGGAGTAATAATTTGTGCTGTAAACTAAGCAGCTTTAGGGCTTCTCGTAGATTTTATCAGCCTGTTCAGGGGAACAGCATTAGTAGTAGAGGTAGTTTTGATTAATTGCTATAACATGACTCAAAAGTGCAAGCGTAGAAATGCATCAGAGTGGGATGTCAGCTCAATGGAGCAATCAAAGTCACTCTAAATGAAAGCTCAAGGCATTTTCTCACACATATTTGTCTTCCTCCTCCTCTCACATGATGAGAGATAAGAGCCAAATTTTATCTCTACCGCTAGTTCTGGTTTCTAACTGGAAAAGGATTCTCAAACAAATTCATGAAACAGGTGAGGTGGCTCAGGAGCTTATGCTGAGTAGCTGCACCCACCCTCACTCTCACCATGCCCACCCCTCAGAGGCACAGCACAGCCTGGGGCTTTGACTCCTCATGACTGCCCCTGAGCAGGGTCCCTGTCCAGGGCAGCCTGGGGCTCTCATTCCTCACCCTGCTGGCTGGGAGCTCCCCACAAGCTCACCCTGCAGGGCAGTCAGAGCCCCTGGGCCAGCCCCTGCTCCTCCAGATACCACAGCAGGGCTTGGGAAACTCCCTCAGGGTGCAATGGGTACCAGTGCTGAGGTTTCACCTGCCACTCAAACTTCACTTGTCCTTGGAAGTAAAGGTCTGCTGAGGTGAGCCTGGGGTGAGGGATTCCTGTGTGATGATCACCATGATTTTGGGAGGAGGCCAATGGCTGCGATCACTAGACCAAAATTGGCTTAGCAAGGCTGGGTATAATCCTGTGACCCTTTGTGCACTGTTCCCACTGTAAAAATAACTTCACGTGGGATCATACTTCCAGGCAGGAGCATGGGTGACACACACAGCTCAGTCATGTCCCCAAGCCCGGCTGGGATGAACACCCTGTTCTGCTGCTCACCATGCTGCCTGCTATCCCTGCTTCCCTCACCCACTGGATTCTCTCTCAGCTATTGGGACATAACCAGGCTTCCCAGGCCACAGCCATCCCCCAGCCCTCCTGTTCCACACACACCATCTCAGATTTTATGCCAGTTCTTGCTGGATTAGGGAGTTAGCAGCATCCAAGGTTCCAGCACAGGCTCTGGGATGGGTGTGCTTGCTCATTCAGACATAGCCACATGAAGCACCTTATTAACTGTGTTGATAATGAACCAAGAGGTGACCTGGGCTGGCTCCACAGAGCTTTGGTAATTAATGCCAAGCTTCACATAAAGCATTTATAATTAACCTCTTCTTCTTTCCTACAGTGTGCTGCAAAAAACAACTGTTACTCTATCAAGAGCTCAGGAATATCTATTAAGCCATCTCAGTCAAATCAGGGCAGAAGCAATTTAAAAGACAATTACAGGCAGGAGATGTGAACTCCATTCTCAACTCCAGACACAGCACTGAAGAATAAAATGCCTCAGCTCCCAGGCTCTATGCCAAGGGAAAGCAGCATTTGAAAACCTCTCCAGCCCACAGCACAACTCAGAAGGCCTTGAATTAGAAAGGACAGAGCAAAACCACTAAAACCCCCAATTATCTAGGACTGATTGTTCTCATAATTGCTTGTTTCCAGGTTTTCAGCAAAAGCATTAAGTTCTTCATGCTTTAATCTTGGTAACTAAAGTCTGAACTTGTTCTCCTGTGAACCTCATCTCACATTTAGGAATACTTAATGAGTGGAGACAGAACTGCTGAGCTTGCTGAGCACCATCTCAGGACAATGGGAAGCACAAGGATAATGGGAAGTGCAGGGCAGCACTCTGGGTACAGCAGGGTCTGCAGCTGGGGCTGGAAAAACACCAGTGCCAACTTGAGAAAGTACTGACGGTCTTAAAGCTCTGAGGGGGAATGTGTGTGACCTGCAGGACACACACAAATCGCTCCTCTTGGAAGGGATGAGGCACTGGGGCTATTCCCACATCCAGCACTGACTCCTGAGTGATCCCAGAGCAGCCATCTGCAGTAGGCAAGAAAACACACTGTACCTCCAGATAAATCACAAGGTAAGGACACAGAGCAGCAGTGTCAATACTGGCTGAAAGTCATGTAGAGAACCCCCCAGAGAAAACCAATGCACTCAGTAACAGCATGAACATTTGAGATGAAAAATTGCCAACATGCTCAGCAAACATCACAGCACCAGCTGCAGGGGATTCTATCTCAACTCTTGTTCCAATTGCAACCAAAAGAAAGGATATTTTTTAGTAATTCTGCTTCTTCTAATTGATTCAAAATTGCATTTTCATTTTCAAAGCTGCCATGCCAACACCCCACCACAAACAAGGTCGTGTGATATTGCTCCAGATATTGCTTGTCTCTCTGCTGGCATTTGCTGATGCTTCCATGGCCTTATGGAGCATGAAAAAGTCCAGCAGCTCCTTAAGTCACACATACTGCCTTCTTTTATGCCATACCAAGGGGGAATGTTTTATTCAGAAGGAATTGAGGAGTTAAAGAAAATACTACTATGGTATTAATGTTAATCACACAGTACCTAGTGAAAGGTGCACTGAGGGAAACCATGAAAATAATCAGAAAAAGTGAGGTTGCCTTGCTGTCTCAGGATGGGCTACACTACAGGTTTTTTTGGCTGTCTCTGTCATGATGTTCATTCCTCAGGGTCCTCTTCCTGCTCTGAAATCAGGCCCTGCTTTGCATATTCCAGACTACATGCGAAGAAAACAAATCCAAACACCGAAAAGCAAGAGTGGATGCAAAAAGAACAATGAAACCACCCAAAATATTTCCCCAAATGACGCTGCAGGAGCTCCCAACAACACTGAGGCTGTGTCCAGTGCCAGAGCACCTGGGAATAACCAGATCCCAGAGCAAACCTTGGCTTTTTCCCACTGCCAAAGCAATCCCCTGCAGGCACTGGCACAGACACAGGAAGGGGAAGCAACTTCTCCACACTCACTCAACAGGGCAGTGGCAAAGCTGAAACGTGTCCAAATCCCAGATCCCTGAGCTCTGGTCCAACACTTCAGATACCAAGCCACATGTTCGTGCAGATGCCAGATGGCAACAGGAGCAGCCAGCACAGGATGTGCCCTCGCTGGGAGGGGAAGAGCATCGAGTGGAAAAGGGTTCAATATCTCATTATAACATCATTCCCCGCCACTTCTAATGGTAAATTAATCCCTGTCTGACAAGATCAGCTAAACTCATCCTCGAGATAAATTAGGTCAGCAATAGCCTGAATTTTAAAAGGAAAAAAAATAATCTGATTGAGTGTTGCAAGTTTCCTCCATGGCTGATTCCCCCGTGAATTATTCATCCCAGCAGCAGCTCTGCATTGCTCAACAGGAACATTCCTATCGTCAGGGAAGCATTTCACCAGCTGGGCAGGGCAAAATAAGCCAAATTCCCCCAAAATACGGTGGCAGGGCACACCCTGGCCCACTGTAAATCATCCTTCACAGAGCTGCATCCCTGCCCACCAATTTGCCTTTGCTGTTCAGCAAGCACAAAAGCATTTGCCTTTGAAGATTTGGCCTCAGGATCAAAAACAGCCAAGAAATTCCACTGGGGCATTATTTTTTTTCACCCTGCCAAGAGCAGATTGCTGCAACAGTCATTGATAAAGTGACTCAGAGCCTCTGCGAGCTACAGAAGAAAAATGGAACAGCAAAACCGTGGCTATTCCAAAGCTGTTGCAAAAAACTGTGTCAAATCATTTATTGGCAGTACCTACATGCACTTTAGATAGTCCTACAAGATTTTAAATGCCTCCTAATATAGTGATGGCCCAGATTATCTTCTCACCTTATATAAATGAATTTAAAACTATTTCAGATGGACAGAAAATTCTCTGCCTGCAAATTAATGTGCTTCTATCACAGAGAAACCTGGAAATGTTCTCTAACATTAAAAATCACCTCTTCTGAATAGCACAGAACTGGTTGTTTTAGAGCTATGCAGATTTTACTTTAAGTATTAAACTATTCTTCAGGGCTTAAACCCCACAAGTTTTAAGATAAAAGATGCTCTCAAAGATCTGTTTTATTGCTATTAGATGGAAGAATTTAACATACTGAATGGGAGATAAGCCTGTACAGAGACAGAAGTTGTTTTCTAGTTCTGGGAGACAATCAATCATGCTGCTGGTCTGTCTCTGGCCTTGGTTGGTAATAGATCACAGACATTTTCATACCCAAGTTCAAAAAACACACAGAAAACCAGCCACAAAATAGTCACATTACCAAAACACATATTAAATAACACAAAAATTAAAAAAGGCCACAAAGCACTCAGGGTGCCAAAATTCATCAAATGTTAAGCAGGCTGTGGTCCTCAGGATGTCAGGGTGAGACAGGCTGGTTGGTGATGGCTTTTCAAGAGAAATTTTGGGGGTTTGCAGGCTATTCCTGACAAAGTCATGCTGCCACAAAAGGAAAACGGTGCTCAGTTGTTAGAAATCACGGTTTATGGAGCCATTTTATGAAGCTCCCTCTGAGATGGCTGTCTTAGAAAGGGTGGAGAGTGGTGTAAAACTTTCAGAGTTGTTAACATCTCGAAGACAAAGAGTACAAACAAAAAGCTGCACGAAGCAGAAGTGGCTTCAGCTGCTGCCCAGACCTATCCTTGCAGGGGTAAGGGATGTCAGGAGCAGCCACACTAAAAAAGGCAGAGGGAGAAAATGGTGACAATTGCCATGTTGGGATTAAAAATTCAGCATCTCTGCGCTGAGAGCCAGCTCCTCAGGCAAGGAAAGCAGAGAATGGAGGAGGTGTCATGGTCAGGACTCAGGGACACGTGGCCATGAGAAACACAGTGAGGACATCCTCACACCTGGAGATAAACACCAGAGAGTGGCTTGAGCTGGGCACCCTCACACCAAAGCAAACCCTTTGCCCTTGTGAGTGTAAAACTGCAGCACACCCAACAGGGAAGCCACCACCTGAGTGTGACACACGGTACACCAGTGTCACCAGTGTCACCCAGCAGGGCACAGCGTGCAGCACCCACGGACTTTCTGTAACCACAGAAGGGAAAGGAGCAGGAGGAAGTTCTTGTCTGGAAGATAATTCAAAGGGAAGCAACAGGAACCAGCTTCAAAGAGCACCAGTGAGTCAAGCTTCCAGGAAGAGAGCTGGTGGCTCTGGGGAGTGCTGAGCCACCTCAGCCCTGAGCCATCAGTGGTGATTGCAGCTGAGAGCTGGGAGCTGGGCTGGCACCACAGTGCTGACCTTTGTGCAAACTGTGATGCAGACAGAGCTGAGGGAACAGTCCGTGCCTTCAGCCGCTAATTCCAGCCCTCCCAGAGCTCCAGAGCAGGAACTTGGTGCCCAGCCCACGAGCGCGTAAGAGGGCTCTGCTGGCACTAGGAAGGACTCATGTTACTGTAAATTTTCTGTGTTGAGAAGAGATGGAAAATAAAACTCCATTTTCCTGCAATGATCCTCACTCTCCATCCTTGCACGGTATCCGTGGCATGTGGGCACCACACCAGCTCCAGCAGGGATACAGACACTGCCTTGAGGAGCCTTTCCCTGCTCCTGGTAAACCCATCCAGCCTGAGCTGCTGGGAGCAGTGAGCAGGCACAAACACTGAGCACGGAGGGGTGGGGTGAGGACAGACAGGAGATCAGACACAGACTGCTGCCCAGGGCCCGGATGCACCAGCAGACACCGGATGCTGTCCCATCACTTCGCATTTTTACTTCTGCATTACCTGGAATTTCTCAGCAAAAGCAAGAAGGAGGGAAGCAGCAGTCCAGGGATCCCTCTGCTGGCCTCTGCTGCTTAGACCTACCACAGTGTGCTCCTCTGCTCAAATGAGCATCCCCTTTGGAAATTCAGGCTTCATTAAAAGCAGCAGGCAGTATGCAATCATTTATCCTGCTTTAACATGATGCTCAGTAGCAAATGTGCTGTAATTGTCACGTGCTATATCCCTCAGATCTGTTTTCTCCTCATCTCCAAGTTTAATACTCTCTGGAATTAGTAAAGTCTGAAAAATATCTCTCCTCACAGGTTCTGATTGAGGACTGGGAGTAGGATTAGCTGGGTTCTCTCAGAAGGTGCCAAGCACCGTGGAATCAACGTGACAAATAGCAGCACAAACAGAGAGGCTGAGATAGAGCTACAGCACAAGCATGACACAGATGAGAGAGAAAAAGAGCAAGAGTGAAAGGGAGAAAACAGACAGTCAGAGGGCAAGGAAAATATAAAGAAGAAAATGCCCTCAAAAGTGACCAGAAAATAAGGGTCCCTTACCCCATGACCAGCTCTCAGAGGCTGCTGCAGCCCTGCCATGAAGGGATACAGCGGGAATGGAGTTGGTCCTGCACATTTACAACTGCCTTTTACTTCACATTTCCAGCTTTCTAATTCCACTAATCCCAAGGGGGACTCTAAAGATCACAGCCATGCTGCATATTGAACTTCTGCTGCAGAGATCTCCACAGGCACAGCTCTGAACTGCCAGTCTGAGCTGAGAGAAGTCTCTGGGACATACTAATATTCAGAATAACAAAAACAAGGAAAAAAAATCCAAACAAACAAAGCCTCAAGGTTAATCCCATCCTTTATTGGCTGCTTTGTGATTCATTCAGGTTATGGCTAAACACTTGCAAACAGAAATGAATTGACAAAATTAAACACTCAGCTTATTATTGTGACAAGTAGCTGTACCTATCCCAGGTCACAGATGCAGTTGCCTGCCAAGGGGACCAGCTGAACAGCCTGCTTGGTTGGCATGTGGATGGAGATACTTGAATGTAAGTGCTTCTGTACCCTCCTGTAGGAGGGTTGAGGAGAAGGCTTTATATCCTCTAAAGAAACAAACAAAACCTTCCTGAAGTATTCACTTCTTTGTTTTATTCTCTCCAACATAAAGCTTAAGCAAAGTAATTTAAAAGTTGCTTCATTGCCAGCATGGGCTGCAGCTGCAGGGGAAGCTCCTCACCTGCCTCCCTCCATACATCCACTCCTTTTTCCCCTCAGTCTCCAAAAAAAGCACAGCAAAAAAAGAAAAAAAAAAAAAAAGCTATGCAACAGCACAGCCTCCTCGAGTCACAGGCTGGTTTTATGAAACACCATATAATTGAAAATCCTTCACTCAGACCTTTGTGCTCTCCCCATGGAAGGGAAGCTGCTCACAAGGACCCACCCCAGGTAACGCTGCAGGGACAGACCTGTGGCACCTTGGTGACTCTCAGTCAGGAAATGAAAAGTCCAAATCTTCTCCAGCACCAGGAGTCCTGCTCCAAGCTACACCTGAGGGCTCAGCCTGAGCTAATTTCTAAGACTTTTCTCCCCCAAGCACGGGTCTTGCTGCTGGCCATGCTGACACAGGGCTTGTGCTGGCCCCTCATGCACTATTTCTTAGCCAGCAGCCGCTCCTTTTCTAGCCCAGGCTCTCCAAGGTAGCAAGATCCCATATTTATTCATAAAGGCAAATCACATTTCCCTGTGTGGAGCAGGTGTTGCCATGGAAACGATTCAGACACATTTATATGAATGGACAATTTTACAAACTGCACAAAAATCCTTGACATCATCAGAGCTGAGGGCAGACTCGGGGACTAAACAAACTTCTTAAACCTCAGCAGCAGCTGTGTGGAGATAAATAGCCATGCAGCAGTGGCAGGCAGATAGAACAGAGTTGGAATTTCCACTAATGCTGACTTTGAGCAGTGGGATACAGCAGACAAGAGTACCATAAGCAAAGGGTGCCTGAAGAATTTCTTTAGCAATAGTTTCTTCTACCAGGTTTTGCACTGATACCAGGTTTTAGACTCATATAAATTGTAGTGAAGTCTCCCCCAAGACAGACCCACACTCCCCCAAGAGAAGGTTCTCCATCACCATGAACACTTGCACCAGGGAACAGGGGCTGCAGAGCTGGTGTCCATTATGGAGCTGCAGAGGAACCAAGCCAGAGAGCAAACCACAGGCCAGGAAAGTCTCACAGTGCCCAAATCTCCTTCAACAGAACCACTGCTGTGCAGCCTTTGGCCTTCACCTGGGCTGAGTCCAAAAACAAACCTGGGGGCTAAAGCTTTCGCCTGGTCTGTAAAAAACTGAGACTGAAACGAGCCAGTACGTGTTCATCAGCACCCATTGCTTGGTAACCCTGAGTGTTTGCTCAGGATACAGGAACAGGGGACAGTGGCC
Source organism: Turdus rufiventris (assembly GCA_013186435.1). Lineage (NCBI taxonomy): Eukaryota > Metazoa > Chordata > Aves > Passeriformes > Turdidae > Turdus > Turdus rufiventris. The sequence continues at coordinate 924,871 of PYHW01010027.1, read as the reverse complement.
TCAGTGCTGGCTGGTGGCTCCCAGGAGTGTTAGCTCTGAGGCAATGGCCACATTTGTAAAGTATTTTTAGTAATTTTTCAGCCGCCTTAAACTGGAGTGCAGTCCCCAGTGGCCCCCAGTGTGAGTCACCCAGCCCTGAGTTAGATATGCAGGGAAAGGAGGCATGATCTGAGCTCTCCACTGGCTCAGGTGTCCCAGCTGCCCCACTGACTGCTTATCTGGCTTTGCAGGGATGGGTTAGGTGGGGACAATCTCCCTTCAGCTCCCAGCAGAGCAGACACTGCTGATACCCTGTGGCTGGAAAGGACAGGAGGGCCACAAGCCAGTGCAGAGACAACTGCTCAGAGCCACCCAGAGCAGGACAGGGTCGTGCTGTCCTGTGCCACAGGCTCTCAAAGGACCCAGTGCTCCAGGAGAGGCAGTAAAAGCCATTCCTAGCTGAGACTGCTGAAAAAGCAGACCCTGGTCTGGTCCTGCAGCTCCAGCTGTAACTCACTGCAGCTTTCGTGGCCACCAGCATCACGTGTGGCCCTGCCAGATGGGACAGAGCTGCCATGCAAGTGTTCATCAGGCACATGCAAAGATCATGTTCCCAGTTCCCACTAACCCCATTCAAAATCCCTCCTACTTTGGAAAGCTGCTTTGCAGTAGCTCAAGTAACCAGGCTTCATCTCAATCTGCCAGCTGTTTTCCTCCTCTCATTGAGATGTTTCAGTGGGCAGTGGAGTGATGAGACTGTTACTTCCTTCAGCTGGGATTTCAACAGCAGCTCTGCAAATGCCATCTCACAAAACAGAGAATCTCAAAGCCACACACTGCCAAGGTTATCAGATTTGGGCAGCACTTGCCAAGTAACACAAGCAGCACTTGGAGATGAGATCGTTCTAAGAGACAAAACAAGTTTCAATCCCTCAGTGGGAAGGAAAAGTCCTTTCTATGAGAGATAATTTCTTTATTTGCATATCAACTAATGATCTTTTGACATTCACTTTAAAGCTGCTCTAGAAGACTCTGCTGTAAAAAGTTTGAACTGGTCACACTCCAAACTGCACAAAGAGCAGGCTGTGTCTGCAGTGCCAGCACTAATCAGCAGGGATCCAAGCTCAGCTTTTCCATATGTGCTCCTGCACTGGTCGCTCCAATTTACAAACCAGAAGTTATTTTGTGAATTCCTTTAAATTGTATGCAAGTGTCAGAACTACTTTAAATTATATATGTGTGTCATCAAACTTTAAACTGCTCATGGATAATTCACTGCAACTGGAAACTCATCATATAAATTTTTGGCCAATGTAATTGCTTCCATGGTTTTGCAAATATATCAGATGTCAAAAAATTTACCAAATATGGGGAAAATTTGCACTGTGGGTCAGTTCCAGCCTCACCCACAGTATTGATTGTGGCTTCAGCAGTGGGAACCTCTTATATAGACATGAAGGGCAATGAATACCCAAATACTACTGGCCAGAGAACTACCCCCAGAAATTGTCCCAGATCAAGCACCAGGCAGGCCTGCAGCCCCCTTTCCACGATGTCCAAATCCACTTGGGGTCAACAGTTTGGAAACCACTTGTTTGTATCAGAAAAGCTTTTCCCTGCTTGCAATCAGGGTAGGATGAGCTGTTGGTGTGTTGCAGTGGCTGCTGGTGAGGCTTGATGCTCGTTCCCAGTACAGGTTACCAAGGGCTGTTGGATCTCCTCAGCACTGTGCTTTGTTTGCCATCACCCCCTTTGCCCCCTCCACTCTGTCACTGGCCACTAGACCAGCCCTTAATGCAACTGTTCCTAACTTGTGGGGAGGAAAATTGGGATTCAGCCAAGGCTTTAAGAAGGATGATAATCATTATCAAATTCTACAGCTAATAAACAACCCTCCAGCGATGGGTTTGATCTGTGATTTCTGAACAGTTTGCCAGCCTGGATTTCTGGGTTTGCATTGATTGCTCTTTGCACTCGCCCAGACTCCTTCAACCTCACAGCTGCTGGCACAAAACAAATTCCCATCTCCAACCCTCCTGGGGCTGTAGAGCTTTAAGGAAGCAGGGCTTGCGGGATCTTTACAGGTAAGATCTGTCACCTGCTGAGGAGGGGCAAAGGAAGAATCCCTGCAGCCACACCAGAGCCCAGGACAAGGAGTCATGATCCACATTCATTTGAAGGAAAAGGGACAAAGACATCACCCAGTGCAACTGGAGCACAAGGAGAGCACTTATTTATGTCAGTGGTAAATCCAGTCAATCCATACAATCTCCTCAATTCCTCAGTAGGCTGCAGGACAGAATTCTTTAGCTCATGCCCACCAGATGCAGAGTGGAGACCCCAGGCCTGTTTCCCAGGAAAGAGGTCTGGGAGTCCTCCCTCTGCTCCTTTGGGACACTAACTCAGGCTGTTTGCAGTGGCTGTTCCCTAACATCTTCAGCACAAACCATCTTTAAAGGTGCTGCCAGGTTTTATTTCCTAGACTCTGAGCACTCTGCTGCTGGCAGAGCAGCCCCTAAACAGCACACAAATGTTTCTACAGCTGCAAGGAGTGTCAGAAGATCCTTTTACTAAACAGCATCACACCCAAGGGTTTTGAAGGGTTCATTAAGCAGATCTAACCATCCTCTTCCTCCAACTATTTTATTCCTACAGTGGAAGATACTGCACAGGGCTACACAGTCAGACTGGTCTGTGCTAATCATGGCTTTACTGCATGACCTCAGCTCCCTCTGATCTGCAGTTTGTCTGTGCCAAGCAGATGGTAGGAATCCATAATGTGCATAAAAGCATTTACTGTGGCCATTTGTGTGACAATAGGAGTCGTGAGGCACCCCTCAGTGTTCAGGCACTGCTCAGGCTGAGATGGGGGCAGTGACTGCCCTAAGAGAATTCCTAATTCCAGAGGAGCAAAAAGGAAAGCAGGGTGTCCAGGTGGGGAAGGACAGCACTGCCCCTTGCAGTGACAAAGGACTTTGTGACTGGGCAAGAGGTGAAGATCTCCCATTCTCCCTTGTCATGTCTGACCAAGATCCCACCCCTGCAAGTGCTCAAGGCCAGGCTGGATGGGGTTTTGAGCAGCCTGCTCTAGTGGAAGGTGCCCTGCACATGGAGGGAAGATGGGAACAAGATGTTCTTTGAGGTCCCTTCCAACCCAAACCATTCTGTGATTCTAGGAAGATACTTTCCCAGCCTAGAGATCCTCCACTATGACACATTCCCACATGCCAATGAAAAGCCAAATGCAGTGGGGAATTATTATCTGCCAATATGCCAGGTTGGAAGGTTTTTTCAGTGTTTGTTAAAAAGCGTGCACACAGTCTCTTGCTGTGACTGAAATGCTTTAATTCCCCCTCAAAGCACAGAGAGTGGGGCAGGATAACCCTAGAGCAGGTTGGAAATAGTCCCACTCCACCACTGATCCCTCAGGCACAGCAGAGCCAAAGAGCATCCCTGACCCCAAACAAACCCACGTGGGGCACCAGAAATTCATGCTCTTGCTTTAATTTGTTACAAATCTTCTGTGCTGGCTCTGTGGGATTTCTGAGAGCTCCCCGACCTGTGTGTGAGGCCACTTAGAGCTCAGGTGGGGAGGGGACAGCCCCTAGGAAATCACTTTTTGTAATTTAGTCTCATAAACGACTTGGTAAAGGAAAAATATCTGATGAAAAACAAACGAAACAAGCAATACAAATGATGAAACAACTGACATGACTCAAAACCCTAAACCAGCATGAGATCTCAGAGGGGAGGAATGCAGAGATTAAAAGCTTTTCCCTGAAGACAGTACTTAGAACAGGGGTGGTTTCCTTCCAAATCGGGTCACTAGTCCCATTCTTCAAACTACTACTTTGGATCTATTCCACCTGATAGACCAATTCTTCCACTCAGTCACATCCCTCAGGGAAGTCACAACCTCCTGTCTGCACTTTCCCTGCTTGCCTCCCTGGGAACAACATCAGCCACAAACGCAGATTTACGACTTGGTTGAGAGAGGAGAGCCGAGGACAGCAGGGAGGAGCAGTTCAGTCAAACAAGACAGGGCTGTGATCAGGAGCACCAGTGCCAAGGGAAACACTGCAGGAGGGCAGAGAGTTCTGAACTGCTCTGCTCAAAGGCTTTGGGAGCACTGGAGAAACAAGGACACATCCAGTGAACCGCCCTGGACCGGCCCAGTGGCCCCAAAGGCCAGGAGGAAACACCAGAAATCAGGGCATGTCACCCACACCAGGCTGCAGCACAGAGCAGGGTGTCAGGCCTGGGAAGTTTCATTGCTTTGGGGCTTTTCCCAAAGCCATTCTGGCTGCTCATCCCTTGCTGGGGCTTCCTGCATCACTGTCTCCTCTTTCTTTGCATTGTTGGGAAAAGCAGCTTCCCCCTGCACTGAAGAAAAACACCAAAGTCTCTGCAACCATTGCTCTGCAGAGCTTTTCTTAAAAAAAATACATATATATTTTTAAAGTATAAATAAATATATATATTTCAGGGAACAATGTTCTCCCATGGGTTCTCTAGCTGAGTCAGGAAATTGCATTTTTATTTGTTTCCCACTGACATCTTTATCCCTCACCTCCCTGTAAATGCCAACAGCATTCCCTAGCAGCTCAATTCCTTTGCCACTTCTCTGTAACAACACCAAGGAAAGCATTTAATTCTCCACGTTTTACAGCCAGGCCCACAGTCCCACACACAGCACAGACCCACAGAACTGCACAGATGCTGGTGGTGTTCTGCCACCAAGGCTGCACTTCAGGCAGACAGAACTGCCCACTTTCAAAATCCAATTTGCCAAAGAGCCTACAGAGCATCTCCATTTTCCTTTAACTGGGTGGATGTGCTCAACATGAGACAATATCTAACTTTTAAAAATCCATATATTCATATATTGTTTTTCATTTCCCCCCATATTTTTCCTCTTGAATTTCTGTCTAAAGGGACATCACCTCTCAGGCTGAAGTTCCTGTTCTAGATGAGGTCAAACCCACTCTTTTGGCCAACACACCTCAGTTCTGGTTTCTGCCTGAGTGCTGGGCAGGTCTGCATTCACCCTGCCCTGCTCTGAGCTCCAAGCTACTGCACTGAGCTTTGGACACAGCCACTGGGACTCACCTCAAGAAATTCACTGCTGAACAGGGGTAAGTCAAAGGGGGAAGTGCTTGTCTCTCCTTCACCAGACACCAAGCAGGAGTTTCAGATGCTGAAATCACACTGAGTACGTCCCAGGCTGCCGTGGGCATTTGATCCCCAAATCAAAAGTGGATCCAGCACCTTCTGCTTGGTGACTTTGGCTGCCACACTTCACAAAGCTAAGACAAAAAAGTCCCAGATTTTCAACACTTTCACACAGGAATGGTGGAGGAGGCCACAGGCACATTTCATCTTGTTTAGCAGAACAATTCAAACCTCATCTCTGGTTCAGCAAAATGGCTGGAAACTCTTCCTGACCCCAGTTGACTTCTCTTGATTAACAGCCTCTGTCACTTTTATTTTGGTTACTCTGAACACAGTTGCTATTCTGTGCCCTGATGTAACATCACCAAGATCCAAGGAGTCAAACCAGCCTGGGAAGTGGTGTAAAAAAAAACGAAACAAAATTGTCTAAGACTAGCCAGATGAAAAATAGAAACGGCTGAAAAAGTCTGGTGGCACTTTGAAGAGAGGGGATGAGCAGTGCCATAACTCATGACATAACCAAAACTCCAGACAGGACAGAATTAACTCCCTGCAAGCCATAATTAACCCTCCTCCCTAACAAACCCTGATGTGACACAGGCTGGAGGTGCCATGGAAGCAGCAGCCCCTTGGCACTGCACAGCCCCAGGCTGGCAGCCATAGCCTCTTCTGTCTCAAAATAGCTCCCAGGGGAAGCATTCCCAGAAAACAAGGAGATAGAGTGCACAGATAAAATGAGACATTGGACCAGATCCCGGGTATCTCCTCAGCTCTGTGATTACACTGTAAACCCCACGGAATATTTATCACACTGGGAAACTAATCACACCTGATATTAAGAGTGGGTTTTCCCCAGAGCATAAAAACCTCATCCTTTTCCACACATTCAAAACTAGGACAGAGGCAGAGCTCTGCACCTCAAACTGGTTTTGTAGACACTTTGTGTGGATGTGGAGTTCCAGGGCTAATCCATGGAAACAGCTCAGCCACTGCCCAAAGGTGCAGAGGGAATGGTGCTGGAGGAGGCTGGGCAGACCCAGAGCTTCCCCCAGGGTGGGACAGCACTGCCACAGCAGCAGGACACAGGCACAGCTGGTTTAGGTGACACTGAGATGGACACAGCAGTGGCTGCAGAGTAAGGCAGGGAATGAGCAGGAAAACCAGAGTGGGCTGCATTAACCCAGAACATTCCAGGTGGAGAAGGGAGCTCCAGCCAAGCCAAACCAAATTTGCATTCCTGCACAACAACTTAGGTACCGGGCATTGAGACCAAAGACAACCAATAAAAGATAATTATTCTGGAGACTGGGCTAAAATATAACCACCTGAGCCCAAGCTCTGATTAAGCACAGCCTTCCAAACCAGTCTCCAATGGAGTGCTCGAGGTTTGGGCTGGGACTCAGCCTCTTCTGGCCAAGGGCTGATGAATCAGAGACAGCTCTCAGCCAACTCCCAAAGCCTCCTGACACGCAGGAGGGGAGCAGGCTGAATGTAGCAATGTGCTTTGGGGATTTCACATGGATTATTTCCAATTGTTTAATTACAGGAGGAACTGATGGAGAGGGAATTTCATTTTCACCACAGCAGTTTCAGTGAGGAAGCCAAGTGAAGATCCCTTGCAGGGAGAGAGGCTGACAAGGAACATTCTTGGACATTTTGCTTCAATCTTCTACCTACCTGTTGCTTTCTACCTTTTCTGCTCTCTACTTCTTGCCTTGCTCTTCCTTTGTCCTGGAGTGACTCATCAGGTGCCTGTTTGGCTGCAGTCCTTGGCTCAGATTTAATGAGGCAGCTCCAGCTCTGCAGCAGCTCCCTGCAGCACTGCTCTCAGTCAGTGCCACGCAGACAGGAGAGCCCTGGCCACAGAGATGCTGCTGTTGAATTCTTCTCAGCATCAAAGCTGAGAGTTTCTGCCCATTCCTCACCAGCCCTGGACACATTTCATCTTTGTACACCTCTGACCTTCAAAATCATGTCACAGAGGGGTGGCCTCAGACCAGCAGGACCTTTTGATGCTCATCCACCTCGGAGCTGCACAGCCCACCTGATGGAGCACAGCCTGTCCCCAGCAGCTGCTCCACACCCACAGACCCTCTCCTCCTTCCCTTTGCTGCTCAGGGTTCTACCCTTTCCTGCTACAGCACCATCAGCACTTCCACCCTCCCAAGGGCAGCAGGAGGGCTCTGACAGGACCCTGCACCCTGCTCATGCCTCTGCCCACAGGCAGCTGGCAGGCACAGCCCAGCCCCAGCCTCTCCCAAAGCTTGTTTGCTTTGGAGCCCAGGCTTGTTTTTGCAAATCCCTGCCCCAAGAACATATTTCTAACACAGCATTTAAGAGCCTGGCATTTTCCTTGCCCAGATGACCTGCATTCTGCTGGTTCACCTCCCAAAACCCAGCTTGGGACCCCCCTTCACACCTTCTGTTCAGTTTAGCAGTTTACTCAGTAAATGTGATGGTCAGCACCTTGGCCTGACCCATCCCAGCTCACAGCACTTTGTCACTCCTTCCTGCACAAGTGGCACGAGCCAGCAATGCAGAGAGTGTTTAACCAAGTAACTGGAGCCATGTCCTCAGCAGGGGCAGCCTGGCAGAGAAAAGAGTGTTTTCCTTGGTAGCAAACACCTGCCAGGCAAATCAGTCCCATCTTACATCTCTGCCTTGCCTCCTTTACTGTCAGAAGCTTTGTGCAAAATTATCAGAACACAACCCTGTGCACTTCCCACTCCTGACCTTTTCTACTCATTTACATCTAAAACTCTCATGGTATGTGAGATTTATACTTTTTGCAATATTTGATGTTGACAGCTCATCCTTTGCATCGATAGCAGGCTGCACCATCTCAAGTACATCATCACTTTCATAGCCCATTTCTTGGTAAACACTGCAAATAAAGTGCAGAGCAGATTTTTCAGTCTATTCCTGTCTGCTGCTTTTTGCCCATAGATGCCAAGCACTTCAGGAGCCGGCAATACATAGCAGGCAGCAGGCTTTTATGGCAGAGGCCAGTAAAACCAACACAGGAGCAAAGTGGCTTGGAGGTTTCCAGGGCCTGAGAGGCCCTGTGTTCTGAGGCTGCAAGAAGAGGTTCCTTATTAAATGCTACATTAAACAGACGATCAAGCAAAGCACTGCAATCTGCCACCACAGGAACACAGCTGGAGCCCCCTTCTGTGCTCACCTCCCTGCAGTGGGGCTTTCCCCAGTGACTCCCCAGTGTCCTGGCTCTAGACATCCCCAGTAATTCCATAGAATTCCCAGCTTGTGTCTCATGCAATTCCCAAAATCGAGGTGGGCTCATGAGCACTGTAACACTACATCAGCACTCAAAAGTCTGTTCTGACCCTCTTCTTCCCCAAAATCTCCTGAGGAAAAGCCCATGTGGCCATTTCCTCTTGACTGCTGGACCTGACCTGCTTTGGAGCACATTTCAGCCTCCAGCATTCATGAACCAGCTGCTTACACATCCCTTCCAGAGCCTTCCATTATTAATGCATTTGCTTTTTTTTTGGTCTGCAAGTTTCTCTATTCCTCATTATTTTTGTTTCTTTTTTTCCATTTCACTTCCCTGGAGGTTGAATCATTTCTCCCACTCCTCTTGAAGATCCTGTTGCAATTCACAAGACCAGTGATTGAAAAAGTCAAAACATATTCTTACTACTATGGATGATCCCCAGTATTTATGAGCATTTTTTTCCTCCAAGGAGGTGCACAAATACAGAAAAGCTAAACACACTGAGCTCTGCAAGGGAGGAAATCCATCACAGCTCAGAAAATGTACAAGTCTGTTTTTCCACAGAGCAGTTATCCATGTTCCTAATTGGACTTAATGTTTATAATCACTCAGTTCATGTTGAAGAGCCCTGTTAACTCACCAGAGAATAATTATGCCAAGTCACCTTCATCTTTCTCATTTAACATATTCCAAGAGATAACCAAAGGAATTAGAGAAAAGACAATTACAAAGGACAATAAGTGAGCTGGAGATAGAAAACTGAGTTGGTGGCAGGGAGGGACTGCAGAGACAGATCCAGAGCTGCCAGATATTGGGAAAGGTCTGGGAGCAGGGCTGGTGTCACCTCCCAGTGCCAAGGAGGACAGGAGGGTTGTGTTCATCCAAACTGGGACACACGCACACAGTTCTGCCTGGGGACATCTTACAGGGTTTATGCAGAGGTGATGTCAGCCTGGCCCAAATTTCTGCAGACAGGATTTTATGCCAGTTCCTCTTAGAAGAGTTTACTAAGTTTTGGTGTAACCAGTTATGAATGGGCTCAAGCCCACAGCAGAAGTGAAGCAAAATGGCAGAAGTGAGTTATTGAACTTGGCACTGACCAGCAATCTCAACTCTCAAATGAGATGCCTGATACAAAAGGACTTTTCTGGAAACAGACCCAATCCAAACCAAAGATCCCTTGTTTTTCCATGGTTTCTGTGTGGGTGGCTCATGGCTGTAATGCACAGGAGGCTGTGCAGAAGGCAAGGCTCTGCTGGGGATGATGTCTAGCTCAGGACAAGACTTCTGTCTCATTGTTAATGATGCCAAACTTTAAATTATCTTCAAAAAAAATAAAAGGAAAAGAAAACTTACCAGAAAAACCCCAAACACAAAACAGCACATAAAGCCTTGACATTATAACATATATATTGGCACTATAACATCCCTGTGTGCTGCAGGCTCTGAGCACCACAGGAAACACTTCCCTGCTTTTCCCTGCAGGCAGATTTTCAGCAGCACCGACTTGCTGCTCAAGTCCAAGGTCTCTTTTTGTGTGATTTATTTTTTTTCCCAGCTCTACATTAACAGCACCACACCAGAATTGAGATCATGACACCTGTCCTGAAAGGAATGCAGTGAATTCCTGCATGTCTAAGAGAGGATGATAAGTGAAAACAGCCTTAAAGTACCACGAGAAGGACATTCAGACTTTGTGAGTGTACAGATACACAAGGAAACCCACTTGAGCAAAACAAGCCCCAAGTGGAGCATTTCACAGGCTCCAACCTGTGTAACACATCCTACTATCACAGGAACCAGAATCCTGCAGACTTTGGGGTTTTTCCCTCATTATCTGAGCTCCCTGAAAACAGAGAGGCAGAGGAGTGGGCAGCACCCCAAACACACTGAGAGTAGAGAATGTCACATGAGGTTACACCTCATACCTGGCAAGTTCAGGTTCACCTCAACTGTTTGTGATTTCTTAGTGCCATTCAGCTGCAATAATGTTGTTTTGCCTGCCCAGCTAAGGCCCCTCTGGTATTTGGCATCTGGGTGGTTAATAAATATATGATCCCATATCTGAACAGTAGTGCTCGTTTGGATAGCTCAGAAACCACCCAGGGGAGGTAGTGATGTCTCATAATACAGGAAAACTATCATGCAGAGAAAAAAAAAAAACAGAGAGAGAAAAGAAATAAAAATCTCTTATCTTCCCATTTCAGATTCTATATTTTGACCAATTTGAGATAGAATTTCTGCTTGGCTTTCTCCTCTTCCAATTATCTGGACTCATTCTAAACAAACAGCTCCTTCCATGAGGAATAAATTTTTAGCAGCATCATGAACAGTAACCGCAGTTTTTGCACATGGGGAAAGAGTTGTGTAGCACAACTGCCACAATATATCCTATACCAGTCTCAGTGGTGCATAAGAGTTGACAACAACCTTATCCACAGCATTTTAAATCTCATGGCTCTGACAGGGAATAAGAAGGATCTGAGTGACCAAAACCAAACAGCAACCATCCTGCCTTTCATGCAGTATCAAAATACAGTCCACAAATTCCTCTGCTTCTTTCAAATACTGGCCTCACACACTCCTTGAAACCAAGAAGCCAGATTTTCTCTCTGAGCAGTGAGTTTCTGATGTAAAGCCAAGAGCCACCAAATGCCACTGATTTTCTTTCTTATCTGTAGATGCATCCCAAGCTCTTCTCCACCAAGGCAAATCCTTTCAAAGCTGCCATGGTGGGACAAAGCAGGTCCTCCACAGCCCTCCCTGCAGCCTCACAGGCTCTCAGGAGATTTCTTATTTGTACAAATAAGATAGCCACAAATGTGGATATCTGGCCTCTGATTACTCCCCTCTCAATATTAAACCATATTTTGTCTGCATTCTAAAAACATCCATTATGACAAACTCATTAATGCACTCCCTGGCTCTTTCTGAATTAAATCACTGATAAATTCTATTCTTTAATTTTGTCTTGGTGGGGTTGATGGATGAGCACCACAAATGACTAAGAAGGCAATAAGCTGCTGCTGCTCAGTGTTAGCAGCTATTATCAGACACAATGGCCCTCCTCTGCTTGGATAGCAAGGGCAGGGAATGATCTCAGTGCCTCTGCCTTGCCTGGCTAACAAACCACCAGAACAGGAGCTTGGATAGTTCACCTAAAGGGGAAAGAAAACGCAGAACTCCAGCCTCAGCACCAGCCCAGCCCAGCCTGGTGTGCCAAGCATCACGGTGTTCTGGGGTCACATAAATTCTAGACACAGTCACCAAACACAATCAACAGAATTCTTTGCCAAAGCTTAGGAGTGACTCAAACTCAAATGAAAGGAAACAAAACCTACTTGTTTCTTACCTCAGATGGTATCAAAGACTCTCATCTGAGCCATTTTGCAGTTCAGAAAACCACGCTGCAAAAGCCATTTAACAACTGAAATATTTGTGTGCCCAGCTGGTGCAAGGAGCACTTTGCAAATCTCTGATTTTCCATCCAGTTGCACCTGCTGTTTGTCAGCACATTATCAGGGCCAGTGCACCAAGGAACCATATGGTGTGGGGAAGGCACTGCTGGAATGATTTTTACTGCACTCGAGAAGGAGCTGGGCTTGGTCACACTGAAGCTGTTGAACTCAAGAAAATGGGATGTTTCTTTTAAAGCTGTGCAACGTCTGCCCTGACTGATTGATAATAATCATCAATTTTTACATTAAGGAATGAATCCCAGGCATTTAACTGAATTAAGATGTCACCAAATTGCCCATAGGGATTCCATTTTCAAGCAGAGGATGGGCTTCCAAATAAACAGAAGAAAAAGTGGAGCCAGAGGCTATTGCTGCATTTCAGAAAGAGCAATCAAGAAACATGACTTAGGCCTAATCCCTAGTCTGGGACTATCCACAGCTAGGATTTGCTTTCAACTGCAAAATGAGGTCAGATGTGAGGTCCAGGGATCAAACCTCTCATTGCTGGTGTTCTACCTGCCCAAAGCCTTTTCTGTGCTCCCACTCTCTCTTTCTGGGACTGAAAGAGGACAGGGCGTTTCTGTTTTATATCACATGTACTTTAAACTGGAAATGGGAAGAGACTGTGCTGAGGTTAGTGAATGGCTCTGGCAGCACACCAGTTTAGCCAAGAGAAGTGCACATCCTCGATGTAAAATGCTTTTTAAAGCATCAGGCAGTTCCTATTATTTTTTCTATCCTCAGAGCCCGATTTCCAGAAGCAAATGTATGAACCTTCACATTTAAGTGGTGACAGTGAACACCCAACATCAACCCAAAGCTGGTCCCAGAAGAAGCTTCATGGTTCACTGAGTGACCACTGATGGACATTCAGTTGGTGCCATGTACTCCTCATTACTCCCTGTCACAAGAAAGAACAAACTCTACATAGTTCACCGAGTTTGACAACATATTTCAGCTTTGGGGGTGGTTATTTTGTTTGGTTGTTGTTTTTGCTTGGTTTCTTTGTTTTTGGAAAGATCATGAATCACCTAAGAGCCTTCAGTTTGGAAGCCAGAGCTAACAAGATGTACAAAGCTATGGTATAAATTGGAGGGTTTACATATAAGGTTCAAATTGTTCTCCTCCTCTGGAGCTGTGCCATCTGTCCCTTCCCAATCCCATTCCACTCATCTCAAGAGCCCATAAAAATAGACTAGAACACAGCCACGAAA
>PYHW01010027.1:894389-911763 GCA_013186435.1 Turdus rufiventris | reverse complement strand
AGCTTTTGGTGATTTTCTGAGAGCACCAAAAGCCCCAAACCCTATAGCTTCTGGTGACTTTCTGAGAGCACAAAAAACTCCAAACCCTATAGCTTCTGGTGATTTTTTGAGAGCTCAAAAAGCCCCAGACCCTACAGCTTCTGGTGATTTTCCCCAAATCTCACCAACACTGCCCAGACACCATGTGGAGACTCTTTCTGCCACCCCTTCTCCAACCCTGGACTCTACTGAAGTGGATGTGGGCAGAGGAAGGGCAGTGTCACACCTGGACCTCTCTCAGGGGCCCCCTGAGCACACAGAGGAAATGTCCCCCACAAGGGACAAGGAGATGCCCAAGGTCCCCAGAGGCACCTCACAGCCCTGGGGTGCCAGCACCAGGAGGATGAGCAGGGAGGAAAAAGCTCAACGTGGGTGAGTGACCTTGGTGGAAGCAGACAAAACCCTGCCCACAGTGAAACCCAACCAGAAGATTTTACAGCTGGGATCCTCAGGCAGGGCTGGTCCCTGCTCAGACACAAAAATCAGCTGATTTTAACTGGGCTGTTTGCTCAGCTTCAAATGCCTTGGAGCATCTTGTGCTTGGCTGCTAATTTCACACAGAGATGATACAGAAGCTTGGGAAGCAGGTGGAGAGTTTACCCTGCTGAGCTGAGCAGGGAGAGGGAGAAAACACAGCACTTAAAAACAGATAATCTGAGCAAAGCCCATTTATATGCAGAATCCACAACTCCCTCTGGGGATTCATTAGAGAAGGAAAAGAAATTTGCTTCTGTTTGTTTGGAACGCAGATTTATTAATGGCTGTGAAAAAGTTAGCACTTGCCAGCATTTCCCCAGATAATTTCTTGCAGACTAAGATTAATTTAAAGGGCAAAGAGCAGTTCACAGTTCAAAGTGAGAAAAGGATGAGCCAAGATTCAGGCTGGCCTTGATTTTATTTTGAAAGGGACCATAGGCCACTGCAAGACATTACCATCACTATTAGAGGGAGTTGCATCATCTGCAATGTGTTTTCTAACCAAAATGTGCTGAAACTGTGGAGTATAAGCATATTTTGGTTAGAAAACTCCTGGAGTGCACTCTAGTTCTGGATGTGAATTTCCAAAGATCCTGAATGGTTTTAAATTCCCTCAAGAGAGGAACATTTAAGCCAATCCTCACTTTCCTACACATTGAGATTAGATTCAATTGACATCTTGGGGTTCATGCCCCCCAGACCCTTGGGACAGCTGTGTTGTTTCTCTGCAATTGTTTTTATTGTTTGTCATTACAGTTGCTTATTCCTGGGACAAGAAAAGCAGGATTCTCAGTCTCTGATTCTGGCACTTTCCCCATATAACATGCGCTCTCCTCCCCTCACTGAAGATGCCTCAGCATCACCTTGCATTTCCCTTTAGGAGTTACCCAAAAACTTGAAAACTTCCCTTTTCCAATAAACTGACTGTCTCTAGGGCATCTAAACTGTTAATCAAAATAAGTATCCTGCTTTTTTTTGTTGTTTCTTTGTAGTATTAAAGATTTTCATGTAAATCCTCTCCACAAGCACAACAGAAGTCCCAGGTGTTTGTTCCATGTACAACACCAGCTGTGATGCCAACCTGTGAGCTCTGGTGCTCACAGAAAGGAATGGACAAATAATAACACCCAGCACTTAACCCATAATTATTTCCCTCAAAGGAGACCCAGGGGAATATTTACTCAAGGTTTTTTGACCATTTGGAAAACATAAATGAGCTATTTAGTAAGAAATGCTTTCTTTCCACTGTCTCATCAATATCAAATGTCTCATTGTCATTAGATCAGCTTGACTAATAGGATCTAAAATTCTCATTAGGGTCTCTAAATGTGACTTTCACACAATATAATTATAAAATAAATGCTAGTAAAAAAGACATGAAAGTGCATTTCATCAGAAAGTGCAATTCTTTCCAAAATCATGTCAGAAATTTTTCAGAAGGAAATTGTGTCCTAGATCCTCGAGCCCTCAAAAAAATGTAATATTTTATCTTTCTAAAGCAGAAGCTGTTTGCTGTTGTTATTTCTGTATTGGTATAGCCCAGGTAGTTCAATTGCATCCCATTTAAAATTCCAAAGAGCTTGGCTGGGCATCTGGGGCAGTGAAACCTCTTGCCAGTGACAACCCTCACTTGTTCCAATACACTCATCAAGTTATTGAGGGCTCCACATGTTCCAGGATAGGAACCTTTCAGTGGTCCAAGAGAGAGGCAGCAAAGAGGGATGAACCTCACAGGCCTGAAACATCTGATTCTCTGAATGGGGATGGGTTCACAACAGGCCAGGAAACTTCTGGCAAAGGGCAATATTTCCTATTTCCAGATGTGCATCCAATCTGTTTCCCTCTGGACCCACAGCTGCCTCCATTACTGCTGTTACAGGACACTGTACCATAAATTAGTATTTTGGAGCTTGGATGAATTCTTCCACTTATTAATATGTGTAGAGTTAATGCTTCACTGGTTTTGACTCTCTGCTAATAAATAATTTTGTTCCTGATCAGAGGAGTTTCCAGCAGTACAATTACCTGTGAGAGCCAATAAAGGCCATCACTACAGTGCAATAATGAATTTATAAATTAAAGTTTGCTTTGCCCTTGAGTCAGAGCAATTAGCATCACACAACCCTCTCGCAGAGCAGCGATGTGAGATTTCTCAGAAGCTGCTTTGTGTTGCTGCAGTCAATAGCTTGCTCTGCGGAGTGCATTGTGCACCACAAACAGCTCTGACAAACTCCAGCACAGCTCAGGAAAAGAAACCTCAGTTTAACTGGGCTGCCAGCTCTGACAGAAGCATCATTAGCATCCTCCAGGACCCAGGGGCAGGGACAGGATGGGAAGTGCTGCAGGGCAGAGCTGTGAGCAGGGACAGTCAGCAGGGGCAGGGCAGAGCAGCCCAGTGCCAGTGATAGCACAGGGTTAAAAATGTTTCTAAAATCATGGGAATTATATACAACAGATTCAGGGGGTGGAAAGAAAGGTTGGGTCTGGTAGGGCTGGGAAAGGGAACCAGGCCTGGGAACAAACGTTGAGCTTTGTCTTTATTGGATCATGTGAAACTGCACCTGTGTAATCATCATGTGATAAATATTATGATTATTAAAAGTAATAATTGTTTGGTAAATTGAATATATTATTGTTTGATCATAATAAGAATCATGAGAAGTGATGTAATCATAGCAAGAATCATGAGAAAGGGTATTTTGGGGACCTGATGAAAATCACCAGAATCCATGCTTGGGTAAGACCAATGTATACAACAGAACAACAAGGGTTTAGTAATTATTATATCGTTACATAAGGAAAAGGGTATAAAAACCTGTCCCTCTCAATCCATGTCAGAGTCAGGTTTGGGTTTATACCCCGACTCCCAGAGCTCTTCAATAAAAGCACCTGCATGTAATCATCAACACATAAACATGATGTGTTTCTACACTAACCCCCTGCACAGCCCAGGCTCCCTTTCCCAAATCCATCTCTGCTAAACTGGCCCAAGTGCCACTGTCACCTCCAGCTCTGAATGTGCCCATACTTCACCATTAGCACAAGAAGTGACAAGACAAGTTAGACCCAGGCATCCTAATTCATGTGTTTGTAGAGAGATCTGACAACATCCTCCTCCTGTGCTCATCAGCAGCTGGCAATAACAGCGCCCTAATCGACTCCCATCCAATCTGTTTCCCTTCATTTCTCTCACAGTTTATTTTTTTTTATGTCACAAACACGGGACCTTGTTCTGGGAAATTTATTGTGCTGCTATGCATCCAGTTTTCCTGGGCAAGCTGAGGACAAACACGTATTCTCTCAACCCAAAGAGGACTTACTGCAACAAAAAATACCAAACAACAGAAAGTGTTATAGGTATAGATATACTGCACCCTGCCTGAGGCCACAGACAGATCTGGGCATGGAGATAAAGCCTGAGAGGAACAAAGAAGGAAAAAGGTGTCATGAAATCAATTGCTTTAAGACTAAAAATACAATTCCTCTCTTTTTTTTTTTGTTCTGATAAACTTCATTACATTGTTTTGACACATCGTTTGACCACTACCCTAAACACCAAGAAAAAAGATTCCTTGTTTCAGATTTGATGTGAAAAAAGCACCCAAAGTCAAAACATTCCCATTGCAACATGATCCAGAACACACCTCCAACATCCACCATCATTTCCCAGGCTCAGCAGGACAAAAATAATTAATGTAATGGCTCCACTGATGCTCACAAGCTTCACCCAGTTATTTTATGGGGGGAAAAAAGACTGCAGTGAGAACATTTTA
The DNA here is from genome assembly GCA_013186435.1 of Turdus rufiventris. Lineage (NCBI taxonomy): Eukaryota > Metazoa > Chordata > Aves > Passeriformes > Turdidae > Turdus > Turdus rufiventris. The sequence goes on along the minus strand of PYHW01010027.1, from coordinate 907,474 downwards.
CCTCTAAAGGTCAGCAGGACACATGAACAGGAACTTTTCCTGATGTTGTGGGGACACACAAGCTTCGAGGACTTGCTGGATTCTGTCTGAGGTGAAAATTGTACAGTCCTGCCAATGAGTCAACTCTGGGAGATGAACAAAGGAAAGAGGGAGAAGAAAATCCGACTTCTGAGACTGGAGTGGAGGGTCATTGGAGCATTGAAGCTTTAATTAATGGTCTTTTCCTGGCAGAGCTGCAGAGTGAAAAAAAATAACAAGAGCACAGCAGCAGCAGTCTTTGCAAGTCTACACTTCTGATTACCATACAATAGCCAGGAGTAATTACAAAGCTCCCACGTTTATTATAACCTTGGGACACTCTCACCTTGCTGTGCTGCTTTAAAGCACACTGCTCAATACTCTCCTTTGTCAGCACTACCTGCAGGCCCTAAAAGCTAATTTTGTATTTTAAGTTCAGCCTTCTTCTTCATGATTAGACATGATTTTATGTCATGGTAAGAGGTAAGAGCTCCCCCAAAATTCTAGAAAAATCAGCACTGTTGGAGAATTCATAAGTGGGGATGACAAAGCACAGCTTGGAGTGTGGGGTTCTCTCAGTACACAGGGACAGACTCAGCAGGCACCAAATGCTCTCAGGATCATTTCCAGGCTTTTATTGGGCAGGTGGTGCCTGACTGAAGTTGATGCAGAATAGGACTCAGCAACCTTTCAAGCCTCAGCATGAAACAGTCACCAAAAAATGTATTTATAATGACACCCAGCAACTGCAATTCATATCCAAAGAGGGTCCTTGTCTCCCTTTGAACTTGAAATGACACATATGAGAACTATGGTAGCACAGTAATTGGTTTAGAGTTTGCTCTATTTGATTCTCCTTCATCTCACACCTAAATTATTGTAAAAACCCATCAGGATGTCCCCAAAGGCTATCAGATCAAGTGATAGTTCAAACAGAAGTCACCTGTGCATGAGTCCTAAGGCTGAAGGAATAAGGCTAAACTGAAAAGGGAGATATTCATTAAATTAAAAAAAAATTCTCCCTTCAGGTTGCATCAGCTTTATTCTACCTAAGACCAGGACACAGCATAGATGTGAAAAGATTTAATAAATAAAAGATTTATTAAATCACTTCATAGTCTCTGCAGGTTAATGAAATATTTCTACCAAATAACAAGTTTTTTAAATATTATCTTTTTTTGTTTGTTTGTTTTCACTCTTTCCAAGCAATAAGTGACACTCAGGGTTTATGAATAATTAGTGCAACTATCCCATTTGATCCTTTGGAGCAAAACATTTCCTGAAATTTATCTGTCAAAAATTTTGCCCATCAGATGTGTTTTCTAACATCAGAAAGCAAAACAGAACAAAACAAAACAAAACAAAATAAAATAAAATAAAATAAAATAAAATAAAATAAAATAAAATCCCAGAAATGTTTTGGCTGCTTTGCTTTGACTTTTGAAATAAGGCCATTAACTTAGTTTCCAAAATGTCAGTGTTTTTGCCTTCCCAGCAGCCTTTATGAGGAGGGTTCTTTTGTGTCTCCATGGCACTAGCTCTTTTTCAACCTCTTCTAGTCAAAAGCAAAAGAAACCAGCTTTCATCTGCTTTTTTGTGCTTTGGATTGCTGATAAATGTGGGCTACAACATTTAGAGATGATTTCACAGCCTGTGTTACAAAAACAGAGCACTCAAAGAAAGTCTATCAAACACGTTCAGGAAAAGAAAAAACAAAACACAAAGGAAAACAAACTCTGAGCAAGTTTTCCAACTGAGTAATGGGGAACCATTTCCAACCTCTCAAAATCAAACTGAAATGCTCTTTTTAAGAAGGGATGTTTTTGATCAGGAGACTTGTGAGAACTTCCCTACAATGGAGACAACAGGAACCCCAAGGAGCTGGAATTCCATTTTTAGGTGAGAGTAACACACCATGAGCCTTGAATTATTTTAGCTCTGATGGAGTCAGAGGAGAAGGAAGAAGAAAGGTAAATTTAAATAAAGCTTCTAAGGTCACTTGAGGTTGGTTGTCAGTGGAATGATGTTTGCTCACTAAGCATCCAAGAAAACTTCCAAAACTAATAAAGGCAGACCTGTGTGAGAACATCCACAGAATGAGGCTGTTTGTGCTCCCAAAACCAGCTCCATTTCAGCTGGGCTTTTCAGGACAGAGCCTAAATCCCACAGGAGCCAACCTTTATTATATTAGAATGGTCTGTGCTCCTTACATGGATCCATTCTAGGCTCTTGTGTTTCCAAGGAAAATTCAATCTTTGTGTCCCCATTCAGAAAGGTTCTTGAAATGCTGAGCAGGGAGATCAGTTCTGTTTTTTTCAGAATAAAACCAGAGCCCAAACCAGGCTCTGTTGGGCCTGAGTGTGCATGGCAGGAGGATGTTCAGTGCTCTCAGAGCTGAAAGCAGATTCCTCTCTCTAATAAAAACCAAGTTTAGCAACAAGTGTAGAAATACATATTCAGATACCAGGGGCTTCTTCCCCAGACCACTTTTCACCCACACAAGAATCCCCACATAAGCTGTGTAATTGCTGCCCAAAATGGCAACACATGCTCTGCAATTATCATTAGAGTTAATTAAAGCCTCTGAGCAATAGGCAGCTTGAATTGCTGTTTACTCTCAAGTCTCTGAAAATGCTGCAGGTAATTGAAAGAGATGCATCAATCCGATATTGCTGATTTTCTTATTGGCAAGGCTCTGATAATTTGATTTTGGTGATCACACAGTTCTAAAAATAAAAAATTAATTTTCTTTGAAGGCCTGAATCTCGCCTGCAGCACACTCCACTAAGGTATTTTCACATTTCTGGGGCCTTTGCTGTACTGACTCTTGGAAGTTCTAAGAGAATCATGTAAAAAATGACATTATATAGGGAAAAAAAGATCATGTGTATAGGAGGGAAAAGTCTTTTCTGCATTTCAGAGCACTAAGCCAGGTGTATGTACCCCAGGATGTCAGTCAGAATGGGAGGGAGGCACAGGGTCTGAAAAGTCACTTTGGATAATCAACTGATGGCAATCGATTTTTACCAGACCTGAATATCCTCAGTATCCCATTTGAGTAGAGAAGAAAAAGAAATGCTCATCAACTGTATCCATCATGCAAAAATATTTATAAAATGGACACTCAGAGAAGCAGGATGTGCCTAGAAGTAGAATCTCCATCCCCCAAGAAGGGCTGATGGCTCTGGTGTCTGGTGCAGCCCTGACTCCAGCCCCACATCTCCATTCTGCTTCCCAGGCCATGTGCTCAGGACTCTGCTCCATGAAATTTGGGTGTCAGCACAGGGTGACCCAGGCTGGAGGAGGAAGAGCCAAGTAATTCAATTTCTGCTCAGCTCTGTGAATTAACCCTTCCTCTCAGTCATGCTGGTAACTCTGCACAGAGCCACCCTGCCCAGATCAGAGATTTTGTGCCTCCCTTTCTCCAGGAAATGCTCTTCTCTTTCTTGTCTCCTGGTAAAGCAGAAAGGTTCTGATTACACCAATATTTTGCTAGCAGGGCTGCAAACCTGAGCAGGTTCTACAAAACCAGCCAAGCTCAGCTGCTGGCAATGAACCTCTGTTTGCTCCTGTACATTTTAAAACACTTTGAAGGCTGCTGATGCCAACCTACTACTGAGCATGGAGCTGTTTGGGGGCTGAAAGGGGTCCTGCCAAAGGAGAATGGTGGTCACTTAAAAAACACAGACTCCTCCATCTCTTCCAGACATCCTTCTTGCCCTAACCTCCTCAAAATTCAAGCAGAGAGGTTCACACAAAATTCACCCAGCTTTTTCAACTTGAGATAAAAGGGGGAAAGAATTCTGCCTTGACGCTGCCTTAGCCATTAAGAAAAAATGTTCTCTGTGTCTCTATTAATTTACTCCTCAGCCACAAAGCTGATTTTCCAACAAGGAGCTACAGGGAGTTACATAAAAATAAATTGGTTTGTAAAAAGCACAGATGAAACATTACCTGGACACAGGAAAGCACTCCTCCAGGAAGATCAAACCCCAAATGCTGCTGAAAAAATGGGTTTTAATGAATGGCAGATCTTAGGTCAGCAACAGGCAGAGAGATTAGTGGAAACCTGATTAGATCAAAGTCTCTGAACATGGCTTAGAGACCACCACATCTGGGCATGGTGACTGAAACTTGAAGGCTGAATTCTGTGTTAAGAGGAATCTTTTTTGTGTGTGCCTTTAATCAGAGGAAGAAGAAAAGCTGTTTGAAAAGTGCTTTGACAGGTGTGAGGAAGATAAGCTGGAAGCAGATCAGAAAGACAACAGTGCTTGATAAAGAGAAGACTGGGGATTATCACCACAAATATGCATAAGCTCCATTCCGTATGGTAAAGCATGTCATTATTAATAACACTACTTATCCCTCTTAAAGCATTTTAAGCTTTCAAGTGCTATACAAATACTAATCACTAAGCAAAGGTGCCAAAGAATCCTTCCCATATCCTGCCGATTGCACAGACTGAAAGCACAATAAGTACAATGAGTACAATGGCAAACACGGGCCTGAACAATCACTGTAGCTCATAATATCACAGAAGAGATTGTGTTCCAAAGGGAAAGACAGTGTGCATGCATTAGGAACCTGCTCCTACCTGCTGCTGGGGGCTGGGAGCTGCAGACTTGCTGTTGATGCTGGGCTGGAGCACAGAGGGGAAATGGAAACCTTCAATTTACAGCAGCATCTGTAGGAGACAGGACAAAACCTCCTAGAGGAGCAAACCTGGGAAAACTTTGCAGGTGTACTGGACAGCAAAAGGTGAAGCTGGGGAAAAGATTCAAGAGCAAAAGTGGAGTCATTAATTCAGCCATGAAGGAAGGTGCTGGACCTTGGCAGTTTCACTTGACCAGGAAGGGGGGAAAATCAAATAAGCAACTGGCAATCAGAAGGGCTGATCAATTAATTCCTTGGCAATGGGAACGAGGAACAAATTATATTCATTTTAGGTAATGATGGGCAAGTGTTGCCAATTTTGGTGAGTACTGGTTAGAAAGCTCAGCTGAATTAATCCTCCCTAGTCCTTGGGTCCTCAGGCTGCCCAGCAGCGCATTCTGCAGGAGTGCTCGAACAGAATGCACAAAAAGCCAGGGTCTGTCAGCAGAGTCATCCTTCTCACAGAGCACAGACAGTGACCAGAACTGGCACTGCTCAAATGTCAATCAGTGCAGCTGCTGACCCTCCCAGGAAGGGCTGCAGGATCCCAGCAGCCTGTTCAGAGGCACAAGGTGGTTTTTGGTGCTCTGCACCAAGGTGGGCTCTGTCCTAAGCACCCATCTGCAACCAGTGCTAGTAAAAATGCTTTTTCAACTTCAGCTACCTCTCCTACTAAGTGAGTATCATAAACCTGAGCTTTTTGGCTTCAGCTTTTAGTCAAACATTAATAGGAAACTCGGTTATTGGCGAACATGTCCATATTTATGATGTGGGGAGAACAGAGAGCCCCTGCTCTTTTCCTAAACCAGAAGCTGCACGAGCTGCTGGAAAGGTGCAGAACAAACTCAAGTGCACTTTTCAGGCAAATCCCATTCACATCCCTCCAGAAAAGCGCTGTGTTGTCTCCAAGGCAACAGGGAGGCAGACCTCAGGCCTGGATTAAATGAAATCATCTCATTAACATTTGTTCCCTTATCTCGTGTTTCATCTGTTAGTACAGAAGGTGCTACAGGTGCCACAAAAAGACCCTTCCATGCAGGATGGGGAACACAACAAGCAGTGGAGAGATCTCAACCTTTTTTCCCTAAAGTTCTGGCAAAGCATCTTGGCTTTCAAGGAGAAAAGATTAAAAATGATAAAGCACAATTAATGATAAGGCGTCAAGTTTTTTTATACCTGTTTAGTGATTCTGAGCACTTTTTATTTGTAAATACTCACATGGTTGATTTAATTAGTTTGACTTGTAAAAACACCCTGGGGTTAAGGGTCTTCAATGTTTCCTCTCTTAGGCACACCCAAATGAGTAAAGCATAATGACATTTGTATCTATGCCTCCTTCTGAAAGTTTTGATCCTTTCCCTCCCCCCATTTTGCTGAACAAACTAAGGATCTTAACAAGAGGGAGAAGAAAAGACCTGGTGGATAACAGAGAAACAACTCTGGAGATGCTGAAGTCTCACCCCTTGTTTTCTGCCTGCTGTCAGGGATTTAGCCCCATCCCATGAATGCACACAGATAAAACACCAGTATCTCCAAAATACCACATTTGAGTTTGGGTTGACAGAAAATGAGGTTTCATTTGCTGAATCCCCAACTGACAAGTTCCTCATTCACATTGCTGTTTTGATGTCAAAGATTTGCTCAGGGGTCCAAGTCCAACAGGGATCAAAGTCACTGGGAACAGCTGTGTGATCACCCACAGTGTCTGACTATACTTCAGCTCCTTTTCCCACATCTCACTGGAAATGGCCAGTGCATAGCAGGACCAGCTCCTCCTCTGAAGGAAAGTCAAAGCAAAGTATTTCTTATTTTTCTGTTTCATCTCCTTTGCTCCTAGTTGCTCTTTCTGGTAATTCACTGCTTGTAGTGTTCATTCTTAAATCTGATAATATTTCCCAAATCCCTTCTCATCAGAGAACTGCAATCTACATGCTGTGGAATGTCTTCCCTGGGATTGCAGAAATCCTTTCCCCTTCCAAAAACACCCAACACTTCTCAGTCACAGACAGCAATACTCCTGAATTCCTCCAGTGCCCTTGGATGTGTTTTGGATGTTTAAAATTCAAGGGAACAGCTGTCAAGTGAGATGATAATTGTGCTGTCAGAGTACCGAAGGAGAATTAGTGAAATTACCCTCCAAAGAATGTATGCTACATAATCTTGTAAGCAAAATAAAAAAAAAAAAAAAATAGGTCTCCTTATCACATAGGAAGGGAGAGTCTGAAATAAGAAACACTCCTCTGAAATCGATGCTATCTGAAAGATGAAGTGAACCATATGCATTGCTGGAAGCTATGATAAAAGAGACACAGCTGAGGCCAGCAGGGACAATGGCAGCACAGGACATCACTGCCAGGCTCCAGAGCACTTGAGGAAGATTCCAGGCAGCAACTGCATTGTTTGACCGTTGGAAGAGCTTGTGGCACTGAAAACCCCTACATGTTACATTAATGCCCCTTAAATCAGTATGACATGGCAGAGACATCTAAAAAACCTCCAATCCTGCTCAGCTTAGAACTGGGTGCTGTTAGACTCTCATTCCCTTATTTTCTGGTCCAAGTGACTTGGTACTAAGTTATCCTGGCCCCTAAGAGGTGTTATCAAGCTTGGTGAGACCATAACACAAAAGGAATTCAGATCCCTCTGTTGCCATTGAACAGGGCTGATGTCTCCAGCAAAATTTCAAAGGAGGCTTCAATCCCAAAGAAGGAATTCCTAAATTTCCACAAGGTGGATATGGCACTGAGCCAGGGTAGTTGAAATAAGATAAGGATCAAAGCAACTCATTAAAAGACAATCTGCTCAAATTAGGCAAGCAAGACAGTCCAGCTTCAAATAAGTGATTTACCATCTCCAGCTGGAAAAATCAACAGCAATTTTCACATTTTGGAGAAAATCTTAATCAGGCAGAAATGAGAAAAATATGAAAATTGGGAAATGACTTGTGAAATAGCTGCATTTGTCCTGTGGGTTTTCCAACAGCATTTGTACAGAGCCAAATGCTCCCATTGCCCCCCTAGGGCCAAAGACTCCCAGGCTCCAGGGCAGTTTTCACATTGAAATATTCCTCATTATTTCTCAGAATGCAGAGGCAGAAATCAAGCCCTTCCTTTCAGTTATTAAGGATCATTAATTGTGATTTCTGCTGCATTTGTATTGCTCCCACCCCCACTGAAACCACTGACCTGAAGAGAGGTTTTGTCTCTCCATCACATCCCCTCTGTGATGGGACAAGACCCAACCAGAGGCTCAAAGGTTTCCACAGTTCCCCAAGATTCACAAGGACTCTGGAATGAATATGAAAAGCTCTCATGCATGCCAGGCCTAGGGACTTGAAAGCAGAGAGAAACGTAATTTTCCATGGATAGGCACAGACTGGCCTTTGGGACAGGGGCACACGTTGAAAATGAGAAAACAGAGCCAGGATGAGAAGCAGCAGAACTAGAGAGAATTATTCATTCTGGTTAAAGCTACCTATGAACAAACCACACCTGAATCAGTGCTGAGTGAGAGGCAGCAGCTGTCTTCATTTTCGAGGGAAAAAAGGAAATTCTTCATCTAAAAGATTCTGGCAGGTGACAGACAGTGTCAGAGCACACTTTGAAAAGCAGAGTCAGAGCAGGGAGCCTCACAGAGCCCACATCACTGCCCTGGCTTAGTCCAAATTCAGAGATTTTAGTCCAGAATTAGATACCAGGCTTTAGCTCAATATAAGAGCCTTCATTTCTTTATGAATATAAAGTCACCCCCATTTTTTGGCAAAACCACCTTCTGCGAGGAAGCTGGATTTGAATCTGCTCCATTTTTCTCTCCCCACAAAAATGCTGCACTCGGTTGAAAAACCTGTGGTTTCTGCTTGTGATTTTTGGAAGTTTTCTGCTGGAAAAAAAGGGTGAGGAGGAAGAAAAAGATGAAAGAAATTATCCCTTTCCAACCAGAAGTTTCTAGTTAGTTTAGAGTCTGCACTCAAGGAGCACAGGAAAAAAGGGGCAGACACCAGGAATCATCCCCAGAGACAGTTCTACCAAAAACTTCTCCAGCTGCTTCTCTGCTTTATTCCCTAAATCCCCTTTGGAGAGGGACTTGCTTCACCTCACCCCCCCTGCCCACAGTGCGATGCTCCACCATAAATGAGTTCTTATATCAGCTCAGTTGTCTGTTGCCAGGATCTTCTGCTGCCTTATGATTTTTTTTCCCAACAGGGTTTTTTATTCAGTGGAAATCTATTTGAAGGAGTTTCACAGTAATACTTTGCACTTTCAGATTTTGGAGAATGGACATTATTTCACCTTTGCAAGACTGATCTCTTACCAAAAAGCACCTTGCAGACAAAAGACAGAAAACAGACAGACAGATGAATAAAATACAAAGGAAAAGGAAAATGTGCATGCTGGTGTACCCTATCCTGAAGTAAAAAATCCTTTAGAACTCAGCCAGGTTAATTATCCATTGTATCCATCAATGTCTTTCCATTCATTTTTACAAGCTTCCTGTAGAAGACAGCTCTTATAAAAACCCGTGGAAAAAAAACAACCCACAGTTTAAAGCTGCCCCTTTTATTGCCATTTCCATGGAAGAAGAGAAAGGGAGAACAGAGAGGTCAGGCACAGACCACAAGAATGCTGTGGTAAAGCTGCTGCTGAAAGCCATTCCAGGGAGCCAAATAACCAACTGAACTGACACAGTCAGGAAAATGAGAGCCCAGAAGATTTGTTGAAGTGCCTGCACAGATTGGACACTTCTAAACCCCAAAGGGATTTGGAGGTGCCTCACACCCCCACTCTCCATCCGACCCAGATGTTGGGGGAAAGGCTGCACAGCAGCATGAGGCATCATCCAGACCCTCAGCAGAAAAGGAATCATAAAACCAGATCAGTTCCCAAATGTGTTTGGAGCAGCAGGTGCTGATGGTCCCACACCAGCAAGGGGAAGGCTGGCTCTGGCTCTGGATTCTTTCTCAGCCAGTTATGCAGCTTGTGAGACTCACACTACTAAAAGGAACATGTTGCTCTAATTTAGCTGACTCTTTCTGCAGAAAGATTGGGCTGGGTTTTCTTAAAATCATCGTTCAGCTCCAATTTTCCTGTTCCTTATTGAAGCTCACTGTTCTCAGCCAGTGGCATTACAGATCAAGCTTGCAGCCTCTCACCTACACGACTTCCTGACCAGGGAAAAGCAATCTTAGAGGGATTTATTATTCCTGTCCCTTATCAGTGGAAAGCAGGTGCAAGGGAAGCATCCATAATCCCAGAGGGACTTTCCACTTGGCAAACCTCCCCTGCTCTCACAGCATAATTGACAACCCTTTTGTCTCAGATTTGGTTTCTGAAACTACGCAAATACATTTAGGGCATTTCAGCCCCACAAAAGCAGAAAATGTGTATGTGTGTGTCCATATGCACACTGTGGGTGATCATATATGATAAATACATTTTTTCTGGAAATTTCTAGGCTGAGATCTGTACATATAATTGAGATTTTCATTCGTTGTAATGTCAAGAAATGTATTTATGACTGTCTGAAGTATATGTGGAAGATGACCAGCCCTAGAAGAGTTGTTGGAGCTGTTAAACTCCTTTTACCAGAAAAAGCCCCCCTTAAAGCCATCAGAGACCTCCCACCTCAAAACTTGCTGAGAGCAGGCAGGATGAACTATCAGAGGGAGATAAGAAAGCTGGGTCTCACTGGGACTTTTTCCCAGTGCCTGATGAGGCACAGAAACACCTCAGCCCTGTAGTTTTAACAAGATGCTGCCATAGGGTTCTTCCCAACCTCAAAGCCACACACATTTTATTCCCAGCATCTTTTAAAAAGGATTCCCATTTGCAATTGCTCTTTGTCATCTCATCCAGTAGGAAATATTAACAGCAAGAAGTTCCCTATTATGCAGGAGAAGCTGATATTAAAAACTACATGGCACAATCTTAAACCTTCACAAGCCCTCATGTCAGAGGGATCTTGGTTTCCTATAGATAAATGCAAAGCTGTGCCTTGTCAAATCAATCTTCTTCCTCATTTTCTCTCCTCCCCTATGCAAATTTGGAGAGGAAACCACAGGCTGCACCAGTCCTCAGCAAGGGAAAGAGAAACTTCTGTAAAGTAAACAAATCACTATCAACATCTTTCTCAATATGTCCTGAAGGTCCTCACTGCCAGACATCCTCAAAAACACACCCAGTCCTGTTCCCAGGGAGCTGGAGTCCCAATTTAATTGAACACAGCCCCACAATCAGAATAACCTTTCATCATCCTCCATGTCCAATTCCTTTTCCGTGTGATTTGCATTTCCTGTGATTTGCCCCATTAGCATTTTATCATGGAGCACAGAGAGCTGTGTTTGAGCAGCCAAAGCCAGACAAAAAAACCCTGGTGCATTCCAGCCAGAGGAGATGGATTACACTTCAGCACAAGGAACTGCACAACCACGGTGTGAGTACATTTAAATACCCATCATATTATTTGAAATGGTGTTTGATTGGCCCACAGAGGTTCTCCAGCTCTGGCTGGGAGCACAGAGAGCTGCACATCACAGGCAGGAGCAGAGGAACCACCTGGCACCTGAAGCAGCTGCTCTTGCAGAGCTGCACAACAAAGCGGGGAAGAAACACCCATCACCTCTATTGTTCCATAGCCATACTATAATCCTGTTCTCTAATGAGTAGAAAATTCAACCTCAGTAAAGCACAACCTAACTCTTCAAATGGCTGCTACTTGTTCTCCCAGCAGGGAGTCTCCAGGGATTGTGCATTAAAGTTGTATTTGAAGATAAAGGGAGCAAAATTATGCAGAAGATATAGAAAATTTGAGGAAGAGAGACTAAAGACCTAACCTGACAGAAAAAGAAAAAAAAAAAAAGAAAAAAAAAATGGCAGCGATAAGGAAATGGTTTGAAAAGGAAAGTGGAGTGTAGACAGCAGAGGAGCTTAAGAAAATAGATATTCCTTTTGGGAACACAAGCTTTAGCCTGATAGATAACATGCCTTACCCACAGCTCCATTAAAACCAGAACTGAGCCTTAGAGGGATAAAGGAAATCAAAATATTTGACAGGAAAGCAACAAACTACAAGAAAACCTTATTTGTTTTTCAGTCCCTGCTGACTTTCTTTGCAGAGCATCTCCAGAGGAAGCTGCACGTCCATTTGAGCCAACCAGACAATTTCAGTACACATCACAAGGCCCTCTGGGCACTCAGCTCTGGGGACCCAGGCAGTCTCCAAGATAAAGGCCACTTGATATATCTATAAATTGCTGTCATCAGGGAAATAAGGACATTTGGTTCTGTGAGCAAACAGGATCAGTTTTGCAGTGGTGAACCCCAGCTGGAAGAAAGTAGTAAAAGGTTGTTTTTTTCTAATGAAATCTGCAGAAGAGAGTCACCCTACAGAACATTACCACAGGAATTAAAAGTAAAAATAAAAAGTGTCCTCCACACCCTAGTGTTAATTTAATGGTGAAAGCTTTAGGAAAATATTATTATATATATATGGAAAAAAGGACTCTGAATAAAACTCCACTACAGATTAAGCACCAAAAAGAAATACACTAACAATGCCAGAAACCCCAGTATTATCCAGCATTGTAAAAGCTCTGCCAGGATTAATGAGCTACTCCATTCTTGGAAGACCCCAAATTCAAAGCAGATGAAATCCAAGCCACACAACAGTCCATGAAGTCACCCCCAGAGTTTCTTTCTAGTGTGTTCAGATGGCTCCCATCCCATTCCAACATCTGGTGGCACAAGAATATTTCTGTGCCACCAGAAATACATATTCATTAAACAAATTTATGACAGACTGAGTGACTTGATCAACATCATATTATAAACCTCATAGGAAATATCACCCAGATTCCACAGATTTACCATTCTCCCTGCAGAATATGGAGAAAACAGGAACTTCTAAGCATATATTGAATACTAACACCTTTCAGCTGTTATGGACCACAGGCAAAGACCCAATTTACAGCCCCTGTTCTCACTGTGCCCTTCACAGCATATTTTATTGCCCAAGGAGTGAAACCACAGACTCAGGAAGAGGAGCAGTGCCTGGGGGAGGCTTCCAGAGGAGCTGAAGGGAGGAGCAGAGCCCTGGGATAAATTGCAGCTGTATCACTTGAGCTGAGCTTCCCTTCTCATCCTCCCTTAAAACCAGGGTGAGGGATTCAGACCCAGCCCATCTGGGGGCATAGAGAGGTGCTGCTTGCTGGCAAAACTAACAACTCTATTTTTATTCCAGATCCTCTTCCCAATGAGATATGTGTGTTCATCCTGGTAGTCTCAACACCGTGCTGTTCAGGTTATTTACTGCACAAAATTGCTCCCAGGATTTGGGCTTCATTTCCCTGCTCATTATTGCTGGGCTCCTCAGAAACACCAGGCTGCTGGCAGCACTTTGTTTTGTTGTTAAGAGAAAGA
>PYHW01010027.1:853441-885005 GCA_013186435.1 Turdus rufiventris | reverse complement strand
ATTATAATAATTTGGAGGGAGGGGGTTTACATTGTCCATTTCAAAGAGAAGCTCCTGCCTTTCTCAGCAGACACCTGTCCTCCAAACTAGGACAATTTGGGAATACCCACCATTGACTGTGACTGCAGGAACATCAGCTAATACACACCAGAATATAAAACAGAGAGAGTATTTAAAATAAGGAACTGAAAACCAGTGGAGAGATCCATCATTTAATCAACTTTCTGAGCATCAGCTCAGAGTCAGTATAATTTGGAGGGGAACTGGACTGGCACAGGGGCTCCTTGTGATGAAGCACCAGGCAGGGGACCCCCTGTGCCATCCAGCCCATGGTAAGAGCTACAGGACACTCAAATACACTTAAGGACAGAATTTTTGGAGCATTCAAAGTTGAAGTTGAAGAAGTCTCCTGAGGGTTGCACATACCCAGAATAAATGAGCATAGTTCAGCACTGATGAGCAAATTGCACTGGGCCTTTCTAGTGCTAAAAGGCATTTCATAATTAACTCCATCTCTTCAAGATGAATAGCAGCCTAGAAAATAACATCCTTAAGCCATGCCCTTCCTCCTTGTTTACCATTCCAATGATGGAAGGGTAAATTAAAATGCTCCAGTATAAGGAAGCATGAGAGAAACTGAAGATTCTATCTCCCATAAAGCTTTCATCAGATTCACTGAGAAAAAAAAATTAAGAAAGTCTGATTATTAAACTGATATTTGAATTACAGTTCAGAAGGGCTCCAGCTGCCAAAAAAAAGACAAGTCAGTCTTGCAAAGTCCTGACACATTAACATAAATCCCTGCCAGATTAATCAGCCTGGAAAGCCAGCAAAGTGACCCAAAATGTGACTTTTGCCCTGAGAACTCAGCTCCCCTTGTAAGACTCCTGCAGGATTGACACCAGTCAGGAACTGAGTTTATGCCAAAGATTCAGGGTTGGGATGCACTGCACATGAGCCCTCTGACACAGACACAGACACATCAGCCAGGAAGGTCACTTTATTTACAGGGTAAGTGCTGAGCATTTGATTTCACACCAAGAGCATCCTAAGCAGGTAATTACAGGCCACCTGCCAACTCATTATTTCTGCCTTTCCCCATCCTCAAGCCTGCAGCTGCTGCATAACAGTGATCACACTCTGACTTTATTCAAACCTTCAATAAACACACAGTTAACCAAGAAGTCTATTTAGTAAATAATAGCTGTCATTAATATTAATGGCAACTCCATTTGCATGTTGCTGGGGAAATTATTTACTTACTAAGGGCTGAAGGAAAGCAAATGAAGGTCAGTCAGAGATTAAACTTGCTCCAGGCCTTGCTTAGCTTGGGTAACCCAACAAATGCCTGGTTCTAGTGCAGGTATCCCCAATGAACCTGCACCTCAGCCAGGTGGTTACAACCAAAAAACTTTCAGAACAAGAGAAGCAGCAATTCTCCTAAATTCCTGATCTCTTCCCCACCAGCCCTGATGCAGAACAGAACTTTTATCCACAGGCCAGGCACACCATGGAGTCACAAACCAGGATGTGGAGGGAAATCCTCTCCTTTCCAGCAGCATCTTTCAAAGGCCACATTCATGCTCTGAAAATATATCAGTGTAATCCTCTCCCTTCTGAATTCTTTTTGAAAACTAGACCTTGGGATTTTGCATAACATGTTAATGAAAATAAAGGAGTAGAAAATAGAGATCATCAAAACAGCATCTCCAAGTGCTGCAGAGTTAAGAAAAGCAAATTGTGTAGCAGGATAATAAAAAGAATTTATTCCTGGCTTTAACTGTAGAAAGCATTTAACAATGGTGATAAATATTATAATCTGTGTAAATCTGTTTATAGCAGAGACTGAGGCACAGCAAAGAATTTATTCAAAACCTCACAAACAAGTAACAGCATCAAGAATTGCACCAAGCTCCCAGCAGCAGCTTCAGTGCTCCACGTCCAGCCCTGCAGCATCCAAGGACATCAAGCAGCTGCCAGGTGACTGGGGAAACTCAAACACAGGCAGTGAAGAGGCACAAAAGGCAGATTTATATTGTTCAGTTACCCTGTATGACTTTCACTGCTACAGGATTTCAATAACTGCAGAACACAAGTCTTCATCAGACTGATTCAGAATGGGATGAATCAAGTCCCAAAAGTGGCTTTTGGCCTGCCCTCATTTTCAGTGCAAGCTCCCTGAGCAGCCACACTGATGCAGGCTCTGACACTGCAAGCGTTGGAACTTTTCTGGCAGAGTTTGGTGCCAAAGCTCTGTGGTTTTCTCTCTGCAGTGATTGTACCCAGACAACGACTACACCTCTGAAAGTCACTGCTATTGGGACAGAGAACTGGGCAAGGCTTTGTCCAAACTTTAACTCTCAGATGCAACAGGTATCTTTTTCATGTGAGAGTTCATCTCTATAGAAGTAAAAAAAAAAAAAATCTAATTTTTCTGCTTCCTATCAACCAAGGTCACTTTTTGAAATAAAGCATTGAAAACAGACACTGTTTAGCCAAACCTTACAAAAATTCGTGTTCAGCCAAGAACACCTTGCTCTCAGTTTGCTGCGAAGTTTGAGAATACAGATTGCTTTTCAAAATAAAAACATCAATAGCCCAAATTCAGGTGAGTCTGTGCCCTGTGTAGAACTGGAAGGAAAGAGGGACAAAGATGGGCTGGAGGTGGCCCTCGCTGGTCACCACATGTAGGCAGGACATCAGGAGGCCAGAGCACAGCCTCAGCTGCAAAGAAATGTCCCCAACTCCTCCACAGGCAACCATCTGCACTTCAGCCTCTCTTTTCAGTAGAGCAACAGGGACATAAAAAAATATATATATATATATTTAGAAAAAAAAAATATATATAATATATATATATATACACAAGGCCCTCTAACAAGTAAAATATCTTTGTTTTTTCATACAGACTCAGAGTTCTGTGGAGCACTGCAGGATTCCACCTCCCCACAGTCCCACTGGGGCTGTCCTGCCAGCCAATGTCACCAGGAGTTAGGGACAATGCCACCCTCCCAAACCTTCTTCTCTTGGGCATCACTGAGCTCCAGCAGCAGCAGCACAGAGCATGCCAGAATATGTGAACTTGAAAGCAAAGATGATTTCAAGACATTTCTGAACTGTCCAAGGCTGCTTGCACACTTAGAAACACAGGAAGCTCCATAAAGAATCACGTTCTCTTTGGGATCTGTTGATTAGGCTGTTCAACTGAAGGAAAAGCTGCTCACACACATGGCTGCAGCTGCAGCAGCTGCCTGGGTGATTATTTCACTGGGGCAGGGAGGCCATCTGGATGCTGGAGATGTGGTCCAGGCTGACCCAAATTCAGCAGCACAGCCAGCTGCCACAAACCTTTCATTGAGATATTAGCAGCACCCCCATGGTTCAGCCAGGGCCAGATCTGTGCTGAGCATTCCTGGACACCCTTTCCCTATCACACGAGCTTTATCCCAAATTTCTTTACAATTTGCAAAAAAAATCCTTAGTGGAATTGCAGGAATTCGAGGCTACAAATGTAATTTGAGTAAAAGCTCAGTGGGAAGCTAACCTGGATTCAGCTTTATGGCCAACACAGCAAATTTTGCTGTGGAGCAACCACTGAGCCCAGAATGACTTAAATACAGCTAAGCTTCCTCACTCCTCCAAACCTGTAAAGTAAATAAATAACAGATTTTCTAGGCTGAGGCATCTCCTGTTATCAGCCTGGGGGGATTTTATATCCACAAGTTAAGCCATAAGAAGACATGCTTATGTAACAGAACAGTTTACAGGGCACCAAAGAGCTCCAGGCACTGCTTTAATGCCTCATAAACTTCCAGGCTTTGGGGCATCAGTATTTACACTCCCCCCTGTTACCTCCAAGATTTCCTGGGATTTTAGCATAACACCATTGCATTTCATTTTTCAAAAAAATCAAAATCTAATTTCCTGCTGTGTTGGCATGTGACTGCATTACCCTGTCCAAATTAAAAAGAAATCAAGCGTCATGCTCCTGTTCACTGCCTCTGTCATCTATATGAAGCTTCTTTTGTTAAATAAGGGCTGAAAACAACATCAACCCAGCACCTGCTACAGGGCAAAGCAGGGGATGTGCCCTGACCAGCCTGTGCTGCTCTGTCATGTCATTTTTGCAGACAAGCAGAAAGCACAAGGCAGAGCTGGTGCAGCACCTTAGGCAGGCAGAACCTGCAGCTCCTCCTGGCTCCCAAAACATCTCACAAAGTGTATTTGTTCTTAGCATGGGCTGAATTTGGAAGCAATGTGCTTTCAAATGAGGTTTTGGTTACAAAACATACCCTGGTAAAACTGAATTATGTAATAAAGGCTTCTGTAGCTACATAACTGGCCAAGAACCACAGTTGGATTGAACCTTTAGGGTATTTGGTCTCTGTAATGGCTGTATTTGACCTCTCTCCAGCCACTTTTCTCTCTACATCCCACAGCTCTCATGCTCTCCAGAGATAACACCAAAATAACAAGTTTTAACTGAGATTTCTTGCCCATCACCCAGCCAGGGATGGGCACGGGGCACCTCTCACACCCTGCCCGAGGCTGTCCAGGCTCTGCAGTGTCCCCCTGGCACCAAGCCCAGCCCAGCTCTGGGTTTGCAAAGCCACATCACTCATCTGGGGAAGGATCTCCAAGGGCTAAATGTCACCAGGAAAAATGATTTGGTATTCATCCAAAACCAAACAAATCGGTCTCGCTCCAGCCAGGACACCTCACCCTTTAAATTCCCTCCAGGCAAGATCAGCAGCAGATAAAACAATGTCAGGCTTTATAAATGTCACAGAACAGGTCCAGAACTGCTTCTGCCTTCACAGATTAGAAGGGAGGAGAGGTTGTTGTGCTCATCTGCCTTGGCCTCCCGTGTTACACAAGCCCAGGGAGCTCACTGGGATTTACTCCAGGTAGAAACTGTCAGGAATCAATCCTTTGTAACTCCAAAAAGCACATTTTTCTAAGCTGCTTTCCTTTGGAAAAGACTGTTTTATTCATATCAGTTCTGCATTCTTTTTGTACCCCCCTGGAGAGTTTCAAAATCCAGCATTTAACACTGATGGGAAAGAGGAGAAAGAGTCAGGATTTTTAATCTTGTCTTGGCTGAAGAGCACAAAAAATGAGCTACTGGAACACCTGTGGCTTTGGGATCTTCCCTGCAGCTGGAGGTTAGAGGGTTGTAATTGGAGTGGTACAGTTGATAAGGAAACCTGCAATATGTCTGGGAAAGCAGGAATGGATCAGCAACAAGCCAGGGTGGATCTCAATATCAGATGGGATAGGATATCACAGGAACTGGTGCCCAGGAAATCCCACCTGGACACCAGGCAGAGCTCCCTGAGCAGTGATCAAGCCCTGACCAGGTTGTCCAGAGAGGGTGTGGGGATAACCTCAGGGGTCTTTTCCATCCTGTGAAACCGCTCCAGCTGCTCCTCAGCTTTCCTCTGCTACCTTCAGCCCCTCTCCATGTTTTTCTGGCTGCCACTGGCATCAAACCGGTAGGAGTGGGATGAATTAAGGTTCCCCTTCCCCAGAAAATTTAGATTAAAGCCCTCTCATTAGGTTAAAAATAAAAGTATTTGTGTGTTTTTAAATTAAAACCACAATGAAATTGTGCAGGGTATTTTTTTTTTTTTTAGAGTCAGAAACCAACCAAAATTACCTTTCTTATAAATGAACATGACTCATCCAGGCATCTTTGTTGGAGTGGTGGATTTCTTTCCAGTAATTTAATAGCTGAAGGAGTTTATCATGAAAACAACAAGTCACCATCATTAATATTCACACAGAGAAACCAGAGAGGTTTTACAAAATCCACTTGCATTTGACATTTCTCCCGGCTCCAAGCAGCGAGTACACATTCCATGGGACTGTTTGTTCCTGGAAAATGCAGCCCCAGCTCAACCCCATATATCAGTTTGTCTAGAACAAACATTTTGTACTTACAAACAGCATCTTAATTGACTAAATGAAAAAAGCAGAACATTTGCTCTCCACATAACTAATGGGGACATGTTTCCTTTGTCTCCTGCCACATTGCTGAGCATATACATTGGGAGAAGAAGAAATGCTTGAGGATATCAGTAAATCCCATGCAGCAGAACTCGTGGTTACAGTTTTCCTGCCTGGATCCCTGTGCAGGTCTGATGAAAACTGACATTTTTCTGGTATGAAAAGCAGAATCTGTGTCCTGACAGACACATGCTGGGAATGAGAGCTCTGTCACCAGGCTCTGGGACCCTCCAAACTGAGGGATGATTTTATCTTTGGCTTCCTGCATATTCCTTAACCCCTTAACATTTCTGTCATGCAAACCACAGCGTGAAGCCTATTTCTGTATTAATGCTCCAAATCTCTTTAATGCCCTAGGCGAGTCTATGAAAATTCTCTTTAATTCAACATTTTTCAAAGACTGTGAATGAGTTTCCAATGATGAGAGAGAAATAATTTCTTTTCTCGCCATACCAGAATCCATAAGTAGCTCCTATTTACTCGCATCTCCCAGCAGAAGTCAAGGATGTTTGAATTAGGTTTTGTGAGGAATTAACAGAAAATACGAAGCATCGTTATTGAGCAGTAAAATTTAATTAAAGTTCAACGGCCTGGAAATTAATTTTAGATTTCCCAAACAAACATTTTCATTCACAAAGATGCCATCCTCAGGCCAGACCTGGCTTCTTTTCACCAAAATGCTCAAGGGTGGAAGCATTTACATTGGGGACTTTATAAGTGACAGTGCTGAAGGGAAGTCCCAGGCAGTCAGGAACATGAACCAAGAGTCCTGCTCAAACCAGGGTCTGACAATGAGACCCCTCATCCTGCAGGAGAACCACACAGCTGAGCCCCTCAAGAACAACTCCTGCGACTGGGAGGTCCCTCTGTTTTCATTTTAAAGTATTCAGTGCAAAAAGAAAGAGCTTTTCCATGGTCCAAGTTACATAATTGTTTTTGGGCTCCCCTGCATGGGTGCTCCTGGCATTTCCAGCAGACCCTGCGAGGCTCCAGGGGCTGGGACTGCTCCAGAAGAGCTCCCCACACAGCCATGCAGGTTTGCTCTGTGCCCACTGCCCTTTGCCTCTCCCTAACCTGTGCAGGACTCCAGCTGACACAGGAGGATATTCCCAGAGCTCCCAGTGCCCAGGGCAGCACTGTCCAGAAGGGGAGAAGTGTCCTTGGGACCTCTGACAAGAGCAGCTGGGGATGGTCTCACAGAGCCAGACAGGGACCAGCCTGGGTAGAACCTTGCACCTTGTTTTTGTCCCTGCCACAGCCCCAGTTCCCAGATCACTTGTGTCAGACTGACACACAACCCTCTTTTTCTGGACACTGTCATCTCACTCTTTTATTCACATACCTGAAGCACTCTCCAGCCGCTTTCTCCCCCTCTCTGCTATGTCAAACGTTCACATAATTTACTAATCCATTCAAAGTACATCCTCTGAGAGCCTATTCTGTGTTTATGTTGAAGCACCAGAGCTGCCAAATCCACAGAGGACCACAGTGTCCAAACCAGCAGTTTTTTTGGCAGTGTCTAGAGCCCAGTGTGATGCATCCAGCACCACAGCAACAGCTCCAGCAGCTTTTTCTGATCTTTTTGGAGTGGAACAGGAGGTGTTTTTCTTAAGTGCAAAGCATTTAATATTGCAGCAGCCGCTAAACTCATTAAGCCAGCCCAGACAATGATCACATCATTACCATAATTCCATTTAAAGCACTTGCCTCTTTTAAGAGGACCCACACAACACAATTATTACAACGTTTTCCTGGCAGTTAGCATCCTTGTTTGTTGAGGGAGTGAGAAGTGAATTGAAACATCCTCATTTTTCTTTGATTAAGAGCTCAATTAGGAAATAAAAGATGTAATCATGTCACCAAAATATTCCAATTTCCCAATTTTTTCCACTGAAGACCACAGAAACACTACTGGACTTCAAAAGATGAGCAAATGGAGCTCCTTGCTTGTGAGCCAGCACCAATATGAACTTTAATAATCACTTCTGTCCTGTTCAGAATAAAATTCACATTTCTCATGACCAGAGGCTGTTTTGCAAAGGCAATAAGAGAATACTCAAATGGTTTTTGTAGAATGCAAATGCAGCACCTGAGAATTCCTTGCTATATCTCCCAAGCCTGCAGGAAGGTGCAGTGTTGCCAAAGGAGCAGCAGGGAAAGGAAATGAATTGTGAAAATCCCACTGTAGAGCCCTGAGCAGAAGGGGCAGGAAACCACCCCGACTGCTGCTGCCCACCCAGCACCTGCAGGGAAGAAATTGCTGTGCAGGTGATGAGAGGCAGATCTTTGTGACAGTCTGACAGCAGGGTAAAGCCACCTAGATGTGAAAATATTCTCAGAAAACAGGCTGCTGGTCAGACATCCATCAGCTGGAATCAACCTCACGCTCATTTCTGAGCTAAAAATACACTGAGAAGTTTTTTTCCCAGGAAGAACTGTGTGCTGTCACATTTTGAAGCTGCCAGATGAAGGATCTAGATGGATAACTCCATGGCAGTGGGAAAAGTGGATTTCCACAAAACAACCCCACCTTGCCCAGCCTCTCCCTGTTTGCTGCAGTTAATGGAGGGAAACCACAAGGTTGCAGGTTTTAAATAAAGAAAGTGGAAATGTTTTCTACCCAGACTTGTGGAGTTAAGCTGGGGAAGGGTCTGCCCTAGTGTGAGGAGGCCAAAATCAAGTGAGGAGCCCGAGCCCACATCTGCCCTCTCTGATGGTCCCTGGCTGAGGGGATTTTTTTTTTTTTTGCCATGATTTCATCAAGATCCTAAAGCAGCAGAAAAAACATGGATTTTATGAATAAAAGATCTCCCAATTTTCAATCTTCTTGATTGGTTTCACACTAGTGTTTTTTCCTTTCCTTTCATACAAGAGTCAGAGCAAGAATTGAAGGCTACAGGTAGAGATAACACAGCTCAAATCAGTGACAGAGGAAAAGCTGACACTGTCCTGTGAACCTCTGTAGTGCAGATCCTTGGAGCTGTAGGAAAGCGTGTGGGCAAATGGTTTGGAGTGTCACCAGGAGCTGGAACAAATCATCACCTGTACATGGTGACATTTCTCTGATTTCAAATTCAGGAGCAAGCTGACACAGGAGATCCAAAAATGGCATGGGAAGAAATGCAATTACTGTGCTGGGCAGGCACTGGGGGCAACAGTGAAGGGCTAAGGAAGAAATGCAGTGTCCTAAATTCAAGAGAAAGCAAAAAATTTAAAATTATCTATACTGTTAGAGGCAACAAGTATTTCAAATGTGGTCCAAAGTTATAAATCATGGAATCACAGAGTGGTTTGGGTTGGAAGGGACACCTTTCACTGGAGCAGGTTGTTCCAAGCCCCATTCAACCTGACCTTGAGCACTTCCAGGGATGGGGTTTTTCTCTTCCAGCTCCTGGGTCCGGGTTCTCCTTACCCCACACAAGAGAATCTCAAGCTGAATGAGTCCCTGCCTTTTGTGCCTTCTGCTGCAGTGAACTCCTCCTGAACCTTTCCCATACCTGGGGGAATTTGTAACACCTCCAACCCCTATAGACTGAAATCCTGGGCTCACACCCTTTTCCCCCTCCACAGACCCTATAATTAGATTTTCCTCAACTGCTGCTTATATTCACAGACCTTGAATTTCTGAAATCTTTGTTTGCTTTAGCTGAATTTGGCCAAGGCAATCAAAATTAACCAGGGGAACTGTCAGAAAGGCTGATATGTGCAGAGCAAATGGCCATAAGGAGTTATTTTTCTTATGAAAAAAAGACTAAAATGGACCATTTTTCTGGTCATTGTGAGAACGTCTTATTTCAAGGAGGAGATTCACAATTAGTGGTCAGAACACTTTGATATTGTACATTCTGGTTCTTTTTCTTCTGGGCTGCAAGCCTGGATAGCTTCAGACAGAGAAAGTGAAAATTGTGGCAACGAGTCATCTGTCCTGGGTGTGCTGCTTCCTGCCTGTGCCAGCAGTTGGGAGCATCTGCTGCCAGAGGAAATTCTTTTATAATTTCTTATTTATTTATTTTATTTTTTTTTTTTTTTTTAATGAATCAGAATCTCTGAGCTCCTTCCAGAACACACAAGTTTCTATTTCACAACACTTCTCACTGGAAAGTCTTTCCCCCGCTCCTTCCCCATCCCTCCAGCTGTAAATTTAAGTTTCTATTTAGTCATAGTGGGACTGTCAGCAACAGTGAAACACAGGCTGTGCTGGATCATCTGCAAACCTAAAAGAACCAAAAAAATAAAAATTGTTGATACCTCTCCATAACCTCTAGTAAGATATTTTTATACTAAAACATCACAAGTACAAAAATTACACTGAAAGCAGCTCAGGCACCAGGGAAATGTGGGAGTTTGCTGCCTCATTATGGTTAAATGAACATTTATACAGCAACCATGACATGCATCAGTGTCAGCAGCAACAGGAGAGTTAAGGGAGGGGAATCACGACTTGCTGCAAACAAAAAAATAAAACAAAACCAAACAAGAAAAAAAAAAAGCCAAAAAACAAACAATAAAAAGGTAGTGTTGGATGAGGAATTTGCAAAGGGAGTTCAGGGCACTTTGCATCTTTGCATCTCCACACCTCAGAGCTCCTGCTTGAGTCTGTCCTACCCTAAACCAGGCTGCTTGGTCCTCTCCCAGAGCCTGAAGTGAAGTTGTGAAGTTTTCCAGGAGAAAAGCACCAAACAGCACCCAGTATTTGGGGGTCTGTGCACAAAGGGATGGAGCATTTCTCCTCCAGCTCTGGGGTGAATTTTAATACAGGAGCAAAGTGCTGAGCCAGGTAACTCCTGCTGCCTTCCCTGTGACATCCTGCCAGGATGGAGTCATTTTTGAAAGATGTTTTTCTCCCTGAACTGTTGTCCAAAACCAGAGGAGGAGAGGAAAGCAGCAGAATTTAAAGCAAAAGAACCTGCTCCCTGCAGGAACACAAGGAGGAGGGAGCAGAGCTGTGCAGTGGGTGAAGGCCACCACAGTGTCCTCAGGGTGAAAAGCAAAATTCCTGATGGCAAATTCCATGGGCTCTGTACACAGGCCTCAAAGCACTCAGAAAAGCAGAATTTCAGGTAAAGATGTGCTTATTTCCTTTGGTATTTATAATTCCTTTCTCTGGCCAGACAGAGGATCTTGTCTTGATGGTAACCCATGAAAACACAACATAGGCACTCACTAATATTTGATGTATATTAATATTTACTACAATCTAAAGATGTAGCAAAGGCAAATAGCTGCTTGCCTTTTCTTTTTTTTTTTCCCCTCAAAAAAAGCTTTTGTTTTTGCAAACACCTTTTCTCACCATTAGATATTCCTGACAATCCTCACGATTTGCCTTCAATTTCTGATGTCTAACCTGAAATGCCTCTTTTAACAAGGAAATTTTAAATACTGGACATTTTTCAGGTTAAATTTCCCCTTTAAATTTGGATTGGCCAAAAATACAGACTTTCAGACTTAGTCAACTTCTGCTGGCTCTCCTGGATGGGCAGCAAATTAAAATATCAGATTTCTTCTTTGATTTTTCCTAAGGAGAGTTTTATTTTCAAATATTGGTCTCAATGTCATGGCTCTTTGATAGTGATAAAGAAATTTTACCAAATGAAAATAATATTGTCCCGACTAATTCCTCAGAAGAATTCCCATGGAAAGCTCAGGTAGAAATCTATGTTCCTGCAAAAATACTTTTAATTTTCTGAGGAAACATTTCTCCACAGAAAACAGACTCTGGTGAATTCTTAAAGTGATTTTCAGAAGCTTTCAAATTTGACAGCTAGAAACAAGAATGCAAAAATCTCTGGACAGTTTTTTTCTTTTATACTTTTGGGCATTGATGCACACAGGCAAGCTGTGGCATATACCAAATTTCCTTCCCTTATTGATCCTGTCACTGTGATAAAAGCTGCTACACAGCAAAAAGGCCAATCCAGGCAGGTCTGAAGTGTGAATTGAAAAATAAACTAAATAAGATTTCTCATGAGAACCAAACTGTTAAATCTGCTCTTCTACTTAATAAAAATCTGATTTAAAACAATGTTGTTGCAGTATAATTTCTGTCTTCAGTCACACTTTTCCTGATCAGTACAGAGACAATTTTTCCCATTTCCCATGAATTTCACTGCCTGGCACAGGAACACAAGGAGTCATTTTGACTCTTTCAGCTTTTAAAAAATAACAAGTTCATAAAAAATACTCCATGAGGTCAGAGGGAGAATGGGATTGAAGAGATTATCAGTGTGCTTGTGTATTGTGCTTGTTGCGTTCCCACTACAAGCAGCACTTTGAATAAACAGCAAGGATTCCATACGTCACTTCAGTTACTCCTTCAGGGAATCCCATGCTGCAGCACATCCAAATAAAAACCCTCAGGCTCACAAATTTACTTTTTACTCACAATTACTTTTGCCATGGGGAGAGTTTTTCCACTTTTGGCTGCTCCTGACACCCTCTGTCGTTGCAGCTCCTGGACAAACTCACACCACACATTTCACTCCTGGCATGATTTCTTTATCCCCCTGGGGGTTTCCTGCCACAGCAACCCCTCCAAACCTCAGCACAGCCATCCTGCACCCCATGGGGCTGTAATGGGCTGCTGACAGGGACTTGTCTCTGATTCTCTCATTCCATCAATGATAAAAGCAGGGAAAATGAGAAATTGAGCAAATCTTTGTGGTTTTCACCAATTCCTGTGATAGTTCCTAGAGGTGAAAGATTAAAAATAAGCATTCCTGTTCCATCACAACACAGCCTCCTCCCCTCAAAAATCCCCACTTTGATGGTCATGTAACATTTCTTGACCCTGATGTCCAGAATCCTAACACCAACCATCTAGTTCCAAAATACCTGTTTAAATTCCCAGCACAGCAAACGCACAGTTACACACAGATGGAAAGATCAGGGAATTTTTTTTAAAAATTAAGCAAATTTTAGATCATGATGCTCTCAGCTGCATCAATGGTGGTGACCATGCAGGGAACCAGCTCTTCTCTCTGTGCAAAAATAGTGGAGAGCTCTCTGCTCTTCAAAATAATTAACATGGGCTTTATCCACAAAAAAAAAAAAAATCATCGTATTTCTCAAAAAAAATCCTAAGAAACTATAACCTCAATGGATCACATTTCTCAGCAACTGCCACACTCTTTAGCTGACAGGGAAAATCATAATCAGGGCTAATATTTTGTTTTTGAAGCACAGCTTCAATTGTCATCACAGTTTGAGTCACCAGCACAGAGTATCAGCCTGTAGTTGGCAATTTTAATTTCCTGCTGGTGCAAACACATGGCCCTGTTCCAAGCCCACAACTTGTCTACCAATATGTGAAGTGGCATAAACTTACATTTCAATTAAATAAATTGTTCCGATTCTCTGCTTTCAAGAGCAATGTGATAATCCTAAGTGAAGTTCTTTGTTTTGAAAGGTGAAATCCCAAAGGGTGATGTTACAAATTGCATTTTATTACTCTCTTTTTACACTGTATGACAGACAGGGCATCTGGCTTGAGATCTACCTCCAGTTTTGGCAGAATCCTCATGGGTGCAGTTACAAATGGGTTTGCATGAAGATTTTTGCACCACCCACAAGTTTGCAGGCAGCCCCTCAGGAAAGCTTTCTGCTCTGCTAAAGCAGGTATTTCCCTAGTGGTGCTGCTAGGAGGCTTTCCTTGGTTTTACATTTCAGGATGGAAACAAGATGGGTGCAAAAGACGCTCTTAGGTCCTGGTTCTGTGCATCACACAACACCTGGCAGTCCTTCATTGTGGTGACAAAAATTGCACAGTGAGGCAGCAATAGCAAGGTAAAGACAGGCTCTAGTGTGGCCTCTGGTGACATGGCCCCAGAGAATAAACCTGTTTTCTCTAAGTATTGTTTTCTGTGAAATGGAGGAGAATGAAGGAGAATTAAAATGGAGGAAGGGGAAAGGGGACTTGTGCTGATGTATCACAAGGCAGCACACTGAGATAAGGCTCTTCTCACACTGCCATGAGCTCCTCTGTGCCTGCAGCTGCTTGCAAACATCACTCCAGCAACCCACAAAGCATAAAAAAAAGCATCAGTTAATGTTGTTTCTAATGATCTGTACAAATCTAGAAAGATCTGGAAGGCTGAGATTTTTAGTCAGAATAAACTCTGGAGAGCCAAGAGCAAAGGAGGTAGGATAGGAATACCCTTCAAACACCAAGAAAATGAAGATGTTCTTCCCCCTTTCTGCTGTCCCCTGGAGGTCTCTGCTTAAGAGTTTGAGCAGTTAAAGAGGTAAATATTTTGTCCTCAAAGGAGGTTGAAGTGATATTTAATCAGTAAAAGACTTTACTGTAGATTGATTCTACCAATTGATTTTCAAAAGTTAAAACCCATTTCACTGAAGACCTGTCTGCAGACTAATTAGAACCACTTTCTTCCTCAGCTAAGGCTGCCAGAGAGCAGCAGCCGTGCCTGAGGAGCACCAGGGGCAATGCTTTTTTACCTATATTGAACAGTGCAGTTATTTCAAAATCTTGTTGATTTATTCACCTGCTCTGCTGTATGAAAATGCAACAGACACAGCACTGGGCAAGCAAGTGGCATTGCATGTGCTGCCACCACATCAGCTTCATTTCCCATCTCCTGGAAGTGTCCCCAGCTGTGCCCCCATGGCCATGCTGGGGCTGGACACAGATCAGAGCTGCCCTGCTATAGGGACACCCTGGAGCAGCTCCCCACAACCTGTGTCACAAACACAAACCCTGGGAAGGCTCCCCTCCACTGGCAAGAGCAGCCAGGAGGAAACAGGACAGCAAAGTCTGAGCCAAAAGGGGTTTGTTTGTAACCACAGACTGTCCCAATGGCATCACACACATCCCCAGCTGTAAACATCCATCTCTTGTGCAAGCTGGGAGAATAATTTCAAGGTGGTTTCAAACCCCAAAATGAAAAGTCAGGGGACTGAGTGCACTGCTCCTCATGGACTCCTTCGTGCTCAGAGGCAGCAGTACACACAATATTCATGTCTGGGCTGCAATTTCTCCTTCCCAGCTCTCTGAGGGTTCATTTATGCAGGATATCATCACTGCCCTGGTTAATGAGGAGCCAAGGCTGTGGCTCCACTCTGGGCTGCATTGCTGAGATTGTTGAAGGGAGCAGTCTGCTTCCAGTTATGAGGTTCCTTGAAAAGCACCACAACACAAAACATCTCCACAGCTGCTGCTGTTCCTCACCTCTCGTGGGCTCCAGAAGAATCTGGCTCAGTCAGCCAGGGAGGGTGGTACAAGAGCAACCTTCCCTTTTGGCTCTGATGCCTCTGTGGCACCTGCAGCCCAAGCTCAGCCCTACAGAACAGGACTGGAGAAAGGACAAGAGAAATATGTGCTTAAATACACCCCAACTAATATTAAAATTCAACCTTGTGAGGCCAAAGTTACTCTCAGTGAGATAAAATCAGCCTTATTTCCTTCATTTGCCAGCCAGGCAATCAGGCACAATTCTTATTTGTACACAGCAAATCAAGAGATGCAGTTGAGCACAACCATTTAGTTATGTTCACTCTTTCCAAGGCAAAACCACACCAATTTCTACACGATGATGATTCTGCCATTCACTCATCCCACCTGACAGTGCTGAGAGCAGCTGTAACTCTGGATACCTCTCCCAGAAATGGCTACACTCACTAAAGTGCATGCTGAAGGGAAAGGATATCATATTTTTCCTCTCTTTTTCAGGCTTGCTTTCTGGCTCATCCCTTCCAGGACCAAGTTTCAACAAACCCAAGAATTTCTGACAATGCAAGAGCCCATTTTCTAATCCTGATCTCAGGTTCTTGATGAAGGTTTCATTACAGGCTCTGTCCTCCTGGTCTTCTCAGCTTCAAAGAATTTGAATGGAGGTGTTTGAATGCCCAGCTTTTGGAAGGGAGTGGAGGGGAAGAAAACAAAACAAAGAGCTATCTGCTCTACCAATTCATTTCATTCAGAGATTCTTTGCAGCAGATAATGGATTTTGAGTATCAGTAACATTGCATAATCCAGCCACCCACCATCAGGCTGCTTAGCACAAATTTGGCTATAATTTTATCCCCTTGCCAAAGTGCTCCTGCAGCAGGCCCCTCAGCTGGCAGAAAGCTGCTGCTATCCTTGCTGTAGAACCCATTTCTGGGGAACACTTTGTTCCACTGCATCGAATTCATTCTGGGCAAACTCTTCCTCCCTACTCCCAAAAAGCCAGAGAGCCCAGAGCAGCCCCAGCCTTGCTCCTGGTCCATCCCCACCCAACTCCACAGCTCCAGCACCTTCTGAATGCCTTGAATGAGCACCAGAGCCCTGCTGGTGAACCAGCTCTGAAAGAACTCATCCCAAGGGGCAGCATGAGATGCTCAGCACTTGTGTCACATGCAGGGACAGGAGCCACATTTGAGGCTGATCTCCAGTTCAGGCCTGGCTTTGTTTACAGCTTTGTCTTTCTTCCCTCAATACAAACTGCACATGACAAAAATCCCTATGAGGAGGCTGCTGGACAGAATTAATGCTGAGTTTTCTCTCATTTTCTTCTTCCCCTCAGCTCATCAGGCCTAGAGGCTGCTGTAACAATCTCGTCCCCTTATCCCAGGATCACAGAATTGTTTGGATTAGAAGGGACCTTAAAGCCCATCCAGTCCTTCCCTGCCACAGCAGGGACACCTTCCACTGTCCCAGGCTGCTCCAGCCCCGGTGTCCAACCTGGCCTTGGGCACTGCCCGGGATCCAGGGGCAGCCACAGCTGCTCTGGGAATTCTGTGTCAAGGAAGAATTTATTCCTAATATCCGATATTAGGAGTAGGTTTGCTTCTTGTCATCATCCTCATTGAGACACAGCGACTTAAAAATCGGTGGGAGGTGTTTTGAACCCAAACTTCTGCAAAGGGCAGAATCAGGATTGTTTGGGGTTTTTTTTAAATGTTTGAGAAGTACCCATTAATTCAATGGATGCTCATCATTCCTTAAAGCTAGGAGGTAAATCCTTAAATGTCTCAATGTTAGTACCAGGCTGCAAGCCTCTGAAATGCCCAGCACAAAAGCAGAGTCAAGTACCCTGCTCTCAGACTTAGAGTTCTTCTACAAGACCAAAACCTACATTGAAATGAAAGAAACAGATGTGCCCTGCCACAGAAAAATGGAATAACACAAGTTGTAACATTAGCACTGCTTATATGTAATTTTGGCTTAAAATCATTCACCTTTTTATAGCTTGCTTTGTGGCTGAGCACTTTCTATTCCACATAATGTTCTTCTGAATACAAAAGCACTCCTGACTGAATTTAGCCTAATGAGAGAAGCCTGTGATGACACTTAACATCATCCATTAAACAGCATAATTACAGTCCCCCTACTCAGAAATTCGCTTCAGCTTTGTTTTCTGTTTCTTTGGCCCAGGCCAGCTCCATTAGCTTTGACTTTGGTGTCCTAGAGGGCTCTGCTGTTCTTTGAGACTGGTTTGATGTTCACTGCACTGCTGGGACAGGACTTAGCTCAGGGTTAATGTCACCTCCCAAACCAGCAAGAGATTCAAAGGGTAAAGGCTCCACATCAAATCTCCCAATGCACCCACACAGAGGCTGCCCTGAAGTGACCAGCAGGGATTGATTGGTGTCAGGAGCTGCCTGATGCCAGGTGTGTCCCTACCCAGTGCCAGGTGTGTCCCTACCCGATGCCAGGCGTGTCCCTGCCTCACCCATCGTGCTGTCAGGGACACACCTGCCTGCTGGACACCTGTGAATATCTGTTTCTGTCATCATCACCACCCCTTTTCTGAGCCTGGCAGAGTGCAAAGAGCCAAAGCTCTCTGAAACAAAAACCTGCTGAGGATGCAGAATTATGTTTGGCACCTTCTGCCATTGGTGATTTTAACACCCCCATCATTTTTACACTTGTTTTACTTAGGTGAAGAGCACCCAGACTGGGTTTTGTCCAGAGCTATCTAAATTGAGCTTTTAGTAAAATGGCATTCTCTCTTGCCTGTATGCAGGAAAAAACCCTTGCTCTTAGGAATAGCAAATTTGTATTTCTCTGTTGAGAAACAACATTGTCAAGAGAGCAAATGACATCAAACAATATCTACCCTTCCTGTACCTAGTTGTTAAGAAAAAGAAAAGAAAAAAAAGAAGAGAGATACAGTGACTTTAAAGGAAGCACATAGCCATTCCGCCACACATTGAAAAATTAGAATAATTACTAGTGCTCTCTTACCTTGCTGACGAAGTCTCAAGTAAGCTTCAGACCTAAATTGTCCTGTAAATGCAGCACAGCTTGAGCTCACAGAAGCGCCTCAGGAAAACACTTTGAGAGAAGTGCTTGAACTTGGTTTCATTACATAGCACTGAAGATAATTTGGGTTGATTGGTTTCTAAATGAAACCCAATGAGCTGATATAATCTATTTAAGGTGTCACCAGCTCCAGAAGTTAAAGGTAAAGGCCCTAAAAATCTGTGAGCCTGATTCCTAAAAGGGAGGATAATCAAACCAAGAAGAAGAACAGGAAGGAAAATTCCACCTATCTTGATGCTAAATCCCCTAAGTGATGCAATAAGTAACCAAAAGAAGTCACAGGTACTTTTTAAATGTAGCAAATAATAAAAAAAAAAATATTCTTCACAAATTTACCTCAGTTCTGGGCTGTATGGAGTTGGGAGACATTTCTAGTGACAGCAAATACATCAGAGTTTAGAAACTACTTGAAAGATGAAAGAAGTACTGAAGAAATACTGAAGAAGTACTGAATAAGAAATACTGAAGAAATGTTCATCCACACAACAGAGGCTGCAGGAAAAGCATTAATTCTGTCATTGCCAGACTTTTGACCTGGGAACCCTTAGAATTTGTGTAAAACAGATTTTCACTACTAGGAGCGTGGCTCAGCAGCCACAGAGCTTTTTTGGGATTTTTTGGGGGTAGGCACTAATGCTACCCCAAACTTTGGTGCCCCACTCCTAATTGCACAGCATTCCAGTTCTTAAATATCTCCTCATTCCTGCTCTCCTCCTCCATGTGCCCTGGTCCCTCAGCTTTGCCCCCCTTTCCCCTGGGGACACCAGAGCAGCACCCAGAGCCAGCCCTGCAGATGCTCCTGGACACTCAGGTGGGCTCAAATGAGGAAATTCCCAGGTGGGTGCCTCAGCCCTAATCCTAATCCTGGTTCTAGTGCAGGCAAAGCCTCCCTGGAGGGTGTGGCAGAGGTGACTGATGTGCTGGAGCCAGGAGTGGCAGGTGCAGGAGCAGGGATGCACCTCCACATCACCCGGTCCTGCCTGCCCACAGCGACTCCTTAATCACCCTGGGGTTTTTTCATGAAGAAAATGTCTTCCAAGGCAAAACATAATCAAAAAATCAAGCTCCCAGCATGGCAAACGTCTGGAAAAGTCCTGCAGGCCAAAACCCATGTCTGATGGGAAGTATTGAGTGTCCTCAGTCCTCAGCCAGGGTGCCCAGGGACTCCTTGGCTCCAGTGCCCTGCCTGGCTGCACCCTGCCAGCCCCTCCCTTGGCTCTTTCCCAGGCCACAGCAGGCAGCACACATCATGTTCAGCTAATTTAGCTTGGGCTTATCCCCCCAGGGTCTATAACACAACTCTAAACTTGCAGCAGAAACTAAGTTCACAAAAGCCTGTTTCCCTCTGGCAGCACAAACTCTGAATGTTTCTTAAATCAGAAGCATCTCAGCTTGATGGGGACTTCAATTCTTTTCCTCAGAGCTTCTGAAGCCTGCAGATAAAGAGATGGAAGATATCCTGCCAGAGCCAAGCAGCCTCAAACTATACAAAGACAGACAAATTTTTTCATCAGCCTACCTGGCTTGCCTGGCTGGATTAAGGATGAGGAAACCCCTCTGCCTTACAGGGTAAATCTTATTAAATTTGGGTATTTTCTGATGGTTGGAACACGATTCATCCCAATGTGAACAGCTGGAAGCATTAAAGTGAACTAAAATAAAAGTAGTCAAATACATTACAGTGATTGTCACTCAGTCAGCAGTAGCTGTGCTATATGAATAAAAAGCACATTCAATCTGTTCCAAATAATTGGCACAATGTGTTTATATAGGACTAGGGCTGCATATTAAAAAACATCTGATTAGTTCTTCATAAGCAATGAGTATTTACTACATCTGTGATAGCTGTATAAATTCAGATCTCATTTTTAAAAATGATTAATTGGTATTTAATTAGCATGTATTACCATACTAGTTCTACACAGCCTAGTTGGGAATGCAAATATCATTCTAATAATTACATAACTAGTTATGCTTTCAAGAGCTTACTACATAATGCAGTGCAGACAGCTCCCCTTGGAAAACAGCACATAACACAGAATAACATTTTAAAAATTCCTAAATCCTCTTTTCATAGTGGACTTTGATCCAAACCAAGAATTCTGAGGTTTTCTAGTGTTCCAGTGCAGAATTTATGTGCTGCTGCCATTCTCCAACCCTGCTACATGAAGCAGCTTGGACAGACCTTTGGCATCTTTCTAGGAGTGATGGAATTGCCTCTCTGAGCACTATCACAGGGATTGGAAGAGGTTTTTTAACTTCACCATGAAATGCCTCTGTCACACTTCTTGCTTCTTTCAGATGCAGAATGGATGTGTGAGGTTCTGGAGGTGTGTTTGGGTCTCAGCAGAGCTGTGACACCTCAAGGACTGAGCAGATGTGACACCTTCAACTCAAGTGCCACCACAAACTGCCAGACATGAGTAAACATCTCTGGGAGACAAATATTCCTGCAAATAAAAAACAAAGTCTCCTTCCCTGCAGTGGTGAGTTAATTCAAAGCGTCAGTGCAGAGAACAACCCCAGAGCCACTGGAACACGAAGATTGGGAGAATCAAGTGGTAACAATCAGTGCTAATGTTTTACCAATATCTAAGGAAAGTCCTGGAAGCCCACCCTGAATCCCAGCAGGTCTGCCAGATACTCTCCCACCTTTTTTCAACTCCATGCTCCCAATGGGGAGATGCTGCTGAGCAGGTTAGGAAGGGGTGGGGAGAACAGAGAGCTCTTTGGAAAGTGAAAAAACAACCTGCTTTCTGCTATTTCTCCCACTTGGGAAAGATGCTTCAGCACACAGCTCACCAGCTGAAGCCTGAAAGAGAAAAGCTGATTACACCCCCTAGCAGAGAACCTCTCTTTCACATGCCTGCCATCCCCACTCTTTGGGGTACAATGTAGGGCCCTTTCTCAGCAGTCAGATGTCCCCTGAGGCTGACAGGCACAACTGCTAGTTGGAAGCCTTGTCCCCACACATCCACCCTCTCTGCTCTGAGCAAGGCACAGGAATCCCAGCCCCTTTTCTGTACTCCAGCAGAAAAATCCACCCCCTAATTGGTGGCTGTGATGAAAACCTGTCAGGTTTCCAACTCCTTACTCCAACACCACCTCCCATCTTTTTTTTCCAAGGTCCTACACCTCACATACACCAGCTCCTGGCCCTGCTTTTGCAAACTTAGAGATATTTCTGTTTCTAACTGTACCTCAGGGTACAGGAAATCCCCTGCAACACTTGACAGGACTAAGCAACAGTCCTGCTCGCAGTCCTAGGTGTATCTCGTACAAAGATGAATGCGCTTGCTCTGTCTCTGCCCAGGAGCTCCAAACACAGATTTCTGTACCTCAGGCCAAAGGTGTAGAGCCTGCTTTCACCTCCCCACTGTGGGCTGGGAGTTTGCAGCTCACAGAAAGGAGGAGGG
The DNA here is from genome assembly GCA_013186435.1 of Turdus rufiventris. Classification (NCBI taxonomy): domain Eukaryota; kingdom Metazoa; phylum Chordata; class Aves; order Passeriformes; family Turdidae; genus Turdus; species Turdus rufiventris. The sequence continues at coordinate 863,321 of PYHW01010027.1, read as the reverse complement.
TGCAGGATCCACTGGCCTCAGCTCTGCCCAGAGCATCCTGCAGCTGCAGTCAGTGGGGGCAAAAAGAGTCATTTGCCAGCCTGACAAAACACCCTGGAGATGTGGCATTTTCTTGTTTTCAGTGACTCCCCACGCAGAGCTTCCTCTCTCCAAGCCCCGCATCCAGATCCCCACCAAAAGGGACAAAAAGCCTGCAGCTCTTCAGCTGCACTGACCAGACTCCCCTCCCGGACTCTGCCTGGCAGAGAGATGTTTATCTTTCACTTCTCCCTTGAGTCCAGTGCAGGAAAATCCTGCTGAATATAAATCCCCTCTTTTAATAATGCTGAGTTTTGATGGAAGCAGTTTTTCGTCAAAGATTTGCTGTTCGCTCCTGGTGAATAATAAAGCCTTTGGTTTATAAACAGCGGTGTATCATCTGGCCTCTCTTTTTGTCACACCTTGCTCTTGATCTTGCAGAGGTGACTGAAGTGGCTGGTGCCAGTTATTGCTCCAAAGAACCATTTGTGTCTGTGCAGTGCAGCTGCACACCCCTGTGTCACCACAGCCACAGTGGCACTGACTGTCATCACTGACTCACTGCTGACCAGCACAGGCAGCACCAAATCTGCTGATGGGAGGGTGACAGAAGCTTGGACAGCTCTTTACAGCACCCTCACCCAAATGGTGAAGAGGGGGATTCACATTTTGGCACAGCTGTGCTCAGTGCTCACTGGACTCTACAAATCCCATCTCACCCTTGGAGAGGTGCTCCTTACACCAAACCCACCTCCTGGGGAAGGGGGCATCACCCAAGTGTCTCTCCTGGACCTGGCCCAACAACAGCAGTGCCCAGTAGCACCAACCCCCTCTCCCCAATCCCAGGTGTATTCCAGATTTAAATGAAGCATGAACATTGCATGCTTTGGGAGGAAACACTTGTGACTTACTGCAGACAGTTAAAGCAAAGGCACAAATTCCCACCAGGAAGCAGGAACAGTGCAGTGGCTGTGAAGCTTTGTGGAGCCAGGAACATGCCTGCTGCAATGTGAGCTGGTCATATGGCACAGCAGATTTTGGTGTTCTCTGTCGTATGTCACATACTTCAGAGCTTTTGTGCCAACTGCCAGGAGACAAGAAAAACATACAATTAGTGGGGGAGGATCAAATACTCCATTTTCTAGGCAAACTGTAGGGGCCTAAGCTCTGGGCTGTCTTCAGTAATAAAAGTATTAGTGTTTCTACATATATATGCTCATCTAGTCCAACCTTATTAGCAAAGAATTGCAAATGTACCTGGCTCTCTGCAGCCTGCAGGGAAAAAGCTGCTCTCCTAATTCTTACTTCTTGCGGCTTCGAGCTTATGAACAGTGATTTTCTGATTGTCTAAAAGTAGCCATGAACTAAAAAATTAGCCCAAAAACCCCTCCAATAAACAAACAAATCCCTGTGTTTCCTTTATCACTATTCCTCACCAGTGTTTCTGTTTATCTTCATCATTCCTGGTGAGGCTATGGCACAGTGACGTGCAGGAGGGAGTCCTTGGGGACAGCTGGCAGCTGGTGACACAGGGGATGGGACAAAGCTCTTCTGAAGGTAATTTCAGGGCTGGAAGTCGAGCACATGGAGCAAACCCTCTGCTCCATTTCAAGGCTTTTATAACCAAGTTTAATACAGATCTTGAGAGGCAAAGTCTGATCCAAAGGCAATGGAAAATCATCAGGAGGAGTTCACTGCTCTCACTAAAGCTGTCATAGGTACCCACCCAGCTGGAGTTTCACTGCCTGAAATGCCCCTTCAGCAGCAACATCTGACACTGACAGACTCTGACACACACCTCACGTGATTAATCCAGAGAAACATTAGAATGAAAATACAACAAATGGTTCTCAGCTTCCTGAAGGCACTAGAATGTGTAGACAAGAGCCAGCTAACAGATAAAATTGGGATCAGTGAGATCCCCTGCCCTGTGCTGCTGCCTTGCAGCACAGTCTCCTTTTCTGCACAACACTCACACCTGCACCAGGCGCCTCTCTGAGGTGTTCAGGAGCAAGAAACCTGTAAGAGAAGGGAGATATGAGGAGAGAAGTGACTGAGCAGAGGCTGTGAGGCACAAGCAGAGCTATCACCCTCAGCCCAGGAGCTGTGCCAGGAGTCAGAGCACGCCTGGGGAGCTCTCAGCCCTGCTTTGTGATGCTCTGAGCTTGGCTGCTGCTGGAGGAGTTTCAATAATCTGCCTTTAAAAGGATGTTGTCTTGCCAGCCTCCAAGCCAGACCCACCACTCAGTTCAAAAAGCTGGACCCAGCTCTGTTCTTGCTTGGTTTTTAATCAATGGCTTTCTCCAAAGCCCACTGAAATTGAGGAAAAAGATCACACTGACTCAAGTGAGCTCTGACCAGACACCAAGCATGAGGCTTAACCAGGAATTGTTTCTCTGGCAAAAGGAGATTCCTTAGGCTTCCATCCTTTTCTCACATATGTTAAGAGTTTTATATAATTCTTATAAACCAATACGAAACAATATCCATTCTATTAGCTGTTCCTCCAGAACAGTGCAGGAGTTTCCCTCTCCACCATTGGATGCACATCCTTGCAGATCCCCATCAGTGCCTCTCACAGCTCCCATGAAATGCAGACTGCTGGCCTGAAGGCAATTGCTTGGTGTGGACCAAGAAATATCACAGAAGTCAGGAAATAAGAGAGAGTTTCCATCATCTGAAGCTCTTTATTAACAACAGGCTGATTTTTGGGGATGAGAGGGTGCCGTGGGTTTTGCACACTCCAAGTGCAGTTCGGTGGGAAAAGCCAAACCCTCTCTGAGGGAAAAATCTGCAGATACAAAGTCTCTAATTTTTCCATCAGTAGAAAAGGCCATTTCACAGGAATAAAAGCCTTCCCACCTTGAACAAAAACAAATCAAGCACCAAAAGCAACACTGCATTGAGCAAGCGACTCCCAGAGCTCCTTCAGCACACAAAAGGTAACTCAGGATGCCAAATCAAACCTGCTGCTCCCCAGCCCTACCCTGTGCTCTCCAGGCCAGATCTGTGCCAGCTGTTTGGCACCATCACTGCAGTGCCCAGCCTGTGCAGATGCTGTATTGTGTAACAATGAAAACCTCCCTGGAGCCAGGACAGGCTCCTTTGCTCTCACATGCATGGTAAAGGAAGAGGATTTTCTTTTTATTTTCAGTGTACAGCTCTGTCTTTCAGGGGAGGAGAAAGAATTCACATCTAAGTGTAATGGCAGTGGTTTGAATTTCTGCAGGAAATGACTTGGGGTTATTAATATGTATTTTTTTCCATTGTAAAATGATCTCAAATGCTTTAGCACAAGGAGAAGATCCTAAAAATCCAGAGCTGCTGAAAGTCATTCTAATAGCACACAATTTACACCCTTTATCTTCTGCAAAAAGCAAGGACAAAACCTTGTGTCTCCCCACCTTTTCCCGTGGTCGCTGTATTCTCTGCCAGGTGTAATCTCCAGTACTGCAGGTCTCAGCCTTATTGCAGCACCCAAAGGTGTTTGATGGTTTTGGACGCACGAGAGGTGAGGAACAGATTTTCTGGGCTCCTATCTGTCACACAGGTGCTTGAAATGACATCAAATCAGACTCAGTGACCCTGGAGTGCCTTCCTATCTGCTGTCTCCAAAGGGAGCAGCCACCCCCAGGCAGATCCCCAAATCCATGTGGCCACTCAGACCTCTCCCTGCCAGGGACTCTGCTTCAGAGCCACAGAGCACTTGCTCACGAGTGCTGTCATTAAAAGTACCAGAACAAGTCCCTCCTATGTTCTTTTTCTCTGGGAGGGTTTTTAAAACCTATCCAACGACATGGCTGAAATAATGCTGACTGAAACCTGTTGCACAGTGCTCTTTAGAGATCTTACAGAGGGCTTTCTCCAGTGGTTCCTCCAGAGCTTGGGCACTTCCATCTCAAACACCTGAGTGAGGAGAGAAAGCTCTAACTTTGAAATAAAGTGCGCCTGTAAATTTAAATTTAACGGCATATTCAAGTCTATAGCACAGATGTAAACATAGATGTTAACAATACATTCAGAAGCTGGGGATCAGATTTGCTTTTCCTTGTATCTGTGCAGCTCAGCAGTGACCCTGCTGCAATCAGTGAGCACATTCCATGCTTTCAGCTAATCCCCTGCACCTGAGTGATGACTGCTTCAGAAACAATTTCAGACAGCGACAAGCCCTGTGCACATTGCAGAGCACAAACATTGCTGCGGTGAGATCCGATGGCCAGGCTGCAGGGATTACACACCACTGGGTGGTAACCTGAGAAAAGGATCTGCTGTTGAGTCAGCAGTGCAGCCAAATCAGGGTCTGGCTGTGCTGTGGGACACTGAGCTGCAGTTGCTTTCAATACCTCTTTGTCATCCACTTCCCCTGCAATGTCACATTCCACTGACAGGCTCTGCACTACCAGATGATAACTGAGCCTCTAAGTTCAGGATTAAGAAATGAATGTATGGATCTCATCTGACAGCACATGCTTGGGATCTAACAAACCTCACCCCTGGGCTGCTCCAGAGACATCCCACTCTCTGCCCTTCTCACTCAGATACTCTGTCAAGACCCCTTTGAACCTGGCCAAAGCAAAATACTTTCCTGATACTTTGGCAAGTGATCAGTCACTTCCTGCACTTCTGATAGGAAGAGGATCAGGACTGGGCACAGGAGTATCACAAGAAACATCAGTGCCCACCTGGCCACAACTAAAATCAAACTCAGCCAAAGGCTGGACCTGTCTTCCACAGCACCTTTACCCAAAGCTCATCATTTCACATGCTGCCTATCCTGAACTCAAAATTCACTCTCAACAAGGTACCCAGAAGGTACTTTAGGTGGACAACACGTACAAAGATGGTGCCTAACAGGGAGCTTCTGCTTCCACTGATTTGCTCAGACAACATTTAGTTTGGATCCTGTCACAGCTGAATGGAGCAACCAGAGCTGCCTTTCAATTTGCCAAGGCAACAGCCTTCAGCTGCCCACCATATATACTGTGACCTTCACAGGCAAACAAAGGAGCACCAGTTATTCACAGACAAAATCAAGGGCTTTATAAGAAAAAAATTGGACATGGCTGCTCAAACAGCCCTCACCACACAGACTGCTGCTGTCTGCTTCCTAACAAGCAGAAAAATTGGTTAGGAAGTTCTAAAATTAGGTGCTGAGCACCTGAAAAATGTTCTGTGCAAAACAGGGAATAAAATGCCACATGGAGCTATTTTTTAAGATGGCTGGGTATGCTCAGCATGAGCCACAGGTGGCTCCAGAGGGGAAATTTTGCACCTGAAATACATGTGCAAGGTATTGTCCAGAGCAGCTGCGGCTGCCCCATCCCTGGAAGTGTCCAAGGCCAGGTTGGACAGGGCTTGGAGCAACCTGGGACAGTGGAAGGTGTCCCTGCCCATGGCAAGGGGTGGGACTGGATGAGCTCTAAGGTCCCTTCCAACCCAAATCATTCTGTGATCCCATGAGCCCATGATTCTATGTTATTTATCATTTTCATACCAATGCTTTTTAGAACATTACAAGAAAACCACATAGGGAATAAGAGATCTTGAGGTTCATAAGACAATTTGATCCTTGACGACTTGGCTTTGTGTGCAAGTCCCTGAGGATTTACTCTGACAGTAATTATACACTGAGCTCCCTATTCCTGTTTGATTAAAATTCATCTTCCAAAAAAGCACTTGCAGTCCTTACTTAGACAGTTGGAGAAATGGAAAATGCACAACTTCTTCTGGTAACTTGTCATCCACGCTTGCTGAAAGATGTGTTCCTTGTGTACACAGACAAATGGGAAACATCAATATTCCAGACTCCTGCATTGTCCCCCTTTTAATTCTGATTGATCACGGTTCTCACATGCTGCAGGCCCAATTCCACCCAGTATGAAAAGCTGTTAATGCCTGTGGGTGTGCAGAAGAGGCTCAGCGCATGGTGAGAGCAGAAGTGCCTTTTGCTCAAAGAACAGCTTTTGCTGTGCTGAAGAACAATTTCAGGCAACAAACTATTTTTGAAGAGTTTAACAGGACTAAGTTCCCATGGATATATATGTGTGTATCCTACATGTTCAAGAAAACAAGTGTCTCTCAGGCTCACTGATGCCTGGTGTTGCTTAATTAAACATTCTTGTGCTGAAAGGAAAACCAGGACATTGAAATTAGGGATTTACTAAACAGATGAAGCAATTCTCTGTCTAGAAGAACATAGTAATCTGCTTATCTCTAACACCTCATGTGACCACCCAGAACAAACTAGGTAACACAGCAAAAAACAAAATATCTGTTCTGTTCTCTTTTCCCTCCGTCCCAGCCACTATATGAAGACAGATTTAAAAAACAGAGAGAGAACAACTTGAAAACAACAGGCGAAAGGACTGCAAAAGTTGCACGCAACTTAATTCTCAGAGATGATCTATTTCTGCCAAATCTGGATCTCCCTCGAAGCCTGTGGCAGTCAATCCCCCTGAGTGCCGTGCAGGCAGGATTTGGCCCCAGTGAAGCATCCCTGCATTCCCAGCTGCTCTGTCCAGCTGCCGCTCCGGAATGCGGGGCTGTCCAGGGCGCTGGCACCGGGGAGGAGCCCAAACTTCACCGAAAACCAAATTCCACCTTGCTTGGCTCTGAACTTCGTCGGTGCGATGGCTGAACTGATAAAGTAACCCCCTGCCTGGAAATAATTCAATTTAGTTTCTTCTCCCTCACCAGCATGCAAACCATGTTTGAGCCAGCCCTTCACTGAGTTGAGCTTTGAGCGTTTGGAGCTCAGAGAGACACGAACGCTGATGAGCAGCACCGGGAAGAAAAGCAGGGCTGTGTTTGTGTGTGTGCTCACCTCACAGCAGATTACAATCAAGTATTTGAATTCAAAAATATTGAACTCAGTATTTTTATAGGGCTGAATGCTGCTCCTACAAGTCAACAAGTTTTTCACTGCTGCATAGCATGGCACGGAGAATAGACAACAGTTTGCACAAAAGCACTTTCAGGAGGGATTAAAACAAGCAAATAAACATAAATCGGTCTTTTTGGCACTCTCGTTTAAACAGAAATGTTTGAAGACACAAAAGCCAGTTAATTCCTATTGGAAATCAATGGTAGCTGAGGGAATACAGCGTTCTGGGTACCCTTGGGAGGTTGTCCTTTGACTGTGGACTGCCCAATCTCTGCTTTCTCTAAAATAAGATGGAAATGTAAAGTGCTTATTGATTTTGCAGCTGTCCCCAGACTTCTTGCCGGAGGGGAAAAGTTGTCCCTGCGAACCTCACACTGATCCCACTCCGTGCCTCCCCCTCTTCAGAAGAACCAGCCACCACTAAAGCTCGAATTTTAAATCTTACGACAGCACCGTCGTGTTTTTCAGGGTAAAATTCAAACTACGAGCTATTTGCAGGCAGAAAGGCGGCTGTTTCAGCGCGGGTTCGCTCTCCACCTCCAGCTCCGCCGAGCGCACCCGGAGCGCTCAGCGCGGGCACCTGCGGAGCGCGGCTGCCCTGGCTCTCCCTGCGGGCACCGGCCCCGAGCTGGGACACGGCACCGAGCCCCATCGCCAGCGGGGCCACCGCGCCAGGGAAGTGCCAAATCCCAGCCGAGTGGCCAGGAAAACTTTTCCGGCAGCTCCCGCAGGCTGACGCTGCCCGCCGGGGCTCGATACGCGCGGAGCGCTCGGGACACGCTCCCGGCGGGGACAGCCCGTCCTCGGAAGGGAGAGCCCCGTTACCAATTCGGGGAGCTCCCTTCCCGGATAGGGGAGAGCCCCGTTACCAATTCGGGGAGCTCCCTTCCCGGATAGGGGAGAGCCCCGTTACCAATTCGGGGAGCTCCGTTCCCGGCTCGGGGAGCCGCTCTCCGCAGGGTCCCGGAGGGCAGAGCCCCGTTCCCGGCTCCAGGAGCCGCTCTCCGCAGGGTCCCCGGCCGGGCTGAGCGCTGCCGGTGGCTCTCGCCCCGCGCCCCGCTGCGCTCCCGGTCGCGGTCCCGGTGCCGGACGGCAGCGCCGGGCCCGCACGGGCGGGGATCGGGGGGGTCCCCGCGGTCGCTGCGGGAGCGGGGCAACCCCGGCGAGGCGGGGGCGGCCCCTTCCTTCCTTCCCCCGAGGGCAGCCCGGTACCGCCCTGCCTCCCGCGGGGGGCGGAGCGGTCGCCGCCGGGGCCGGGAGCTCCGGGGCCGGTGCGACCGTGCCGGGGCCGCCGCCGCCGCCCATGGAGCCCAACGGGACGGCGGCGGCGGGGGACAACGGGACGGCGGCGGCGGCGGCGAGCGGCGGGGGTGGCCCCGCGGGCGGCCCCCTGCTCATCCCCTCGGCCTTCGGGACGGTGCTGTCGGTGATGTACGTGGCCGGGGTGGCCGGCAATGTCTACACGCTGGTGGTGATGTGCCACTCGGCGCGCTGCGCCGCCCCCATGTACAGCTCCATCGTCAGCCTGGCCCTGGCCGACCTGCTCTACCTCTCCACCATCCCCTTCATCGTCTGCACCTACCTGGCTCAGGACTGGTACTTCGGGGATCTGGGCTGCCGCATCCTGCTCAGCCTGGACCTGCTCACCATGCACGCCAGCATCTTCACCCTGACCCTCATGTGCACCGAGCGCTACCTGGCCGTCACCCGGCCCCTGGACACGCTGAAGCGGTCGCGGGGCTACCGGAAGGTGACGGCGGGGGCCGTGTGGTCCGTGTCGCTGCTGCTCACGCTGCCCATGATGCTGATGGTCACGCTGACCGAGGGGGGCAAGGCGGAGGGCAAGGTGAAGAGGATGTGTGCGCCCACCTGGAGCGTGGATGCCTACCGGACCTACCTGACCGTGCTCTTCAGCACCAGCATCATGGCCCCGGGCATCATCATCGGCTTCCTCTACACGCGCCTGGCCAGGACCTACCTGGAGTCCCAGAGGAACCCCCCCCACAAGGAGAAGAGCAAGAGATCGCCCCGGCAGAAGGTCCTCATCATGATTTTCAGCATCGTGCTGGTCTTCTGGGCCTGCTTCCTGCCCTTTTGGATCTGGCAGCTGGTGCGCCTCTACAGCAGCTCCCTGCAGCTCACCACCCAAACCCAGAAGTGCATTAACTACCTGGTGACCTGCCTGACCTACAGCAACAGCTGCATCAACCCCTTCCTCTACACCCTGCTCACCAAAAACTACCGGGAGTACCTGCGCAACAGGCACCGCAACTTCTACAGGTTCACGTCGTCCTTCCGCAAGAGGGGCTCCAACCTGCAGTGCTCCTGGGGCCGCTCCATGTCCTCCAGCAACCAGTACGACTACAGCTCCGAGGCGCTGGGCATGGCCACGCTCAAGGACAAGTGAGGAGCAGGAGGCTCCCAGCACACAGGACCAGCGCAGCGTCCGGCCAAGGTAGGGCTTTGGGACCCCCTGGCCCTGAAGGGTTCCAAAACTCATTGCTATAGCCAGGGCAAGAAGCCGTGTGAGTCCAAATGCTGCGAGATGACTCTGATTTCCATCGGGCTGAGGGCTTTTGGGGGGTCCTGCCGGGAGCCAGCAGCTGTTCGGGATGACTCCTGCAGGGTTTGGGGTGCAGAAGATGAGGTGGATGCTCTGTTCAGTTCTGCCACAAACTGCTTTCATGCTTGGCTGAGTTTTGGCTCCAGCTCCGCACACCGATTCTCTCGTGTGGTTTCTCAGTGCTGCCTTGGGGCTACAGCTGGGTCAGAGCTGCAGAAATCTGAAACTGGCCTGGTGTCACTGAACTGAGCTGCCAGCCTGGGGTTTGCCCTCTGTGTTACCGTTGTCTGTTTCTGGAGTGTGTAAAGAGACTTTTAAGCCCCTTTTCCTATTTTCTGTTACATTATGGTGCACTACTGTTCTATCAAGCTTAAAGTCTCTATTTTAAAATTCGCTGCAGCAGCACTTTGAACTCC